>CM038712.1:5081775-5174275 GCA_021613375.1 Megaleporinus macrocephalus
AATTCTATTGTTATACAATCAATCAAAATTTGGAATCAGTTTAAACGGGCTTTTGCTCTTTGTGGGGCCTCAGTTCATCTGGCAATATTAAAAAATGAGATGTAGTATTTAATATCTGGTCTAGGAATGGAATTTCATCAATACATGATCTGTATATGGCTGGGCGATAAAACGATAACAATAATTATTGCAAAATAACATTTCCTCGATAGAACTATAAGACGTAGTCGATAGAAAGTCGATAGGATTAAGTTCCGTCCATGTTTTGAGAGACAACACGAACAGCCAATGAGTATGAGAATAGGGTCGCCCCAAACCAATCAGGTGGCTGAACTGGAGTTCCAGCTATTTTATGTTTGGTTGAAGCACACAGTGCAGAGTGTAGACGTAGCGACATCTTAACCCACATGCTAGTAATCTGGTTACTGTAGGAGTCACAGTCGAGCAGAGAGAATAAAATAAGAGAAGATAACAGAAAACTTTAAACTACTACTGGAAGAAACATGTTACACCTGTTAATAATCTTAATTTGTTTGATCTTCAAGGTCTCGTGTATAGCGATTTGTACTGTTGTGATCGTCTCCACTGTGCAGAGCTGACAGAGAACCACACTGTTGTGTTTCTGTGTGAAACACTCCCACAACTTTAGATGCACACGAGTGATTGTTTGTAGCTGCAGCTCGTGCTCAGGATAAATCTATATCCGTGTGTGTGTATATATATATGTGTGTGTATGTGTGTGTATGTGTATATATATATATATATATATATATATATATTGTGTGTGTGTTTAATTTATTTGAAATACAGTTATGTAATGTTTTACAGTACATTTGTCTATCTTCTGATAGAAAATAAATCAATAACAATCAATAACGATAAAAAACAATTTAACAAAATTTTTACATTTTGATATCTTCACTTAAGGTAAAAAGGCAATAGTGATTTGATTTATATTGTGATATATATCGATAAGCAGGTGGGAAGAGAATCTGAATGACCAAAATCTAGAGGAAATGTGGCATAGAATTATTAGAAGAATACTCATCCTCTATTTGTCAACGACATTCTGTGCTGCAGTGTTAGGTGGTACATCAGCTTCATTGGAGTAAAGTAAAACTGGCTATGTTTAAAACAAGTCTGGATCCAACATGTGATAGGTCCAAACAAGATCCTGCAAATTTGTTACACATGTTCTGGACGTGTCCAAAGCTATATAAATGTTGGCGGTCTATTTTTGACACTTTCTTGAGAATTTTAGAAACCCCAGTAGGCTGCTCTCCGTATGCTGCATTATTTCATGTCTTACCTTTAGACTCTTACCTAAGTACATATAAAGGCAATATGTTAGCTTTCTACACTATTAGCCAGGTGACTAATACTGTTCTAATACGACTAAGATCAGGTGGAGTGGGCGGATTTGGGAAGTGGGATTGTTTGTATTTTGTCTATTGTAAAACATTTTATTAAAGCCTTTGATCAAAAAAAGACTTGCTAGCTCTCGGTCACTTGCATGTCATGGAACTTAAAATAGCAACTAAACTGCATCAACTGCAGAACGCTTACCAAATATTTCAACCATCATACTATACCATAGCTGAACAGTGCTTGCAGGAGAAGTACAGATGAATCAGTGAGCAGATAACTAACAAAAGCAACTGTGAAGTGTGAAACTCAAGCTACCCTTAAGATCCTACATTGTCACAAAAATTCACAAGCTTGGGGCAATCGTGGGCTCGAGGTTAGGAAACCAGCCTTGTGACCAGAGGTGGCGGTTCGATCCCATGAACATGAGCAAGGCACCTAACCCCTGACTGCTCCCTGGGCACTGCCCACTATAGTGTGCGTTTTACTGCATGGGTGGGTTACATGTGGAGGTCTTGAATTTTCCTCTGGGAACAATAAAGTGTGTACCTAGCTGTATGAACGAGAGAGGGAGGCTGCAGTCACAGAGGGTTTAGAACTGTTGACCATATGATATATTGTTGGTGGTATGGTTTTTTTTGTTTTTTTTTTTGCTTATGTGGTCACCAAACAAGCACAGTTTTAAGGGTATCATTCAACAAAAATTTGGGCCTAGCGTTAGCTTAGTTAGCATGATTATTTATCTGCTTACTACAGAACATTTAATTCTAAAGCAGCGACACAAGTCTGGATGATTGTAATTCAAATCGGAGAGAGTGAAGTCGAGTGAAATTAACTGCTCTGTGGTGTTATGTGCAGTGACCAGTGCAGGGTTGATTCTGACTGCTGCTGCTGGTCTGCTCTAATAAGTGTAGATGATAAACTAATGGCGGAGAGACAAAAAGCTGTACCTGTTTTATCGTATGTAGGACTGTGTAGTGATATGACTAAGCGTAGTTAGCCAGCCAGACATTCCACACACCTCGGCACAGGCTCAGTTCCAGCTAACTGATACCACAGTACTATATAAAAGATGTCACAGAGCATCATGATTGGTGTTTGGTCAGGTGGCTGATGTTGAAGTGAAAGGTGTTATCTAATGTGTTCTGCAGAGAGTGTAGACCTTAGCAGTTTTCTGAAGGTTTTCCTATGATTTTTTTGTCAACAAAACCGTTTGGTGAGCTCCTAAAGCGCCATTTCGTCAGTCCTCCAAAGTTAAATTTGTTTATTTATCTTCAGACATTGAATAGAAACGTAACAAGTCATTATTTTTAAGGCCTGCCATCAGTTTGAGAAGCTATATTGCCCAACCTAGCTGTGGTGTTTCATGGGCTATACAGTACATTGTATTGTGACACCCCTGCTGCAGTTGTATCAACAGCTGTGTTCAATGATCGGATCACAAGTGGACTGTTTGCGCTGCTTGGGTCTTGAATGTGTCTCTAGTGGCCACTTATGATTGGAATTCATGGCTCTTCTATGTCAGCTTCTTGCTGCGTTTGTTGTCAAACAAAAATGTCTTGCGAGTCCTTGTTTGTGTAGATGTATGGGCTGGATAAACGCTCAGATCACACAGGACGCGTGTTACTGCCAGATGTGCTCTAGGCCTGTATTGGAAATCTGTCTGTGCTGTGAACAGGGGTGGATGTTGCCTGGTGCCTGGTACCTTCGGCTACTACAAATGTCTGCTTTTAAGAACCTGCTTAATCAAACATGAAACTAATTTCATTAATTCAGTTTTGCTCTCTGTAACTACTGCGGTGTGATGAGGTGACTGTATTGGTTTTGTCTGTCGAGCTGGCCTTCTTGGTGTCATGGATGCCAGTCTTTTAGTGGAAGGTTACTAATATTCTTCAATGAAATGAGGCCTAAATAAAATAAGGCTAGTGTTACACCACAAGGCTCTCGCTGCTGTAGTCAGACATTTACCTTATGACATAAGCTTGGCCCAGATTGGCAGGGAGATGTTAATATTCATGTGATAAACATGTGAATACAGTTTTTAAATTTTGTCAGAATAATGAAGCATGCTTAGAAAGTAAACGTTTCATTTTTGTGACTACATATTATTCATTTTGCACACAAAAACTATTGATTTGTTGGCCAGAGTAAATGTTTATATCTACCTATATTAGAGACGGAAAGATTGATGGGCTATGTATCGGTATCGGGCGATTTTAATCAAAATATGTGATCGGCCGATATTTCTCCAGTTTAGCCGATCCCGAGAGCCGATCATTGGCGTTAAACAAATGAGCCTAATTTCTGTATTTCCAGCTAGCGTTTCGTTGAAACCCCCTCGGGCCAGGTCCTTGCAATTCCTATCTGAACCGCTAGGTGGAAATACATACCGTTTAATTTTCTAGCATGTCTGTGCTGAGTTTTCAGTCTTGTGTTTGTGTGTGTATTTTGCAGGTCATGGATGAAACGTGCACGCAGATTGCCTGGCCCTCTAAACTGAAGATCGGAGCCAAGTCCAAAAAAGGTCCAAGAACACTCACACTTATCTGTCCATATGTGCCTTTGTGAAGCTGTGTTATAAGCTGAGTCTAATGATTTCAGTAGAGTACAGATAAATATAGATTATATTGATATTTTAAGGGCACATTACATGGAGAAAAATGTTGTTTACACTCTTCATAAGTGTTTTACATAGTATGTACATTAGGGCTGTGTATTGGAAAGAATCTGCCGATACAATACTTATCGCAATACAGTCACCGTATATTGAGATACTGCAAGCAAAGTGATATATTGAGATTTTTCAGATCGTACAATTAAAAAACAACACTATATGAACAGGTTTATCAATGCTTACAATAGCATTGCGCCCTTGTGCTGCTTGTTAATGTTGGAGTGGTGCTGAAAATGGATTACAACACTGCCATCTAGTGGTCAGAGGTTTAAACACAGCACACAATGATTCACTGTCTTCCAGGAATCTATGTAGCAATACTGTGTTTTTGAGAATCGATACAGTATCACGAAACATAATATCCTGATATTTGATATTCAAAAACATTCTAATATATGGCAGTTAATCTGTAAAAGCATGTGTTCTCCTAATCAGCCTACAGGGCGTTTTAGAACGAAGTGCTATTTGAATGTAGTGCAGTATAGGGCAGCGGATCAGAAGCATATTGTTCACCATCTTTTTGTGGGAACCTGTGTCAGTAATCAAAGCATAGGGGCATCCTATAAGAGTAAAGTGGACAGGAAAGGGGGCAGGACTTACGGAGTGTATATATATTATTTTTTTCTTTTCCATTGCCAGTTTCTATAACGTTTCACCAGCCATTATCCTTGTGTCTCTGCAAATCCTAACAGCCTAGTCAATAAAAATGAGAGTGGAGTTAATTTAACTTTAGCAGAAGCCACGTTTACTGTCGCTGAACAGATTCACTGAACAGATTGAGGTTTCTAGACAAGAATCGTGGAGGCTCTGAGTACTTTGGGCCGTGATCTTTCCTGTCTAACAGCTAGTCGCAGTTCTTTCTTTCACCCCTCGCCCAATTAAAATCTCCTTTTGAAACAAAAAGTGCAGTGAATTAGTAGAAAATGTTTGCATTTGATTTGTAATCTTTATCCAAAAGTTATAACTGGATATTTTTACCCAAATCTTTCAGACCTGGTTGAATATAATAAGAGCTCTCAGGAATCAAGACACTTAACCATAAAAAAATAATGAATCAGTAGATAGAGTCCTGACCTCAGAGTCCATTGTCAAATTATATTATATCCCTGGTGTGCAAGCATATGTCCTTCTGTGTGTGGAGCAGTTATATATACACATACAAATACACAGCACCTATTCAGGCACACATTTTTTATTATGTCCGAAAATGTTTTTGAGATGCTGCTGCACCCCATCATGTTTAAATTTAGAATACAGAAGAATTGTTGAGCAAGTTATGGGGGTGGGGGGGACATGAGGAAAGTTTAACAGGAAAAGAAAGTGAAAGTGAATCAGATGTTTCTCCCACATTCCTTACACATGCTTGTTTTCCTGTCATTAAGAGGATTTTCTGCTTATTTTCCTCCTAGTTGTGGAGTAGCTAACATTTATCTTTTCATCTCATATCATGGTGTGTGTGTGTGGGTGCGCGTGTGCGTGTGTATCCTGTATAAAAGGTATTTGACTGTAGACCAAACTTTCAAACATTAAAGTTCATGTGCAGCTGCAGAGTGAATGATTGATACATGCACACACGTTAACATCGCTCTGTGTAACACAGCATTCTAAAACATGTACACACACACACACACACACACACACACACATCCTGAGAGCTGATGATTACCATATGGCAGGAAAAGAAACCTAACACACCCCTAAACTGCAGCTCGCGCTGTGGGTCTAACCTAAAATGTCAGCTCCAGCACTGCTTTTGAAAACTGCTTTTTATGAAAAGCTTAATTTAACTGTTATAATAAGAAGAATAATATTATTTCTTTTAACTGAAAAAGGCAAGATGCTGTAGGATTATGCTTTCCTGTTATATATATATATACACACACACACACATATATATAGTAGTAAAACCTCCAAAAAGGTAACTTTAACGTCCAGTTATTTTAATGGAGAAATTCATTGCTTTTTAAAATAAATGAATTACTATTATTTTTTTATTTTGAAGCATTTCTGTTAGAATGTTCAACATCAAGTTACCTCAAAAATCCCCAAAATGAATATATGGGGTTTAGTCCTGATGGCCATTTATATATGTATAAAGTAGGGGTGTGTTTTAAAAAATCAATTTTTCGATTTAAATCTATCTTCATTTGAACAATCGGATATCGATTTGCATAAACCCGAGATCGACCTTTAAAATTAGTATTTCAGCCCCCCTTGTGTGATCAGCCACTGTTTTTCGCACAATGAGATCTGGCTGGGGGTGCACATCAGTTTTGCATGGCTGGAGCACAAGTGAAGGTGCCCCAGAACTTGAAAGCTGGTGTCTGGCTACATTTTAGATTAGAAACCAGGACGGTATATAAACATATAAACACTAATGTTTTTAGTAATGGTAGGTTGAGTGTTCCCTGTATATTTACCACATTAGTTCTCTGAAAATCTCTTTTCATATTCAAACAAAACACATTATTGTAACTGAAACATCCCTAAATGGATCCATATAGAATTGAATCGAATCAGAAATCGAATTGAATTGAGACCTTGTGAATCGGGATTGAATCGATCCGGGAAATCAGTGGCGATACCCAGCCCTAGTATAAAGGCAGATCAGCCATAACATTTAAAGCCGCCTCCCTGTATCTCCACTCACTGTCCACTGTATCAGCTCCACTGACCATACATCTACACTTACAGACTGTAGTTGATCTGATTCTCTGTATACTTTATTACTCTGTTCTTTAATGATCAGGACCCCCACAAGACCACTACAGAGCACATACTATTAAGGAGGTGGATCATTCTCAGCACCGCAGTGACACTGACATGGTGTTGTTGTGTTAGTGTGTGTTGTACTGATGCGAGTGGATCAGACACAGCAGTGTCCACTCACTGTCCACTCTATTAGACACTCCTACTACTTGCTGGTCCACCTTGTAGATGTAAAGTCAGAGACAATAGCTCATCTGCTGCTGTGCAGTTTGTGTTGGTCACCCTCTTGTCCTTCGTCTGTAAGCCCAGTTGGCTGGGTAGTTTTGGTTGGCAGATGATTCTCAGACACTGAGAAACTTCAGCTGTCTGCCAGGTCTTACAGAAATCCTCAAGGAACACACTTTTTATTTATTGATCTGACATCATGGATATATATAGTCCATATGGGTTTATTGCTGTTATTATATTTATATGTATATAGTTTTAGAACAGGATGTATGTTTCAAGTCATGTTGTGAGAATGTGAGAAAAAACGTGTGTGTGTGTGTGTGTGTGTGCATTTGTTTTAAAGGAACACTCATATATTTTACTCTGTTTTTATCAGTTAATTTTAGTTAATGTTTGCCTGTTTAAGGTTCATTTATTCTTATTTGTCACTGAACATGGGATATATATATATATATATATATATATATATATATATATATATATATATATATATATATATATATATATATATATATATATGGGATATGTTTTTAGAGCAGTTTTGGGCTGAGTGATATTAGATACTTAGGAAGTTTTTGTCTACATAAAATAATCTAGATCGTAAAGAACTTTTTACAAATTTGAACAACCATTGAACAACCAACTTTATTTCATCTTCAGATCCTCACATCAAAGTCAGCGGGAAGAGGGATGATGTCAGAGAAGCAAAAGAGAGAATTCTGTCTGTCCTTGACACAAAGGTGAGAAAAACAAGATCTCCAAAGAAAATCTAAATCAATTTTGGATTCAACGTGTTTTTCTATTCCTTCTATGTTTCATAATGTTATTTCCTTCACATGGAACCAGAGTTTTCACTGACCTTTTGACCCATGCAGACTAACCGCGTGACCCTGAAGATGGACGTGTCACACACAGAGCACTCTCACGTGATCGGGAAGGGAGGGAATAACATCAAACGTGTGATGGAGGAGACAGGCTGCCACATCCACTTCCCCGACTCCAACAGGAACAGCCAGGGCGAGAAGAGCAATCAGGTACCCACATACACAGGGCACGAGGAGTCTGAACTCAGTACGTCATCACAGTTCCTCTCCTCCTTTCATGCTTTTAGTTTATCCAGGAATTTAATAGTAATTAAGCAGGAAAAGGTGAACACAAGCCGAGGCTGAGGTTGGCGTGGTGGTTTGCCTGTGCAAGATCTAGTTAAATACCTAGGATGTTACCAGGAGGGAACAGCTATCTGTCCTGTCTGGACTGATGTTGTCAAAAGAGCCATCTTGATCAAATGTTGTTTGCTTGTTCTCCTGGAACCTCCTGCATGTTCATGCTCTGTCGGCGCCAGAAGGCCTTTCCTACATGTCCCACTGTGGTTGGGATAGACTTGAACTAGAACGACTCATTTATACTCAACGTTAAGTTTTCTGTCCGTACTCTGCGTTTATTTTATGCGTAATTTGCGTAGTTTTGGAAAGCTTACTGGTACGGAGCAATACCGCTGCAGACCCATGGGTCACTGCAAGACGCAACAACTTCCATACCAACGTGACGAAGAAGAAACGGTGGGACTTTTTGAAGATTGGTTGTGCAAGTTGGTTAGAAATTTTAACCTTGATGTAACTTCACTGCAGCACAGAGACAAACAGAACTACGAGCTCTTCCAGCTTGGCCATATTTGATTTACTCTGTACTGCCCTCTACTGGAAGTGTTGCTTAACAACCATGTCAATAGAGCTGACGCAGACAAGTATGTGGGCAGAGATGGTTATATCGCTTGAAACGCACACAGACATTTCTGCACATAGAGGGAGAATGAATGAGCCTTTAGCCCTTCTACTGGAGGTCATCAGTTATCCTTGTTTCATCTAAATACTCAAAGATCTAAAAGATTTGTTTTTGTTTTCTATATTTACCATAATATTTGTTTTGCAACCCAGTAGCGAATAGAGGAGACCAGCATCTTTAAAAGAAAACTTCTACATCCAGAGAGAGTGCAAAAACACCCCCCCCACTCAGATTTTTGGTTGCAAACAAAAGCTTTTAGAATGTGAAAGACAACTTGCCACTTTCCACAGTTTTGAACGTGTTTCTATGGCTATGTCTCTCACGGTTTCTGAAATGTCCACACACTCTTGATCAGGCAGAGTGCCACTTGAATGATATACAGTTAGGATTAATTTTAAACTTGACTTTGCTTAATGATCAAGTTACACACCTTTTATAATCAGATTACAGGCATTAAATGCCTTAGATGTCTAGTTCCTGTCAGCGCCACTGTTTAAATTAAACAGATCAGTTTTCATCCATTTCTAAAAGAAAAGGCTGCAAAAAGAATCAAGTAGATTATCTGAGTCTGGTTCCCAGAATTGAAAACATGTTGAGGTTTAAATAAATAAATAATAAATAAAGCTGGCCAGCCTCTGATTGCTGGCTGGAGAACGAGAGCTGACCTTTCTGTATGAAGCCCTCAACCTCCACCTCACTCAGCTGTAGAAGAAATAACCAGTAATTATCTACTGGTACTTCATCTACAGGGGCTGCGTTGGCTCATGGTAGCACTCGGGATTTAGGACCTGAGTTCAGTGGGTTAGGACCACCGGCTGGTTTTTGATTTAAATAATACTTTCAAATCAACACGTTGCCTTATATTTCATATAGTTCCTGTGATCAAAGTCTTTGAATAAAACATTAACACTTACTGATGACTCTGGGGGAGCATCCTACAGTCAAGTGATTGTTATTGGCTGGGAAACATAAAAAAAAAGTTTTTATTGGCTCAGAGTAAGTGAGGGGGCTGTGAGGTAATGTATCTGATTGGCTCTTTGTTCTGAACCCGTTTCGTAAGAGGTGCTGAAAGCTCCGAGAGGAAGTGATGACAGACGAGCGCACACTCATATGCACATTTAGAGATCTGACCCGCTCAAGTGAACAACAGCAAAGTCTGATTAAATATCCTCAGAGCACCACATACAAGAGTTTGGGCGCCACCATGATTTTCTAGGTGTACATACACCATATACAATATAACACATACACCAATCATGTTTCACCCAGTGTGATGATTTTCTAGGTGTACATACACCATATACAATATAACACATACACCAATCAGCTATAACATTAAAACCACCTCCTTATATCTCCACTTACTGTCCATTTTATCAGCTCCACTTACAGACTGTAGTTCATCTGATTCCCTGTATACTTTATTACTCTGTTCTTTAATGATCAGGACCCCCACAGGACCACCACAGAGCAGATACTATTAGGGAGGTGGATCATTCTTAGCACTGTACTGACACTGGATGTGGTGGTGGTGTGTTAGTGTGTGTTGTGCTGGTGTAAAGTGGATCAGACACAGCAGTGTCACTGCTGGACTGAGAATCATCCACCAACCAAGTCTATCCAGACAGCAGTGTCCTGTGGGTGGCGTCCTGTGAGCACTGATGAAGGACTAGAGCAGGGGTATTTAATTAGAGTCAGTAAGGTCCAGTTAGCGGAGATTTCCTCAGGCCGGTCCAGACCGTCATCATCTCTAACGTGTGTTCTGATTCAGTGGTGTATCCTGTTTACTGAAGTAGTCTAGTATCAGCATCTCATACCATCAGCTACTGAAACCCCAACACATCACACATACCGTTCAGTATATTTCAGTATATTTACTGTTTAAATGCTGAACTGAATTAATTATTTATAAACTAATAATAAATGTTCTTACTCACTTTAATAAAAACAAGAGCTACATAAAAAAACAAAAACAAAAACAAAACACGGTAGTACAACACACATTAACACCACCACCACGTCAGTGTCACTGCAGCGCTGAGAATGATCCACCTCCCTAATAGTACCTGCTCTGTGGTGGTCTTGTGGGGGTCCTGATCATTAAAGAACAGAGTAATAAAGTATACAGAGAATCAGATGAACCACAGTCTAAGTGTAGCTCCTATATGGTCAGTGGAGCTAATAAAACAAACATTGTGTAGATACAAGAAAATCATTCAAATCAACAGTTAAACCTGTGGATCTGCAGTTTAGAAAGAATTGAACCAAAAAATCTTTTTTTCTCTCTCCCTCTTTCAGGTGTCTATAGCAGGGCAGCCATCAGGGGTGGAGGCTGCTAGAGCAAAAATACGGGTAATTTCCACAATAAAAAAAAAATAGGATATAGTAAATAATATAAATATATTGTTCCAAAGAGAATAACATCCTGTCTCTCTTTCTTTGTAGGAGTTGTTGCCGTTAGCTCTGATGTTTGAGTGTGGAGGTCTGCTGGAGCCTCTGGACTGTAACTCACCGATCGTCCAGCACATCTCTCAGTCTTGCAACGTCTCCATTGCCTGCAAACCACCCTCACATCTCTATGGCAACACTGCCGTTGTCCGTGGCAACCAGAGCAACGCTGCTGCAGTCAAGGTAAGCGGAATGGAATCGGAAAACTGATAACCAGTCGTTTGCTGATGACGTCACATCACTGTGTTGCTGTGGTGGGAACTGCAGCTGGAGGGCAGAAAGTGGTTGGTTTATGGTTTATGTTGTTTATGGCTATTCAAAATAAGTTCAACCAAGAAATCATGAAGAGCTCTAAGCAAGTATCCCAAGTTGTGAGGCTTTCATGAGGGAGAAAAGGATGGAGGACTACTCCGGTCAGGACAAGAGACTGAAGTTCCTGTTCCAGTTTCTTGTAGCTGTAGTTTTAAATCTCTCACCAGTGACCAGTCACATCACCCACAGACCAACTGTTCACTCTACAGTACTCACTCCTACCGAGCACATGAGGATGAAATCAGCTTATTCATCAGTTTCCCTGTTCCACCTTAAACAGTGCAGCAAAAGCCAGAACGTACCTGCACCTCCATTTAAGGTGGAAACAGGAGAACTGGTGAATGAGAAGCTGAGCTGATGGTGCTGGTGGTCAGTAGGAGTGAGTATTGTAGTGTGTACCGGTGATCTGTGGGTAAACACTGGTGATAGATTTAGGTAAACAGCTGTAACGCTAATGTTGCAGAGCTGATGTTTGTTGCTAGTTTCAACCTCAGAACCTTGGTGCACATGTTGACACAAGTAAAAGAGGGGCTACAATTGGTGTACAGCTGGGCTTCCGCCTGCGCTACTGAATGTAAACAGCAATAAAAGAAATTTGTGGCGTTAATAATTATCACACAAACTTTGACAACGTTCATTTTGGAATGTGCTTATTTGATATAATAATATTCAATAAAGTTTTAGGACCATAATAAAATGATCAGTTCACTTCTACTAAACGCTTAGAGAATGTTAAGTCTGGATTGTTTGAGTGTTTTTATTCTACATTCCACTATATCATGAGTTCTTCTTACAGTAGCATTTGTGGATTCAACTATTTCTGCAACCGTACCAGACCAGTGAAATAACGAAGACGCGCTTCCTAACGAAGCTCAGAAGCTTTCCACCACTGACGGACCGGTAATTCAGATCAGCCGAAGGACTTGGAAGCACTCTTTCGTAAAATCCTGTTCACTTCAAGGAAATCATTCTGGATGACCAACATGACCATTCAAACCACAAACTCTCATAGCCAGAGGGCAAATGACAGACTTACAGACTAGTTCTTGAGAAGATAGCTGCTCTGTGAGCGCATGGAGTCATTTCTGGAGACTGCACAGTAAAGCCAGACTTTCTCCATTTCACATTAACTTACCACACAATGACCTACTTTCTCTCTGAACTGACGACTGAAGAACTCTCCGTTACACACAGCGCTCTCTTTAAACTCTGTTTCCTTCCCTCATCTCCGCCTGCAGCATTCTGCCTGAACTTCAGTGGACAACAGCACTAAGAGTTCTAGAGGTTTACTGATCACTGATCAAAACTAAACAAAACAAACACAAAACCCGGAAAAAGAATACAAACAGAAGCTGGTTTCAGTTTAACTGTGTGAAATGTAATTAGTTAGAAATTAGCGTTTTTAAGGTTGATTCTGATCACCTTTCAACATGATTGGCAGAAATACATGCAATTATCAGCGCAAGCAAGTCATGAAACATGGTGGAAACTGGTTTATTACCATTTTTAAGGAGCTCATATGAAACAGTATAATATTATAACTAAATTAGAAGTTGGTCTATGTGGGAGTAAACGCTTGATAAGCTCCGGAAGAGCCTCATCTGAAAAGTATCTCTACTAGGAACAGCAGAGCGTAGATCCAGGTGGAATATTAAGCAGCAGAATGAACGTCTTCTACAGCCGAGAAGATCTGCTTATCTAGAACTATAAACTCAATCACTCTGGCTGTGGTTCTTTAGCTCTCTGGCTGTTTCTGCTGCTGTACTGTTTGTACCGGACAGATCTGGTCTGTAGGTGTTCTGGGTTATTAGTTTGTGTTAGCTGTGTGTGTTCTAGCTCTGCTGTTTACTGATACTCACTGTGTTCAGCTGTGTGGTGTCTCTGAAGTGTGTATCAGATTAGTGTGTTAAATGTCTTTGTCTTGGTTTCCGTGAGAGACGCTGATGTTACTAATTTTACAGATGTTATAAACTGTCCTGGATGAGTCTGAGTCACATACGGTAACAAACTGACAGACGGACGATGTTTTATTTCCGTACATGCCGTGAACGCTTAAACTGTTCTCATGAGGCCGCTGCTTTAGTCAGTCTGTCAAAAATGAAAGGGTGTGTATTTCCACCTAGTGGTTCAGATAGAAATTCCAGGGAGCTGGCCGGAGGGGGCCATCGATCCTTCCATCTCGATCGATCGATCGATCCTTCCATCTCATATATATATATACACTACCGCTCAAAAGTTAAGGATCACTTTAGAATTTTATTTCATGCAATTCACAAACAATACTGTCCATTTGATTTTTAAAGAATAATAATGTTTGTATTGAAGTCTATTTTTGTATAGAGGCTTATTTTGCATATAGTCCTATTATCAGTAATTCTCAGTCCTCTGTCTAAATTTCCTGGTACGACCACCAATCCAAGTTAAGGATGTTATTGGACTAATTGGTTGTTAGGACACTCTTGCTCAATTGTGATGCACAGCTGAAAAACATTCTACTAATAAGTGAGTATAAAAGGTAGAACAACATTCTAGGTTAGTTTAGTATCTAGGGTTACCCACTCCAAAAAATGTGTAATTAAAAAAAAGACCCTAAATTCACATGATAAAAAAAAACATTTTTTAATTTTTAAAAGTAATAAATATATTCTATTTTTCTTTCATATAGGTTTGAACATTTTTTCTTTAGAGGCAAATTAAAGAAAATTCTAAACCCAGTTATTAAGATTAACAACAAAAAATGATGTGACTAATCATAGTTGCTCAATGTTATAATTGTGTGTGTGTGTGTGTGTGTGTGTGTGTGTGTGTGTGTGTGTGTGTGTGTGTGTGTGTGTGTGTGTGTGTGTGTTCCAGCGTGGGACCGCTCTGCTGTTGGATCACCTGGCTGGCTCGATGGCCGGGTCCATCCTGGTCAGCACTCAGCTGGACATCGCGCCACAGCACCACCTGGCCCTGCTGGGCCGAAATGGGGCCAATCTCAAACACATCACTCAGCGCACTGGTGCACACATCCACTTCCCCGACCCCAACACGCACTCTCTCGCTCAGGGCCACACCCGCCGATCCACTGTCTACATCCAGGGCAGTGTCGACGCCGTGTGTGACGCCCGGCAACAGCTAATGGTAATGACACACACACTCACACTTATTCACACACTATCTCTCTCTGGTGTAGACATGGTTCTGTAGGAATAACCAAATTTGTAAGCAGAAAAGTACAACACACCTGCCGAAGACCACGGCTGTGTCTCAAACCCTAGTGAGTGTCTAAGTAGGCTGTCTAGGTAGCAGCTGTGTAAGTAGCAGCGTTCTCTCCTCATCTCTCCTCATAAAACAGATTACTGAGACGCTCTAGTTAGAGAGAGACTGCGTCACGACTTGTTCCCCCCACTGCAGCACACCACCGGTGGTTTGGCTGGTTGCTAAGCTACCAGCCAGCATCCAAAACAATAGTAGATCCACCTGCGTTGCATCCTGGGATCGCCTTAGCAGCTGAGGAAGCGTTCTATGCTTCCTTAAAATCAGACATGATTTTCACATGATTTCATAGACATGAAGTAATAGCTCCTTCACCAAAATCTTTCTTTTTTTTCTTAAATGTGTTCCTGAGCAAGTTTATAAGAAAAATTTCTAGTTGTGTGTTCCTCAAAATTGTTCACACCTTTGTTTTGTTATTTTAACTTAAATTTCTCATGTTTTGTAAGTTGGTTGTTGTAGATTATTTGTCATGTAGTCTGTGATTCAGCACTTTTGATCAAAATGTGATGTTAAATGTCACTGAGGGCTGAATTTGACTGGCTGTGAAAGTCCTCGTGATTTGTTAATCCCATTTTCCTTTCATATTCTGCCGTATTTGTGAGAGAAGGACACTTCTGCGCTAGCTCTGTGATAGATGGTGGCGTTAGGAGTGGGCGAGGATCATGATAATACTGGTTATTATTTTTCCTTGTCTGCTGGTGCACTGTGAAGATCATCAAAGATCAGGAGGCAAAGCAAAAGTCAATAGATTTTGATAAAAGATTGCAGAGATTTAGGGCGTTTTTACACCTGTAGTTCAGTTTCACTGGTCCGGATCCGTTAATGAGTTTGTGTACTTGGAGTGTTTCCTCCTCGGTTTCGTTTGTTTTCACAGGCAAAAACCGAAACGCACCAAAATGAGCCTCAATAAACCACGTGAGCCTGTTGTCTCCGCTGATTGGTCAGAGCTATCTGGCGCAGGAGCAAGAAATTAAACACAGGAAGAAGATCCGGTTTTCCCAAACTACTGCACATTTCTTGTAGAGCGTATCACGGAGCAGCGGCAGAGACAGCATCTGTTCATAGCTGTAATAATAATCTGATAATATACCAAACTACAGTCCACCTGCAGGCCACCCAGCTCACTTCGAGGGCATGTCTTGAAAATGCTGTACTGCTTTAGACTTGGCGAAGAAGACGTGCTGCCTTACACCCAATACTAATGTAATAATGCTGCATACCTAATACTTGGGTCCGATCACGTTTTCACCACAAACAAACCGCTCCGGAGTTCGTTTGAAACCGGACCGAGACCACCTCCTCTCGAAGGTCTCGGCGCGGTTGTTTTGGTCCGCACCCGAGTGCGATTACTGTTTTCACAAATAACAAAACAAACCACAGCAAACAAACCAGAGTCCGTTTTAACCAGACTAACTAGTGCTAGAGTGAAAACGGCCTTAGTCTTTTACATCATGTAGTTTAATGCAGGCACATGAGTTAACATGTTAAAATAAGGTTTTTAAAGCCCAGTGACGCCGGCCCTGCATCTTTTCATTACAGTTAAGTTCAGTTTTAGTGTATCATGTCTTCATGAATCTGTTTACAGTGAACAGAACCCGAACTCATTCGTCCTAAACCACAGGCCATGTCTCATTACAGTGTCACAGTGAGCTTGGAGAACACTAATCACTCAGAATTAAATGATTGCTCAGTCCAATCAGTCCACATGTGGAGTGAAGGGTTTAAGTAGGGCAGTCGGGCTCTCAGCTCTGTATGTGAGAGATAGAGAGA
This sequence comes from Megaleporinus macrocephalus, assembly GCA_021613375.1. Classification (NCBI taxonomy): domain Eukaryota; kingdom Metazoa; phylum Chordata; class Actinopteri; order Characiformes; family Anostomidae; genus Megaleporinus; species Megaleporinus macrocephalus. The sequence goes on from CM038712.1 coordinate 5,098,322, forward strand.
ATGACTGAAATTATAGAGGATCTCTTTCCCAGTGGTGCACTGTGGTTTTGCTGCGAGTCTGTTGTTTGTTCTTGCTGAAGTGAATGAGAAATGCTGTGGTAGCCTTTAATGTGTGTGTGTGTGTGTGTGTGTGTGTGTGTGTGTGTGTGTGTGTTTCAGGGCTGCCTGCCGCTGGTTTTAATGTTCGATATTAAGGAGGAAGTGGAGGTGGAGACGCAGTGCATCACAACTCTGATGGAGAAGCTCGACGTCTTCATCAGCATTAAACCCAAACCCAAACAACCCAGCAAGGTTGTGCACATGTACACAAATTCTTTTGCCTTACTTGTGCAAACAAGTCTGTGGATCAGTTCTTCAACTAAAGACCTAAGATATATATACATACATACATCCACATATGCACAAGTATTCTCTGTAGCTGCTTTTCACAGCTCTTTACTGTTATTTACTGTTATTCTTCATAGTTTAATTTTGAATTCTAGTCTGTGTGCTTGTCTGGTCTGATTAGTATCTTGTATGTCGTATGCATAGCAGCTAAAACTCGTCACCGTCTTCACCGTCTTCAGTACACTTGAAACTCTACCACCAGAAACCTAGTTTCCACTAAGAAATCTGCTTCATCAGCTTCATTGGCTACCATAAACATATACACAGTGAAATCCTGACCTTTACAGCCCTGCATGGTCTTTACCCACTTATCTGTCCCCATCACACAAGCTAAGGTCCTCTGATTCTGGTCTTCTGGCTGTTCTTAGGTTTGTGCTTTCCTCTATGGGTGGCCATACTTACATTGTCTTGTTTTTCAGTGAAAGGCACTATATAGCTTATTATTATTATTGTTGTTGTTGTTGTTGTTGTTGTTGTTATTGTTATTATTATTATTATTTATTATTATACATGTGTGCTCTCACCAAGACAAATTCCTTGCAAGTCTTACATACTTGATAGTAGGCCTGTGTATTGGCAAGAACCTGGCGATACAGTACGTATCGTGATACAGCGGTCACGATTTTTTAAATCCTACTATTAAAACACACCACTATATGAACAGGTTTGTCAATACTTAGAATAGCATTGCGCCCTTGTTAATGTTGGAGTGGATTACAACACTGCCATCTAGTGGTCAGAGGTTTAAACACAACACTCATGATAACATTTTTGCAGTATTTCGATATGTATTTTTTATGGCAGGGGGGCAGCCAGACTTTTATTGGACCGTGGTATCACCCTTAATGGCCCATCGATACGTTGCAATTGTTGCCGTACATAAATGTATAGTATGTTTGACCGCTGTGTTAGCAAGGCAAAGTTAAATAAACTTAAGACTGATTTAAGGCTCAATTATTCTCCCTCTACATGTGAAAATGTCTGCGTTTATTTAAAGCAGTATAACCGTCACTGCCCACATACATTCTCTTGGACTCTGTTGTAATTTAAAGTCAAAGGTATTTATATTGATAAAGTAGATACAGACCATTATTATTATATTATAGGGATTCTTGGCAGTTTTTCTGAGGCCTTCATATTATTTATATCGATATCGGAATTGTATCGTATCGACCGAAATTAAGGAATATATTGCAATATAAATTTTGGTCATATCGTCCAGCACTCTGGCCACAGGGTGTACAGGGCAAAAGTGAAGAGAATAAGAATTTAAAAGCTACCTCTCTGGCAGTGAGTGTTAAACAGTAGTATATATAAGAACATGTTTTCCGAGTCTTGTTATATCCAGATTTGTATTATCTATAAACACAAAAGTTTAATTTCCAAACTAGGTGCTGTAAATACTCAACACAGCGCTTGTTCCTCGACACAGATTACTTTTGTTCAGTATTTATACAGCAGCCTGAGTTTTCTCTTCTCTTTTCCCCCCTCATTCTCCTCTCCTTCGTTTTTTTCAGTCTGTTATTGTGAAGAGCGTGGAGAGGAATGCAGAGAATATGTACGAGGCTCGCAGACTACTGCTGGCTTTGGAGAGTAGCTGTGGAGTCTCTCCTGGTACTCCTGTTGGTCCCGTTTCTTCTGGAGCTTCTTTTCCTTCTGGCTCCAGCAGTGTCCCGGTTAATGGCCACAGCTCCCCCTCCTCCTCCCCCCTCCTCAGCCCTGTGGGATTGGATATCTTGGCCTCAGCCGGACTGGGGCTGAGCACTCTAGGTAATGTAGTTCTGTTAGCTGTATATAAAGTCAGACGTGCTTTAGGTCTGCTTTAAGTCAAAATGTACATCCCTGGCTCTTTCATTTTATTCTTGTTGGCAGTTCACCAAACAGTGTGTTCTGCGTGCTTGAGGAAGGATCTCCAGCTATTTTAACTAGAGTTGAAAGGATCGATCGGCTATGTATTGGTATCGGACGGTTTTTAATCAAAATACGTGATCGGCCCATATTTCTCTATTAGTTCAGCCGATCCCGAGAGCTGATCGATGGCATTAAACAAATGAGCTTAATTTCTATATTTCCAGCTAGCGTTTTGTTGAAACCCACTTCGGCCAGGTGCCTGCAATTCCTATCTGAACCACTAGGTGGAAATACATACCCTTTCATTTTTTCACAGACTGATTAAAGCAATGGCCTCGCGGGAACAGTTTGTGGCGTTCCAGCATGTGCTGCCTGTCTGGCAGTGTTTACTGTATGTGACTCAGACTCATCCAGGACATTTAGTAAATTTAGTGAAATCAACGTGTCTCCTGGGCGAACCAAGACAAAGACATTTAACACTACTAATCTGATACAGCATCACACAGCTGAATACAGTGAGTATCAGCAAACAGCAGAGCTAGCACACACAGCTAACACAAAACTAATAACCCAGAACACCTACAGACCAGATCTGACCAGTACAAACAGAACAGCAGCAACATTTCAATATTCTACATTTAATGATTACAGTTTTTCATTTAAAATATCAGAGTCTGCAGGCTTGACTGCAGGCTTGACTGCATTTATTTAATTAGCTTTTTTGGTTTTAAATTAAGGGTCTAAATTGAATGATTACAGTATTGGCGATATTTGATATACTTTGTTTATTTACTGATAATTTAGTTAAAAATATTATTCTTTTTCATATGAGCTCGTTAAAAATGGTGATAAACCAGTTTAGACCATGATTCATGACTGGCTTGCACTAATAACTACATGTAGCCCTGCTGTGGCATATAGCCCCGCCCTCGATCGGTATCGACTATCGGACGATCGAGCTGAAAGGTGGTCTGCGATCGGAATCGGCCTCAAAAACGCTGATCGGTCCATTTAACTAGCATTGGAATGCAGCTTGGACAGTGGAAGATGACTTTAAAGAAAGTCTGAAGTGTAAGTTCATGTAGACACAAATAGAAAATTGTTGGTTTTTATGTAAATTGCAGTTCATTGTTTAGTATCCATCAGAATAAAAATAACATAACTGTATATATAAGGCATTCCTCTTCACTACAGGACTACTCCAGTGTTCCCGCATAGGAGTGCGATAGAAATTCCATTAACAAACTCAATCCATTGTGTCCCACTATCCCCAACGCCAGACCCTGTATCGTAATTGTTAGCAGAGAAACACGTTTTCAAGCCCAGTCAGTATCATTAGCAGACTCCTTCAGAGCTAATCACTGTGTATCATTAGTGTTAAAGCCTTTGTGTGTCGGTAGCTGTTAAACACTCGGAGTGTAGCATTAGCAGGCTTGCTGCTGAATGCTCTGTGTTGCTTCATATCTCAGTGGATTGTAATTACTACTGTCTGTGTCAGCTGATTACAGCTTACACTGCCAACAAATCCAAATTTAGCTTGTGTGTGTGTGTGTGTGTGTCTGTTACTTTGATAAGTCTTGCTAAAAACACTCCTTTATACACTGAACAGTCGCTTGTTCACGTGTCTGGAGAGAATAACAGTAGAGCCACTTTACATCTGTATACAGTTGTCACTGTTAATTATGTTAGTAATCTTTTTTTAGACCCGCGAATGAACTTTTTTAAAAATATTATTATTTTTATCTTTTATGTATCAGCTGCACTCACAATTTAGAAGCTACACTTGCAGACTACAGTTCATCTGTTCCTTTGTACACTTTGTTAGCCTGTTCTTTAATGGTTTAGGACCACCACAGAGCAGGCATGATTTTGGTATTCTCAGCACTCCATTGTGTGTGCTGTACTGGTGTGAGGGGTATCAGACACAGCAGTGCTGCTGCTGGAGTGTTTAAACACTGTGTCCACTCACTGTCCACTCTATTAGAAACTCCTACTGCTTGCTTGTCCACCTTGTAGATGTAAAGTCAGAGACAGTAGCTCATCTGCTGCTGCCCAGTTTGTGATGGTCTAGTCCTTGGTTAGTCAGTTGGCGTGGGCGTGTGGCTGTGTGGTGTACATTCCCGTTCCCACACAGGGGTTTAGTTCAGTTTATGCCAGTTTTACATTTGAAGCATCTGAAACTGTAACTGGCATTCAAGTCACACATGGGTTGTAGTTTTGTTGTGCTTCAGTAAAGCCTAACTGAATATTGTAAATAAGCCTGATAGCCTGTTGCTGGTCTGCTGAGCTGTTTGTTCTTGACCTAGTTAAACATAACTTCATATACAAGCAGTTTGTAAGTACAAACGTGTTACAGGGCTGGTGTGTGTTTCCTCTTAACGTGACTAACAGCTCCCTGCTGTGGAGAATCTCCTAAATGCTGCTATTTGTAATGACCTGCAGGTTCCCTGATTATTATTATTATTATTATTATTATTATTATTTATTAACTAGTCACTAGGGCTGGGGCGACGTCTCAACATAATTGGCATAATCGATTCCAGAATTCCGTCGCTTAGCATAACGTGCGTTGATGCGTCGCAAAGATGGCCACGCCTACTAAAAGCATGGAACTTTCTGTGTGTATGTAAAGTTTTGGGAGTATTCCACACAGAAACTCAGATTTTGAAATTACTAACATGTAAAGGCTGATTAATACTCCATTTGCGTATGTTTGAAGCGATATAGCTTCACTAGCGGCAGCTCCGTTGACATGGTTGCTGAGCAACACGTTCAGTAGGGGGCAGTTCGGAGTAAATCAAACATGGCGACGCTGGATGAGCTCGTAGTTTTTATTTCAGTTCAAAAAACGAAGAAAATCGACTGTTTGAAAGTATTTCGGGGAATTTCTAATCAACTCACACAGCCTCTCTTCAAAAAGTCCCACGTCTCTTCTTCATCGCGTTCGTATGGAAGTGGTTGCGGCTTGCACTGCTACTACGGTCTCCCACGGTATTGCTCCATCCTGTCCGTATCCGTAAGCTTTTCAAAAACGAATGTATGGACGGAATGAACGCAGAGTACGGACAGAACGTACAGACAGTACGTGACAGAGTCACTAGACTACGTGTTGATAAGTTTCTTAATAGTCCAGTGTAGAACCTAAGACTGTTCTAGATACTACGGCAGCTTTAAACACACGTAGCTGCTTCTCAAATGACTCCCTGCTAAAATATATAGTACACAAACTGTCCGAGTTCTTGTGCGTGAGGCGTGTAGGCTATGTGTCATTTGTGCTTCTAAAAGTCGAGTCAGAGCGTAGACTCTTAGTCTTTAACCATTTATAGATCACGTGCGTTTAAGGTACCCTTTAAAATAAATACATTATGTCTAAGATGGCCATGTTTTCCTTGTTTTATATTTTATATATATATATATATATATATACACACACACACACACACACAATCATCCATTGAAAAAATCTTAACAGACTCAGAGTAATCTAAAAATTAGATTAATCAACTAATCATTAGATTAATCAACTAATCGAAAAAAAATCGATTAGTTAGAATAATCTATTATGAAATTAATCGTTAGGTGCAGCCCTACTACTCGCTTATCCGATTCATCATGAGCGTAGATTGTAATCCAGACGTTATTGATTTTCATTGAGTAGTTTTGAGTAAAGTAAAGTTTGAGGTCTGGCTCAGTAGAGTCAGTGGAGTCTCCTTTTAAAGAAGGACTTGGTGATTGTAGCTTCTAAGTATATCTACCGCCTAAAGAATTATGGGCTGTGGACAGTTGCTCCATGCTGGGTAATGTATTTACTAGTGCCAGAGGAATACATTTGAGATTCTCAGTATCTCAGATGTTTTTCTCTCTCCAGGTCTGTCTATACTGTGGCATAAATCTCTGGCTTCCCCACAGAAAAAAATAAAAAACCTTGGCCTACACTTCACTAGGCCAAGGTTTCGAATATGGTACAGATGTCAAAAGCATTTGACCAAATGTTCTTTTTAACTGCTCTATATTTTGGAAGACATACTTTAAAAGTCTAAGTTAAGAATAGCATGAAACTAAACACTATACATAACCCCATGCAGGCAACTCTGTTTTATTTGTATAGCTGTCGTAGACGTTGTCTTAGTGGAAGTAGTGAAATCATAGATTTGGCATTACTGTGCTTCTTGGGTGATCTTATCATAAGACAATGTAAACAGTGTCTAATGTGTCCTGGACCCTGTTTACACTCTGTGTTAATCTCTATCTTGAGCGATGTAATTAAAAGTGGGACGTATGGCCAATTACATTAGGCATGTAATTTATACTCATGATTGGGTCCCCAAAGATAGAAAATAATGGCATTTTTTTTTATGGAGCCTTGGAAAAGCATTACGGTCAGTCAAGCCAACTTCTGATGTGGTCAGTAGCTAGTATGTCCACCTACAATATGCAGTGTGAAAGCTAAAGTGTCCCAACACATGCCAGCAGTAATGAAGGGCTCCCAGCAATCTTTTTTGGGGCAGTTTGGGCCACTCTTACCCGAGCAGTCTATCTAGTCAATCTTTTTAGTCTGTTGTTAACACAACAATTCATTTCACCATCATTCAGAGGCTCAACAACTCCTTTACATTCTCTCTCTGCCTTAACGCCAAAGACTGAGAATAAACCTGAAAATGCAGCCCAGTATCTTTACTCCAGTCAAGAAATCTAATCATAAGTGCTCAACAGAAGCACAATTGAAGACCTATTAAAACATCATCTGTAAATGGATATACATCTAGTTTCTCACTTGCGGTCAAATCACCCAAGTCTGGCGTTAATAACAGAAACGGACGGGCCTCACTCAAACAAGTAGGTACTGTTTCTTTTGGGCGGTGAGTGTTTTTGTTCCTGGGAGCCCATTGGGGTGATTTGTCAAACAGCATTTTAGAGCCATTTACAGTGATTTATAAGCAAATGTGCTTTTCACTAAACTAGCACTGAAATGGTTTGTTGGACCATTTTTTTTACTCTGTGGTTGTTCATATCACTCTCTCCCCCCTAATGAGCTCCTTCCTCTCTGTTAGAGACCATTTGCTTCATTGGTTGAAGTACAATAGGTTAATTTTTCAGCTTCAGGAATAGGGCTGGCCATAACGATTATCGAATACATAACGATATTGAGAACCGTCTTTTCAAGTGAAACTACTGAAAGAAACATGTTACACGTGTTAATAATCTGCTAAGATAAAATAAACAGGTAAACAGGTGCTGTCCTGCTGCTGTGTTGATGAAGCTCTACAGGATGTTTGAGCTTCAAGGTCTCGTGTATAGAAGTTGTACTGTTCAGATCATCTCCACTGTGCAGAGCTGACAGAGCACCACACTGTTGTGTTTCTGTGTGAAACACTCCCACAACTCCCACGATTGTTTGTAGCTGCAGCTCGCGCTCTGGATAAATCCATGCTTTGCAGTATAAGCAGAAAACATGAAAACATATGTTTAACATAAACGTGCACAGAAGCCCAAACAGCTAAATACAGTTTTAGGTGTTTCTGTTCTGTGTGTCCATGCTTTACCTTTATTACAGCTTTCATTCTTTTCAGAGACTCACTTGTAGGGTGTGTCTTAAATCCTAGTGAGTGTCTAAGTAGGCTGTCTAGGTAGGCAGCTGTTTAAGTAGCAGCGTTCTCTCCTCATCTCTCCTCATAAAACAGACGCTCTAGTTAGAGAGAGACTGCGTCACGGCTTGTTCCCGCCCACTGCAGCACGCCACCAGTGGTTTAGCTAGTTGCTAAGCTACCGGCCAATTATCCAAAACAGTCAGAGGCTATAAAATCTGCTAGCATTAATATGTAGCGCTTTGGGTTTAAGAACGTTTATTTTTATTATTATTATTATTATTATTATTATTATCTAGAATCCGAATTGGTTTTATTCTGTCACCTGGAGACAAACAAAGCAGCATAGTAAGTAAATCTAATGTCTCACTTCTCTCATTTAACACAAGCTGTACTGAAAATTAAACTCGACTCGTCTCTTTATTTTTCTCTTTTCTTCTCTGCAGGTCTTTTGGGTTCCTCAGGCATTTCCACTCATAACGGCTCCTCCAGTCCAAAACCAGTCCTGTCTGGACACAGTTCTGCCCTAAACGGACCTAACGGAACAACCAACACGCTACAGAACAGCAATCACACACACTCAAACACACCTATACACACACACGCCCTCACACCCTTAAACAGCCCCTCCCTCTGGACCAATGCTCTCAGTACAGCGGCCAACACTGCAGGTAAGAATGTCATCTGCATTTATAAACTTCTATCCTGACATTAGGGCTGTGAGATATATTTTCTGTAATTTTTTCGTGGGGGGTGGGGGGGGGGGGGGGGTGACTTCGGTGAAGTTTGCTGAGTGTGTGTTCTGCCAGACACCTTAACGGGTTTAGGTCTGTCTTTAGGTCACTGTTCATACTCCTCATACTCTCTTTATACTCCTCATACTCTCTTCATACTCCTCATACTCCTCATACTCTCTTCATACTCCTCATACTCTCTTCATACTCCTCATACTCTCTTCATACTCCTCACACTCTCTTCATACTCTCGTCATACTCCTCATACTCTCTTCATACTCCTCATACTCTCTTCATACTCTCTTCATACTCCTCATACTCTCTTCATACTCCTCATACTCTCTTCATACTCTCTTCATACTCCTCATACTCTCTTCATACTCCTCACACTCTCTTCATACTCCTCATACTCTCTTCATACTCTCTTCATACTCCTCATACTCTCTTCATACTCCTCATACTCTCTTCATACTCCTCATACTCTCTTCATACTCTCTTCATACTCCTCATACTCTCTTCATACTCCTCATACTCTCTTCATACTCTCTTCATACTCCTCATACTCTCTTCATACTCCTCACACTCTCTTCATACTCCTCATACTCTCTTCATACTCTCTTCATACTCCTCATACTCTCTTCATACTCCTCATACTCTCTTCATACTCTCTTCATACTCCTCATACTCTCTTCATACTCCACACTCTCTCATACTCCTCATACTCTCTTCATACTCCTCATACTCCTTCATACTCCTCATACTCTCTTCATACTCCTCATACTCTCTTCATACTCCTCATACTCTCTCATACTCCATACTCTCTTCATACTCCTCATACTCTCTTCATACTCTCTTCATACTCCTCATACTCTCTTCATACTCCTCATACTCTCTTCATACTCCTCATACTCTCTTCATACTCCTCATACTCTCTTCATACTCCTCATACTCTCTTCATACTCTCTTCATACTCCTCATACTCTCTTCATACTCCTCATACTCTCTTCATACTCCTCATACTCTCTTCATACTCCTCATACTCTCTTCATACTCCTCATACTCTCTTCATACTCTCTTCATACTCCTCATACTCTCTTCATACTCCTCATACTCTCTTCATACTCCTCATACTCTCTTCATACTCCTCATACTCTCTTCATACTCTCTTCATACTCTCTTCATACTCCTCATACTCTCTTCATACCCCTCATACTCTCTTCATACTCCTCATACTCTCTTCATACTCCTCATACTCTCTTCATACTCCTCATACTCTCTTCATACTCCTCATACTCTCTTCATACTCTCTTCATACTCCTCATACTCTCTTCATACTCCTCATACTCTCTTCATACTCCTCATACTCTCTTCATACTCCTCATACTCTCTTCATACTCTCTTCATACTCCTCATACTCTCTTCATACTCCTCATACTCTCTTCATACTCCTCATACTCTCTTCATACTCCTCATACTCTCTTCATACTCTCTTCATACTCCTCATACTCTCTCCATACCCCTTATACTCTCTTCATACTCCTCATACTCTCTTCATACTCCTCATACTCTCTTCATACTCCTCATACTCTCTTCATACTCCTCATACTCTCTTCATACTTCTCATACTCTCTTCATACTCTCTTCATACTCCTCATACTCTCTTCATACTCCTCATACTCTCTTCATACTCCTCATACTCTCTTCATACTCCTCATACTCTCTTCATACTCTCTTCATACTCCTCATACTCTCTTCATACCCTCATCTCTCTTCATACTCCTCATACTCTCTTCATACTCTCTTCATACTCCTCAAACTCTTCATACCCCTTATACTCTCTTCATACTTCCTCATACTCTCTTCATACGCCTCATACTCTCTTCATACTCCTTCATACTCTCTCATACTCTCTTCATACTCCTCATACTCTCTTCATACTCTCTTCATACTCTCTTCATACTCTCTCATACTCCTCATACTCTCTTCATACTCCTCATACGCTCTTCATACTCCTCATACTCTCTTCATACTCCTCATACTCTCTTCATACTCTCTTCATACTCCTCATACTCTCTTCATACCCTTATACTCTCTTCATACTCCTCATACTCTCTTCATACTCCTCATACTCTCTTCATACTCCTCATACTCTCTTCATACTCTCTTCATACTCCTCATACTCTCTTCATACTCCTCATACTCTCATACTCTCTTCATACTCCTCATACTCTCTTCATACTCATCATACTCTCTTCATACTCCTCATACTCTCTTCATACTCTCTTCATACTCCTCATACTCTCTCATACTCCTCATACTCTCTTCATACTCCTCATACTCTCTTCATACTCCTCATACTCTCTTCATACTCTCTTCATACTCCTCATACTCTCTTCATACTCCTCATACTCTCTTCATACTCCTCATACTCTCTTCATACTCTCAACTCTCTCATACTCTCTTCATACTCCTCATACTCTCTTCATACTCCTCATACTCTCTTCATACTCCTCATACTCTCTTCATACTCTCTTCATACTCCTCATACTCTCTTCATACTCCTCATACTCTCTTCATACTCTCTTCATACTCCTCATACTCTGTTTAAACTCCTCAAACTCTTCATACTCCTCATACTCTGTTCATACTCCTCATACTCTCTTCATACTCCTCATACTCTCTTCATACTCTCTTCATACTCCTCATACTCCTCATACTCTCTTCATACTCTCTTCATACTCTCTTCATACTCCTCATACTCTCTTCATACTCCCCATACTCTCTTCATACTCTCTTCATACTCCTCATACTCTCTTCATACTCCTTATACTCTCTTCATGCTCTCTTCATACTCCTCATACTCTCTTCATACTCTCTTCATACTCCTCATACTCTCTTCATACTCTCTTCATACTCTCCTCATACTCTCTTCATACTCCTCATACTCCTCATACTCTCTTCATACTCTCTTCATACTCCTCATACTCTCTTCATACTCTCTTCATACTCCTCATACTCTCTTCATACTCTCTTCATACTCTCTTCATACTCCTCATACTCTCTTCATACTCTCTTCATACTCCTCATACTCTCTTCATACTCCTCATACTCTCTTCATACTCTCTTCATACTCCTCATACTCTCTTCATACTCCTCATACTCTGTTCATACTCCTCATACTCGCTTCATACTCCTCATACTCTCTTCATACTCCTCATACTCTCTTCATACTCTTTCATACTCCTCACTCTCTTTCATACTCCTCATACTCCTCATACTCTCTATATACTCCTCATACTCTCTTCATACTCCTCATACTCTCTCATACTCCTCATACTCTCTTCATACTCTTCATACTCTCTCTTCATACTCCTCATACTCTCTTCATACTCTCTTCATACTCCTCTTCATACTCCTCACACTCTCTTCATACTCTCTTCATACTCTCTTCATACTCCTCATACTCTCTTCATACTCTCTTCATACTCTCTTCATACTCCTCATACTCTCTTCATACTCTCTTCATACTCCTCATACTCTCTTCATACTCCTCATACTCTGTTCATACTCCTCATACTCTCTTCATACTCCTCATACTCTCTTCATACTCTCTTCATACTCCTCATACTCTCTTCATACTCTCTTCATACTCCTCATACTCCTCATACTCTCTTCATACTCCTCATACTCTCTTCATACTCCTCATACTCTCTTCATACTCCTCATACTCTCTTCATACTCTTCATACTCTCTTCATACTCTCTTCATACTCCTCATACTCTCTTCATACTCCTCATACTCTCTTCATACTCCTCATACTCTCTTCATACTCCTCACACTCTCTTCATACTCCTCGCACTCTCTTCATACTCCTCATACTCTCTTCATACTCTTGGAACCAATCCCAGCGTCATTGGGTGAAGGCTCTTCTTAAGTGAATGACGGTGAAGTTTGCTGAGTCTGTGTTCTGCCAGACACCTGTCTGATTTAGGTCTGTCTTGGACAGCACGCTCCCGAAGCTCCTCATACTCTGTTTATACTCCTCATACTCTGTTTATACTCCTCATACTCTGTTTATACTCCTCATACTCTGTTCATACTTCTCATACTCTCTTCATACTTCTCATACTCTCTTCATACTCCTCATTCTCTCTTCATACTCCTCATACTCTCTTCATACTCCTCATACTCTCTTCATACTCCTCATACTCTCTTCATACTCCTCATACTCTCTTCATACTCCTCATACTCTCTTCATACTCCTCATTCTCTCTTCATACTTCTCATACTCTCTTCATACTCCTCATACTCTCTTCATACTCTCTTCATACTCCTCATACTCTCTTCATACTCCTCATACTCTCTTCATACTCTCTTCATACTCCTCATACTCTCTTCATACTCCTCATACTCTCTTCATACTCCTCATACTCTCTTCATACTCCTCATACTCTGTGGGGTGGTTTGTTGGGAGACGATGGAACAGGTTAGCTGTGGAGCGATCTTGGCTGCTGTCTTCTGAGCAACGTCAGTCTCTTCAGATCCAGACCAGCTCCACGCGAGTGAAGATGATCCCCGTCTAGGAGTTAAATCTAAGGCGGTAGACTGCGAGGCTGGCGGTGTCTGAGTTTCTTCCTCTGGTGCAGTGTGTTCACTCATTTTCAGCTTTAGGACACTCTCAGTGCACACTCGCAGCAGCCGGTACTGAAGCATAAAGTAGTGAGCGCGTGGAGTCGAGTTGTTTTGATTGTGTTTTTTCTCCAGTCAGTAGCGTACTCAATAGCGTCAGCTCACACATAGTTAACACAGCAATTAAGATATTATCATAGACCACATATATATCGTACACTCCAACAGACAAGCAAAAAAGGGCCATATGCAGAGGAGAGGAGTCTCGCACTCGTGTCTCAGATCACGAGTGCGTGTCTCATACTTTTATCTAATCGGTCAACCAAGAGGGGAAAATAAGTACTAGAACTTTTGAGTCTCTCTTGCATCACAGTCAGAAGTTCATTGTTTAAAAGTAATTCTGGCTTAAAACTAGCATTTCATATTTGTCAAAATTTTATATCTTTCTTTTTTCATGCTTCAGTGCTGGAAGGAGAAAAAAAGTCATCTATTAGTTTTGTGCCAGTGCTTTACTAACTGACGCTTGATGTACTGAATGAACTCTGTTTTGAAAATGAAACTTGACTGGAAATTTGGAAACTTTCTGCACTGCGTGTAAACTGCAAAACAGCATGCAGTGCGCCCTCTGGTGGAGAAACCTCAGTATGAGTTAAAATTTTTGTTCTCTTGTGCTTTACCCATGTTTTTCTGTCTGTCTCTCAGGGTTCTCCTCCGTCCTGATGCTGCAGTCTGTCTCTCAGGGATCTCTTAGCAGCCTCCTGCTGTCTGGAGTCCACAGTTACAGTCACAGTTCCACACACAATCACACTCACTCACCCACACACGTTCACACCCATACCCCCTCCCCTCCTCCAGGACTCGCACCCCTACACAAGCCAGTGACCACAGAGCAGCTTACATCTCACGTACGTATGTGTCATGAATTGCTACTGACCTGTGTGTGTTCCTCCAACGAAAGCTTGCTTTTTAGTCTTGCCCTGGAGACTCAAAACAAAGTTTCTCTGTAGCCTAAAGGACTTCTTGCTGGAGTTGTGTCCAACCTCACAACAAAATCAACACGTTTATGGACATTTGGTTTATTATTCTGTTAGTAGCAGTACATATGCTACTTAACGGCCCTTAAGAGCATGTTATTAATTTCTTAGGAGACACTTCTGAGGAGATTAGATGTCAGAATCTGTTTGCCTACTGAAAGAGAAAACTGATTGGAAATGATTAGGGCTGCTGGCAACCACCAGCTGTCCCTGTCAGATAAACAGGACTTTCATCTTTTAGAGTGAGGAGAACATCAAGCTCCACTCCTACTTCAGACCTGAAAACATCCACAGGTGTTTCTGTCTATCCTTCCACTGTGAGAAGACAACTCTCAACACTGTGGGTCTGAAAGGATGTGTAGCTGTTCAAGAAGCTCCTCAGTGAGAAAAGGAGACAGAGACGCATCAAACGAAGAAACTGCCGCTGTTCTCAGAACAATGGACTGATCACCCCAGAGTGCAGAACCTCAGCATCACTGCATGTGTTTGGAATTGCTTGGATTCAGAAAGCTCTATACTGGAAGGATTTCTCCAATTTAGCCGATCCCGGGATCCGATCGATGGTGTTAAACAAATGAGCCTAATTTCTGTATTTCCAGCTAGCGTTTCATCCAGGAAGAGGAGAACCCCCTCCGGCCAGCTCCCTGCAATTCCTATCTGAACCACTAGGTGGAAACACATACCCTTTCATTTTCCACAGACTGACTAAAGCGGCCTCGTGAGAAAAGCATGTGGTGATAGAAAACATGTCATCCGCGCAGCTAGCACAAAACAAATAACCCAGAACACCGTCCAGACCAGATCTGACCGGTACGAACAGAACAGCAGCAACAATTCAAGATCTACATTTAATGATTACAGATTTAGTTTAAAATAGCAGAGTCTGTGTTTAATGACTGCAGCTTTTACTGCATTTATTTAATTAGCTTTTTTAGTTTTAAATGAAGGGTCTAAATGTAATGATTGCAGTGTTTGTATGATTTACTTTGTTTATTTACTGATAATTTAGTTTAAAATATACATATATAATAAACCAGTTTCCATGTTTCATGACTGTAGCCCTGCCGTGGCATATAGCCCCGCCCTCGATCGATATCTGCTATCATCCGACCATGCTGAAAGGTGATCGGCGATCGGAATCGGCCTTAAACGCTGATCAGTCCGTTTCTACTGAATTCTAAGACTAAACTTTGGAGGTTGTGGCTCTTTGAGGAACTGAAAGTTAATCTTATGAAAAGAATGGAAGCTGTAGACCAAGTGTGGACACACTAAACCTCTGAAACCTTAGTTTCCTCTGAAACCTCTGAAAGTTTAGTCTTATGGGTCTTGTTTAGTCTTTTTCTGACACCGGAAATTGAATGACATGTTCGCGTGTGGGTGTGTTGCAGATGCCGGGGTCTGTGTACCGAGGGATTTCCTCAGTGTCCCTTACTGAATCTATGCTTGGCTCCACCCACTGTGACCCAGTCCAGGAAGTTAACGGGCACAACCAATCAGAAGCTCTCTCCAGCAAATCCAGCTCAGACGAAGGTACAGGTCACAACTTCTCCTTCCTACGTACATACTCATTCACTCATTAAGTCTTGCTGGTGCTTCGTTTGCATTAGCTGACCTCTAACTCTTCATGAAGGGTCAGTTTTTGACCACAAAGATTGAATATGTTTGGCCACTCTCAGTCTAGCAGTCTGTTTAAAACTGGTCAGTCTTTTTAGGCTGTGGTTTACAACATGATTGAATTCACCACCACTGGAGACCTGTCCATGGTGTACCACGCCTTCGGCTGATGACCGCAGAAGATAACCGGTGGATAAATTCACCACCATTCAGGGGCTCCAGAACTTGAAGTTTGTGAGAGGCAAGCGGAAGGCAGGAGGAGAAAGAGGAACAATAGAGCCATGATTGTGGATTTGATTCATTAAGAGCGGTGCCTACAGTGATTACGACTGCATCTAATTAAAATGCCATTTCGTTTTCTTTCTCAGGCCCAGATACGTTTGTTGAAGTGGGCATGCCTAGAAGCCCATCTCATTCAGCGAACGGCAGGGAGCTAAAGCAGATGCTGGCATCGTGTGGGAAACGGCAAACTGTGGAACTGCTACAGGACTCCAAGAATTCCCATCTCCAGTAGGTTGAAATCCTGAAGTCTACCACTACAGATAAACACAAACAGTGCTACAGTATTGTAAGCATGATCACATTTGCAGTTACCACCTTTAATCAATCAATCAATCAATCAATCAACCTTTATTTTCATTTGGGAGTACATTAAGGGAGATTTATAGGGTTGGGTATCACCACTGATTTCCCGGATCAATTTGATCCTGATTCACAAGGTCCCAATTCAATTCGGTTTCCGATTCAATTCAATCAGGGATATTTCAGTCACAATAATGTGTTTTGTTTGAATATGAAAAGAGATTTTCAGAGAACTAATGTGGTAAATATACAGGGAACACTCAACCTACCATTACTAAAAACATTAGTGTTTATATGTTTATATACCGTCCTGGTTTCTGAATCCAAAATGTAGCCAGACATCTGCTTTCAAGTTCTGGGGCGCCTTCACTTGTGCTCCAGCCATGCTTAACTGATGTGCGCCCCCAGCCAGATCTCGTTGCGTGAAAAACACACGAGAGCGGATCACGCGAGAGACTTGGAGGGGCAGGGGGGTCTGGAATGCTAATTTTAAAGATCGATCTCGGGTTTATATGAATCGATATCAGATTATTCAAATGAAGATCGTTTTGAATCGATTTTTTTTTAAACACACCCCTAGTCATTTATGTAAGCAAGCATTACAGTTTTAACAAAGAGATTTAAAATAAATTAACATTTATTTTAATATGAGCACTTAAAATATAAAATAAACAATATAAACAGAATAAGAAAATTCAGATAAATCGTAAAAGAAAAAGAAAAAAACTGAAAAAGAAACTAAAACCAACAATAAGTAATAAATAAAATTTAAATTAAATAGAAATATAGTAGTGAAACTTAAAATAGTAAAAGAAATAATAATAAAAATAATAGTAGTAATAATAATGCTTATGAGAGTAATAAAAATAAAGATAAAAGAATGAAAAGAAAAAAAACAGCTGAATCATAAAACTAACTAAAATCAAGTCTGTTCTGCTTTTGTGCTTGTTTTGCTGTGCATTCAAGTTGACATTGCATAGTAATTTTTTAAACATACAGATATATATATATTTTATATATTTTTTGTGGCAGTACTATTGATGTTTAGGGATGTGCTAATTTGGGAATTCAGAGGTCAGTATTCAGTATTTTTCATGCACATATCGTGCAAAACTGCCTTCTGTAAACAGTGGAAGGCAGAAAATCGTCCAAAACTTCAAGCAGCATGTTCTCGTAATATTTATCTTTATCATGACTGAAAGGAGTTCTGCGACAACAACCAGCGTCTGACATTTGCTGCATTTGATTAAACTGTCACTGTGAGACTCTTTGTTTGATTTAGGATGAAGTACACAGTGAAAGGCGGCCAGTCTTCTCCATAAACAGATACATGCTAATGATAGTGTTAGTTCAGCTAACGTTATACATACATTGTAAAGCTTATACCAAGCGTGATGAGTGAAAATGATTATATTAGCATTTAGTTAATTTTCTGTTTTGACAGTTTCATTTTCACGATTTTATTCTTTTCATTTGCTTCAGATCATCATAACGTGGAGTTAATATTGTAGTGTGCATTGAAAGTTTAGTATTTATCCACTTTAAGAAGCTCTGAGTGAGATATAATTCATATAAAATAAGGAGGTTAAAAGCCAGACAAGCTCTGCTGTTACTGCAGCGTTCTGCAGAGAGAGCTGTTCTTTGTGAGTTAGTGTGCTCAGTCTGACTAACTGTGGCAGCTGAATGAACCAGTCTGTAATTATTTACTATAATTATGTACTCTGCTCCACAGCTTTAGAAGATTCGTAGTCGTACATAAAGTAGAACACGGCGATATAAGCTAATGCCTGAAATAACAATTAGCCAGAAAGCCAGAGAGAGAGTTCAAAAGGCAGACAATTAAGACTTGGCGCTGTCTCATTCTGCCTCCCTCGTTAATCCATATGTTAATGGGGGTCACGAAGGTCATCTGTCTGTTAATTACTCTCCTCCTGATCTGCTGAAGTGTCCAGGACTGAAGTATGGCTGTGTGTGTGTGTGTGCTTGCAGTTCAGAGTGCTTGCTGTCTGATTCCGAAGCTGACGCAGTAGCTGATAAGAGAGCTCCGGGCAGCGAGCGAGCTGCGGAAAGGAACAGACTGGCACCTCATATACAGGTACAGGCACAAACATGATCATAACCCTCCAATCTTTCTCTGCCTCGCAGTGTTTCTCAAACTGATACACAAACAAAAACAGACTCTCGCCCTTCATCACACCTGCGGCCTGTACAGGCATGAACCTGAAGCTCAATCTCCACTCGCACCAGAGACCCGAACCCATCAGGCTCGAAACCTGAACCCACTCGCACACAGACTTACAGAGACGGGTTAGCTAAGAGCTGTTTCCCCAGAGCTTTGTTCTGTTAATAAGAGGACTGAAAATATGATGCTGTGAGGAACTGGTATTTTTCACATCTGAAATTAGAGGTGATGGTATTTCATGAATGTCTTCATAAATGTGTTATTTATAGGTGTAAGATATTGAAACATCAGGATATTAAGTTGTATCGATTCTCAAAAACAGTATCGATACACAGATTCCTGGCAGACAGTGAATCATTGTGTGTTGAGTTTAAACCTCTGACCACTAGATGGCAGTGTTGTAATCCATTTTCAGCTCCACTCCAACATTAACAAGCAGCACAAGGGCGCAAAGTGCTATTTTAAGCATTAGCAAACCTGTTTATACAGTGTTGTGTTTTAATAGTAAGATTTGAAAAATCACAATATATCATGTTGCTTGCAGTATCGCAGTATATTGTGATATATTGAATCGTGACCGCTGTATCATGATACGTATTGTATCGCCAGGTTCTTGCCAATACACAGCCCTAGTGTTATTAAACAATATGCTTTTGCTCCAGTTGAATTGGATTTAGTGCCGTGGAACGTTAAATACTGTATAAATTACTGTTATTTGATGGCAGTTTTTAAGTTTCAAGTCATATAGTTAATGGCTATGTTTACATGCATCTTGATAATCTGTTAATAATCTGTCTAATAGACTAATAGGAATAGAATACGTCCATGTATACACCACAATCTGAATAGACGAGTACACTATCCTATTGAAGGAGGTGGGTAATCCTGTGAATAATCTGTTTAATAGAAGATTAATAGCTGTGTAAATAGCCTGTATCCGATTCCCAATCAGAAAAGTTAAAGTACGTTCCGAGCATGTGAAGTTGCATCATAGAGGAAGTTTCAACATGGCGGGAGGTAGAAACTGGTCTTCAGAGAGACAAAGTTTGTACTTCAAATCTTAAAAGATTTAAAAATGGTTAGCAGGATGGATGGCCATTAAGCTCGCAATAACAAGCTGTTCAGACGAGGATTTGAGTAAATGATCTAGGATGCGTTTTTAAGTACATGTGAAGTATGTTTGTCTGAATCTGGTGACATTAACCCAGGTAACATGCTTCTGCTGTTCTCACTCTCACCGAACTCGCTTGATGCTCGTCGTCATGGTAACATTTACACCAAATTGTATCAAATTAAATCAGATTTATTTGTATAGTACTTTTAACAACTGATGTCGTCACAAAGCAGCTTTACAGGAATTTAGTGATGAGAAAAGTACAATAGAGCATAAATAAGCCTAAGAAGAAAGTAATAGCCCAGAAGGAAATCATAGAAATCATAGAACAAACATAGAAAACCTTCCAGTGAGAAAGCCAGAGGCTCAGAGCTGGAGGAAAAAACCTTGGTAGGAACAAAGACTCACAAGGGGGGGAGCCATATAATGACTGTACCACCATATACTGTTGTTCAGTTGAGAACAGTGAGAGTGATGATGACAGTAAGGAAGGTAGAAGGTTAGTGGAAACTAGTTAGAGTCCATGTTAATTTCAGTAGAGTCTGTAGTGAAGGTTAGGCAGCTAGTCTGAGGATAGGTAGCTGGTATGACACGGGTAACAGTAGGGCCCGACAATCAGTACTCTACGCGTGTGCGTAATTTTGGATCCCATTGCTTGTGGCGTGCTTGTAAACAAAAAAAAGATTTTCATCAGATTGTTGAGTAGAGCTAGCATATAAACACCTCAGTCTTAATCTGTAATCTCTGCATGTAAACATAGCCAGTGTATCAAAATGTTGACAGCATCTGTTAACGATGCGCGAGTGTCGTTATCAAGTACGCTACTGACTGGGAAACAACAACAATCAAACCGTCTCAACTCCATAGGTTCACTACTTCATGCTTTAGTACAGGCTGCTGCGATTGTGCACTGAGAGTATCCATACTGTGTACTAGCATAGGCTAAAGCTAGCATTGCTGCGTAAACAACACACCTAAAGCTGAAAATGTGTGCATGCACTGCGCCAGGGGAAGAAACTCACTCCTGATTTCCTGATTGTACCTCTGAGAATGAAGTAAATTAGTTTTTCTATTAACAAACACAGTTAATGTTAAAAATATTCAACAAAACCACAAAATCATTGAAAGAAATCACAGATAACGATTGAATTTTATAGTAAAACCAACAGCATTTAAACCACAGAGGTGAGCTACCCTACTGCTGGAGAGAACAATGTGCACTACATACTTTAAATTAAATACTTATGATTAACCCTGTGTTAATTCTGCCCACTCACCTGTTAATTCCTTTCTAATACACACAGAATCACAAAGATGTCTTCTCTAACCTGAACCCCTAATATGTTTTTTTTTGTTGTTGTTGTTTTGGGTTTTTTTTTTCAGGCCTACGACTATGAGCAGAAGAAGCTTCTTGCTACTAAAGGTTGGTGCTGATTTGTATATACAGTTGGACTCATTACATGTACATTACAGTCCTTGTTGCCCCAAAAAAATGTGTTCAGGTTAAACTTTTGGACGTGATGCTTGATTTTAAGGGTAATTCACTCATATCAGTTATTAATGTGAATTAACCATCAGAAATAACCTGCATGAACCACTTCAGCAACAATAAACAAGCTTCCAAGCTTTCAGCTCTAAGCTGTCGTTGTTAGAATGTGGTCAGATGCATTGCTTTCGTATTGTCTGCTGGGATTAACTTGGACGGTGCTGCCACGTTAACCCTGAACAATGCAGTGGGAGCACAGTTATTCCAATCTGATAATTCTTATTAATGCCACAACCGAAAGTGACTCACAGTTTATTTGAAAAGATCAAAATGAACAAATCACATTGGAAATGAACACATTTGATTTTAGTTTTATTTTTGTAGGTGAAACACATCTGGTTGTGATTCTTATATATATATATATATATATATATATATATATACTCATATCATAGTTGGCATCCTGTACTTAATATACGTTCAGTTACAATGTGTTAAAGTGATTATTGCATTTCAAACCCTCTGGAGTACAACAGTATTTCTTTAATTATCTCATCACACTGTAATTACATACCGACTGCACTGCATGTCCTGAGGCAGGTTTTACAGTTAGGAAGGAACAACGCTGTGAAATACAGAGATCCTGGCAAGTTCAGGGCTCCCTATTTGTCCTCTTGGATCCCCTGGATGCTTGGAATAAAAAACACATCTGATGGCTTCAGAAAAAAATTAACTTATTATCCTTTTAGTTTAAGAACATATAGACCAGGGGTCACTAATGGGCGGACCGCGCTTCGGGTCCAGACCCAGGCGTTGTCCAATGTAGACCCAAACCGATAAACTATTGAGGATTATTTAATTTTGACTGTGTTTATTTTAAGAGGTGGAGCTTTTCTTATCTTTACGGTATAAGGGCTTTACATCACAGTGAACTCAACAGACCAATCACGTGCGCTGTAAGATCACCGAAGGTGCTCCTTAGCCAATCAGATCTGTGCACATTGGGGCGTGTGGCGTGCACACACAGGCGAGATGCGAAGCGAGGAGCAGCAGTCGGAGAGTAAAGAGAGTCAGAAAGAATAAGGAGCTCTAAAAACAGAAAAGTGAAGAGAGAGAACTGAGTGTTTAACAGGAACGGTTCTGGAATGGACCTGCTCGTCTAGTTTTGGAGAACACCGCTCTGTACAACCAACATGTTCATCTGTGAAGCTGAGTTAACAAGAAGACACGTTTTATTTACTTTTGCTATAAATAAACACTTTAAGATGCTCTTAAAGTAAATAATTAATTCAGTTCAGCATTTAAACAGTAAATATACTGAAATATACTGAACCGTATGTGTGATGTGTTGGTGTTTCAGTAGCTGATGGTATGAGATGCTGATACTAGACTACTTCAGTAAACAGATACACCACTGAATCAGAACACACGTTAGAGATGATGATGGTCCGGACCTTGGCCTGAGAAGATCTCCTCTAACTGGACCTTACTGACTCTAATTAAACACCCCTGATATAGACGCTCGGACACAACATTAGTCAATAGGAAATATGCAACAACATGCAGCAAGCATTCACTGGCTTGCTTCAGGATGGCGCTGTAACAGATTGATTAACCTAGGCGATCTGTCAGAGCTTAGCAACTGTTACTATGCCCAGGATAGCTTTAAAAAAAAAAAACTCTCCAGTGTGCAATCACATGCCAAGAAAATGACAGCATGTGTGGATTATTATTCTTTCCTCAACCGGAACACAGAGGAAGAGACAAGATCTCAGGTAATATGTGGAAGACCTACCAAACTAGAAAAGAACATTTCCAGAAGAACAACTGTTCAACCAAATGTGCTGCTGTTGAAGCTTTTTTCCACCTAAAACTAAAACCTAAGCAGTTTTGTGAATAGGTATCACACTTCTCATGAGTCACAGACATCTTGCTGCAAGGCTGTTGTGTCTGTTACAGCCATGCTTAAGAAGCCGGTGGTGACAGAGGTGCGGACCCCCACCAACACCTGGAGCGGACTGGGCTTCTCCAAGTCTATGCCCGCGGAGAGCATCAAGCAGCTACGCAGAGCCAGCCATGCACCATATAAACCTACAGTCAGAACCACGTACGAGGTATTTATGCATACGCACACATGAGCACATACAGGCTTCCACACAGATCTGACCACTGAGCATAGAAGCCCACCATGAGCTCTACATATGCTACTTAGATAATGTTAGATAATGTGTCTGATTAGTTGATGGCAGTTAGTGCCGTAGTTCGAATGGATTTAGGGAAGAAAACAGCTGTGTGTGAACAAGACAGGGAACGTTAAGTTCATAAATAAAAACAGATGTTTGATCATTTCGTTTACATGCCAGTCACCGAAGCCTAATGTCTGTTAGCTTAAATAAGAGTACAGTAAGTCTTTGATTTTTGTTTTTCTGATGGCTCTTGTCACGTAACTGAACTCTTTTTTTTTTTTTTGTTTGTTTTTTCCATATACAGAAAATGGGGGTGGGACTGTACATTGACATCATTTAAGAATATCCTCTGTATAGGACTGGGCGATAAAATGATAACGATAATTAGCGCGAAATAACGTTTACTTGATAGAACTCGATAGAAAGTCAGTAGAATTAAGTTCCGTCCATGTTTTGAGTGACAACAGCCAATGAGAATAGGAATAGCGCCGCCCCGAAGCAATCAGGTGTTTGAACTACAGTTCCAGCCATTTCATGTTTGGTTGAAGCACAGAGTGCAGGCGTAGCAGCAGCTTAACCCACGTACTAGTAATCTGGTTACTGCAGGCATCACAGTCGAGCAGAGAGAATTAAATAAGAGAAAATAACTACTACTGAAAGAAACATGATACACGTGTTAATAATCTATAAATAATCTGCTAAAATAAGATAAACAGGTAAACAGGTGCTGTCCTGCTGCTGTGTTGATGAAGCTCTACGTGATGTTTGATCTTCAAGGTCTCGTGTATAGCAGTTGTACTGTTGTGATCGTCTCCACTGTGCAGAGCTGACAGAGCACCACACTGTTGTGTTTCTGTGTGAAACACTCCCACAACTTTAGATGTACACGAGCGATTGTTTGTAGCTGCAGCTCGCGCTCCGGATTAATCCATGCTTTCAGTAGGTACGACCGTATTTGCGACGCATCAGCACACGTTATGCTAATCAACGTAATTTCATACTCGATAAAGATAAATGTGTATATATACTGTAGAAGTTAGTCTGAGGATGCTGAGGCAAAGTTAAAATAACCAAAAATCTCGAGTAGGAAACTTTATTTTCTACCGAAAGCAGAATCACTAAACCAGCTCCCCATTAGAGCTGACAGAGAGTCGACTCACCGCTACGTGTAAACATAAACAGAGTCCTTTCCTCAGCCCGAACTTAAAGGGCCAGTAACAGCCTGCTTAACACAGCGTCTGTGTGTGAATACTGTTCATGAGTGTTCAGTAGCCCCTACTAAATTATATATATTATTATATTATATACATGTGTGTGTTTAATTTATTTGAAATTGACAGAAAATAAATAAAAAAATAAAAGCCATTTAACAAAAATTTTACATTTTGATATCTTCACTTCTCACTTAAAGTAAAAAGGAAATAGTGATTTAATTTATATCGTGATATATATCGATATCGACTGATATGAAAAAAATTATCGTGATAAGATTTTTTTCGCATATCGCCCAGTCCTAACTCTGTATTGTTTGTGTGAAGCATTCGGTCATTCTGTACACTGTAGGGCAGGGGTCACCGCTCCCAGACATTGTCCAGTGCGGACCCAAACAGATAAACTGTTGAGAATGATTGACTTCTGACAGTGTTTATTTTAAGTGGCGGAACTTTTCTAGTCTTTATGGTATATGTGCTTTGCGGTGCAGTAAACTCACAGACTAATCACGTGGGCTGTAAGATCACCGAAGGCTCCTCAGCCAATCAGATCTGTGCAGATTTGGGCCTGCAGTGCGCACACAGGCGAGGTACGGAGCGAGAAGGAGCAGTCAGAGAGTAAAGAGAGTCGGAAAGTAAAGTGAGTCTGAGAATAAGTCAGAGGAAAAATAAGGTGCTGTATTAAAGGGAAGTGGAGGTGAAGAGCAACTGTTGAGGCGGGTATAGGGTAACGTGCAGCATGCTGCTCCTGCTTCCAGTGAGTTTAAATCCTAAACTGCAATCTGAAAATGTCTAAATACAAATTGTTGCAGCAACTACGCATTACACCCTTCACATCAGCGCTTTACATGACAGCTTATCATTCACAACACTGTCTCCATAAAGTTTTGGTCAACTTCTGATAATGTGATATTACAAACAAGGAGCCTTTATAGGACGGTCCTACCGAAAACCTGTCACATTTTGGTTGCAGCTGGTGTTTTGGCGCATGTCTATTAACAGATGATGGCAGTAGTAGAAGGAGAAGAACAGGACAGAATAAGTTGATCACTCCATTCATTTAAATAAATATCTCCCTAGAACTGTAACTCTGATGACTGTTTACATGCATTCTCACACAGGAACTGTCTTGTGTGTCTCTGTTTGTTAGGGTTCTTCTCTCTCCTGTGTGGGTGGTGGGGAGGCTCTCAGTAACGGCAGCAGCGGGGAAAGCTGGAGGGAGAGAAACGGAAGCATTAACGGTAACGGAGCAGCAAACGAGTTCCCCTCCGCCATCAGTCCTCCAGAGAGGAGCAAGAGCAGGACCGGTGAGCAAACTCCACCTGCTTTGTCAGCTTGTTTGTGTATGACCTGATGTCGCAGAGACACAAAAGCAGGTCAAGAAGGGGTCAAGTAGCCACCCATGCGCCCTCCACCATGAGTTTCTTTCATAGCTGCTGCTGGACCAGCTTCACAGATCACAGGCTCAATTTCATTTCAACTGTAGAGCAGATCTTCTTCATTATTACAATCAGACCATGACTGTGGGCACCATTGAAACTTGGGAGTTGGGTTATTACAAGCCCAGTCACACAAAACGAAGACCATGTTATTCCATGAGCAGTACAGTAGTAGAAGATCTCATCGTTACAGAAACACATTTGACTGCAGAGTGAATTAATAGATCAGTATTTGAGTAGCAGAAACTCTGTCCAGAATTCATAAACTGTTTGTCTGTGTGTTTTTGCAGCTGTAGATCAGTATTTGAGCAGCAGTAACTATATGGACTGTATCTCCTCCATGGCTGGCAGTAAGGGCTGCTCTCTAAGCTCCTCTCTGAACGGGACAGACCTGCCGGAGCTCTTCAGCACTCTGGGTCTGGGAAAATACACCGACGTCTTCCAGCAGCAGGAGGTACCGTGATGGTCTTTTATCATTGACTGGACATTCTAGCACGTACCCTGGACTACATTGGACTAATGATATTCGTCCTTCAGCTCCACTACTTATTAGAATACATGTGTTGTAGGAGTAGAATAGAACAGGCTGCAGTAATTTGAATTGAGTGTACCAGGGTTTGACAACACAACCAAGAACATTCGAATTCAGATGTGTCTGTGTGTGTTTTTAGATTGATCTACAGACGTTTGTCACGCTGACGGATCCGGACCTAAAGGAACTGGGAATCACAACATTTGGAGCTCGCAGGAAAATGCTGCTGGCTATCTCTGGTTGGTGTACAGTGTTTGTGTATGACCGAGCCATTGAGGTCATTCTACCATTATGATCAATTGCGAGCGAAGTGCGATAAAACGATAGCGATAATTATTGCGCAATAATGTTTCCTTGATAGAACTATAAGACGTAGTTGATAGAAAGTCGATAGAATTAAGTTCCGTCCATGTTTTGAGAGACAACACGAATAGCCAATGAGAATGAGAATAGCGCCGCCCCAAACCAATCAGATGGCTAAACTAGAGTTCCAGCTATTTCATGTTTGGTTGAAGCACACAGCACAGTGTAGACGTAGCTGCAGCTTAACCCACATGCTAGTAATCTAGTAAGATAGTAATAATGCTGTCGTCCAGGGGTATCACGCGTGACTGCTGAATGCCTCTTAAAAGCCTCTGGTGTAGGTCGTCCTTTGCCGATGAACTCCAACTTCTCATTAAAAGTTCATCTAGAAAACGACTTGGATAACAAACTTGCAAAGGTGTCCTCCTCTGTAGCGGTAGTGCTAGCTTCGGCTTCCGTCGTTACTTAGCGGACTAGCTAGCAGTGGTAGCCTAGCGCTAGCTAGCTGTTTCTCCAGCTGTCGTTGCCACAGCGGGCGGAAATGATCATACAGTTAAGCCCGCCCACTTGGAGGGAGGATCTGATTGGTCAGTTTTACTGTCATTTGAAATTGGTATGGCACTGAATTATAACTGCCTGGCCCCCTCTGTACATGAACAGCGGGACCACCAATCACCAACATTCTGCAGAGGCATCACAGTCCTTATAGGGGGAGACACAGACTCACAGGCTTCCACTTAACCCCTCACACTCCAACACAGATTGAATAGACACATCTGAATAATTTATTTCTCTATAATTTTGTAATTGTTTAGATGTTGATTGTCAAACTGTAAGTAGATAAAATAATATATATGTGTGTGTGTGTGTGTGTGTGTGTGTGTGTGTGTGTGTGTTAAGAAGATTTTAGGTCCTCTGAGAGGGCGTAGAGAGCCATGACGATTCCCCACTGCATTAAATTCATCTCACGTCTTTTCTGGTTTTGCGCAGAGCTGAACAAGAGCCGACGGAAACTCTTCGAGCCAACAAACATCCATTCTTCGTTTCTGGAGGGCGGCGCGAGCGGACGCCTCTCACGACAGTTCCACGCCGACATGGCGAGCATAAGTGGACGCTGGTGAGCTCCAAACCTCAGGGCCCTGCGACAAGTGGACTTGCCCTACTGACAGTGCCTCTACCTGGGCTGCACATGCCCCACCCCCCAACCCCCCCACTGAGTCTGGTGCTTCGGAGTATGTGGAGTGGATACTATAGAAGTATAGTATAAATTTATAGGCACCAAAATGGTAATAAGTTAATAAAAAAAAAATTACAAGTGCCAAAAAAGGAGAATCTCCTTAGACATATGAAGGGCTGGCTGCTACTTTATAGATGGTGTTTAAACGTTCCCAAAATCATGAGTGTTTGATGCAGTATTAAGTGAATCGGCACTGTTGTGGATGTGAAGTCGTGTGGGTTCGCCAGGAAGGAGAAGGAAAAAGGCGGGAACATCAATTGGTACTCTTGCTGTTTGTGGCAAGGATCAGCACTTTAGAGTCTGTGGTTCTTTCCAGATGCGTTGATGTGGTTTGCATGCGTGTTTCTCAGTGCAATTCCAAAGCACTTGCTGGCCTTTGGCGTCCGGGCCGAGTTCAGAGTTTGTGCCTGAGATCATTTGTTTGGTCGTAAGTCGTGTTCTTCAGTGCTCTGCTGGCAGTGGTCAACGAAGTAAGGCTGCACTTATTCCAGTGTATATTTTAAACGTTTCTTTTAGCGTTAAGTTTCGTTTTATGTTTACCTTCAGAAGCATCATGAGTTTACATTTTCTTTGCCACTTGCTTTGTGTTAGTTAGGAGTTTGTCAGTGGGTCACCCTCGTCGTCATAGATTTTGTGCATGGACGTAGAAGTAGCAAATCACGAAGCTTTGCTGAAGGCCAGTGTTCATAAGGCTGTGTTACATTTGCATAAGCCCTTCATGACTACTAACGCAGACCTATGGAAGCTTATTTCAATGAGCGCAAAGGTTGTCAACTTTAAGATCGTTCGGTTGACACCTGGTGCGGTGAAACGACAGAATTCGTAGCTCAGTGTCTTTACATATACAGTGAAATATCATGCCATAACCTAAAGCTGCCTGTATGACCAAAAACACCTGTTGCAGTAAGCCTTTATTAACGTTTCAGTTTTTATATATATATATATATATATAATCATGCTGAGCTTATGTAGGTGTCGTGTAGTTGTATGAACACTGTCCAACAGTAGAGCGTCACTGAATTACTATATGGAGTCCACTAGGGGGCAGTAGAAGGCTTCTTTTTTTTCTACCCATCTGCTGTAGCCTCTTAGGCTATCAGTCCGAGTTAGTTTAAAAGCCAGAAAGTCTCTGTTGTTTCCTGCTTGCATCCCATCTGAGATGTGTATTAGTGATGAAATCATAAACTCTCAGCATGGACTCAGCTTTCCAGCCCAGCTCAAGTAGCAGAATACAGCTCAGTCTTCTACTCGTAACAAACACCTCATTGAATCGTTTCATGATTTGCCTGTAGTCTTAATCTAGACCAGCATTTCAATCATCTGTATTGTCAATGAATTGTCCCCCATGATTTCTAATATCCCCGAATCCATATTAATGCATATTAGTGCATATTAGTGCATATTAATTTGGTTTACATCATATATTTGAGGCGCCTAGTGATGTATTTGCATCAAATTGACGAAACTGTGCCGGTGTGTCCATTATTCTGTGTTTGTTGGTTGTCGTACTTTATTTTTTATTTTTCTTAGCATTTTTTTTTTACAGCATTTACTTTTAATATCATATTTTTCTGTATTTTTATAAGTTGGAGCGTTTGTGTTGTATGTTTGTTTGGTTTTTTTCTACCAGGGGAATTTAGCCATCAGTTGCCTTATAGCCTTACGGTTTATAACGTGAATACTTTGTTGGAATATTTTCTTTTCGTAAACGGTAGTGCATTCAGACATGCATGGAAGCCACTTTAAAAAAAGTGTGAGCTCATTGTTACGACAATCCTGATTGTACAAATCTTTTTTTTATTTTTTTTTC
The DNA here is from genome assembly GCA_021613375.1 of Megaleporinus macrocephalus. Taxonomy (NCBI): domain Eukaryota; kingdom Metazoa; phylum Chordata; class Actinopteri; order Characiformes; family Anostomidae; genus Megaleporinus; species Megaleporinus macrocephalus. The sequence continues at coordinate 5,128,238 of CM038712.1, forward strand.
CTGATTGGTTTTACACGAGAGAGCTGTTGCACACGAGAGAGGTACCATACGTAGCCTTCGCTAGTAGCTTTTTTGTAGCCTTATGTTGGGTTATTGGTTAATACTAAATATGCAGATAGTCTTTTCATACTGTATCTGATCACAAGACTAAATTAGCGTATATACAAGACTAATGTTAAGCTAGTTTAATTTAAGGGGAGGGATGCGGGCGCCTTGTGTTCGTTCTGAACCTGAACACGTGTTTGACAGATGGTGCCAGTTTGGACGGAGTTTGTTTCCACTGTGTTGTCACAGTATCTCGAACGTTGACTGGTTTCAGCAGCATTTCTGGGGGGTGTGTTTTACGAAGGAACAACTGGGTTGTTCTGTTGTCGGTTGTTGTCTTGTCTCCCAGAGTGGAGGTTTGTGGGAAATGTAGTTCTTTTTTGGAAGAACACTACGCCAAAGGAAGCGCTACAAAAGGCTCCTGCTTTGGATTCTTTGACCAGGAGATCAGAATTAGTATGTTTTTGCCTTTAAGATCAATGTCTTTATAGTAGAAGACAACAACTGGTCCACTGTGACTGTTGTAACGTTGTCATAGTGACCGCAGCCAGAGTGATCCTATCAGAGTCGTTCACTCTGTCACTCAAACAAAAGAAGCAAGTAATGTTCAGGAATAATGTTCATTGATTGTGATTTTTGTCTCAAAATAAAATAATAAGTATGTGCAGAACAAGTGAAGTGTATGTGACCCTCTGTCGGAGTCAGAAAGCTGTGTGATCTGAGGGCTGTTGATATTTAACTTCTTACTGTGTGTTTTCAGTATTTCAGCAACTGAACCAGCTCATGTCTGCACCAAATGTCAAGTCAAGTTTATTTGTTTAGCGCTTTTTACAAAGATGTTGTCATAAAGCAGCTTTACAGAAGTTGGAAATAGGACTGGGCGATATATCGAGTTTTTAAGAAATATCGATATACTTTTATATGAGATATTAGATGAGACAATATTGTTTATATCGATATAGTCTGTGTTAGGGGTGTGTTTAAAAAATCGATTTTTCGATTAAATCGATCTTCATTTGAATAATCCGATGTTGATACGCATAAACCCGAGATCGACGTTTAAAATTGGCATTACAGCCCCCCGTGCCCCCCGGCTGCGCCTGCTAGCTCTGCTGTTTGCTGATACTCACTGTATTCAGCTGTGTGCAGTGCTGTATTAGATTAGTAGAGTTAAATGTCTTTGTCTTGGTTTCTCAACGAGACACACTTATTTCACACATTTAAAAACATCCTGGATGAGTCTGCGTCACATACGGTAAACACTGCCAGACGGACATGCTTTTTATCAGCGCTTCATTTTTCATGAGGTCGCTGCTTTAGTCAGTCTGTCGAAGCTGACCTCACTAACACTCAATCAAATCCTCACAGCAATGTATAACATCAGTACCTGACCTCACTAACACTCAATCAAATCCTCACAGCAATGTTTAACATCAGTACCTGACTTCACTAACACTCAATCAAATCCTCACAGCAATGTTCAACATCAGTACCTGACCTCACTAACAATCAAATCCTCACAGCAATGTATAACATCAGTACCTGACCTCACTAACACTCAATCAAATCCTCACAGCAATGTTCAACATCAGCACCTGACCTCACTAACACTCAATCAAATCCTCACAGCAATGTATAACATCAGCACCTGACCTCACTAACGCTCAATCAAATCCTCACAGCAATGTTCAACATCAGCACCTGACCTCACTAACACTCAATCAAATCCTCACAACAATGTTTAACATCAGTACCTGACCTCACTAACACTCAATCAAATCCTCACAGCAATGTTCAACATCAGTACCTGACCTCACTAACACTCAATCAAATCCTCACAGCAATGTATAACATCAGTACCTGACCTCACTAACACTCAATCAAATCCTCACAGCAATGTATAACATCAGTACCTGACCTCACTAACACTCAATCAAATCCTCACAGCAATGTATAACATCAGCACCTGACCTCACTAACACTCAATCAAATCCTCACAGCAATGTTCAACATCAGTACCTGACCTCACTAACACTCAATCAAATCCTCACAGCAATGTATAACATCAGTACCTGACCTCACTAATACTCAATCAAATCCTCACAGCAATGTATAACATCAGTACCTGACCTCACTAACACTCAATCTAATCCTCACAGCAATGTTCAACATCAGCACCTGACCTCACTAACGCTCAATCAAATCCTCACAGCAATGTTCAACATCAGCACCTGACCTCACTAACACTCAATCAAATCCTCACAACAATGTTTAACATCAGTACCTGACCTCACTAACACTCAATCAAATCCTCACAGCAATGTTCAACATCAGTACCTGACCTCACTAACACTCAATCAAATCCTCACAGCAATGTATAACATCAGTACCTGACCTCACTAACACTCAATCAAATCCTCACAGCAATGTATAACATCAGTACCTGACCTCACTAACACTCAATCAAATCCTCACAGCAATGTATAACATCAGCACCTGACCTCACTAATACTCAATCAAATCCTCACAGCAATGTTCAACATCAGTACCTGACCTCACTAACACTCAATCAAATCCTCACAGCAATGTATAACATCAGTACCTGACCTCACTAACACTCAATCAAATCCTCACAGCAATGTATAACATCAGTACCTGACCTCACTAATACTCAATCAAATCCTCACAACAATGTATAACATCAGTACCTGACCTCACTAACACTCAATCAAATCCTCACAGCAATGTTCAACATCAGCACCTGACCTCACTAACACTCAATCAAATCCTCACAGCAATGTTCAACATCAGCACCTGACCTCACTAACACTCAATCAAATCCTCACAGCAATGTTCAACATCAGCACCTGACCTCACTAACACTCAATTAAATCCTCACAGCAATGTTCAACATCAGTACCTGACCTCACTAACACTCAATCAAATCCTCACAGCAATGTTCAACATCAGTACCTGACCTCACTAACACTCAATCAAATCCTCACAGCAATGTATAACATCAGTACCTGACCTCACTAACACTCAATCAAATCCTCACAGCAATGTATAACATCAGTACCTGACCTCACTAACACTCAATCAAATCCTCACAGCAATGTATAACATCAGCACCTGACCTCACTAATACTCAATCAAATCCTCACAGCAATGTTCAACATCAGTACCTGACCTCACTAACACTCAATCAAATCCTCACAGCAATGTTCAACATCAGTACCTGACCTCACTAACACTCAATCAAATCCTCACAGCAATGTATAACATCAGTACCTGACCTCACTAACACTCAATCAAATCCTCACAGCAATGTTCAACATCAGCACCTGACCTCACTAACACTCAATCAAATCCTCACAGCAATGTATAACATCAGTACCTGACCTCACTAACGCTCAATCAAATCCTCACAGCAATGTTCAACATCAGCACCTGACCTCACTAACACTCAATCAAATCCTCACAACAATGTTTAACATCAGTACCTGACCTCACTAACACTCAATCAAATCCTCACAACAATGTTTAACATCAGTACCTGACCTCACTAACACTCAATCAAATCCTCACAGCAATGTTCAACATCAGTACCTGACCTCACTAACAATCAAATCCTCACAGCAATGTATAACATCAGTACCTGACCTCACTAACACTCAATCAAATCCTCACAGCAATGTTCAACATCAGCACCTGACCTCACTAACACTCAATCAAATCCTCACAGCAATGTATAACATCAGTACCTGACCTCACTAACGCTCAATCAAATCCTCACAGCAATGTTCAACATCAGCACCTGACCTCACTAACACTCAATCAAATCCTCACAACAATGTTTAACATCAGTACCTGACCTCACTAACACTCAATCAAATCCTCACAGCAATGTTCAACATCAGTACCTGACCTCACTAACAATCAAATCCTCACAGCAATGTATAACATCAGTACCTGACCTCACTAACACTCAATCAAATCCTCACAGCAATGTTCAACATCAGTACCTGACCTCACTAACACTCAATCAAATCCTCACAGCAATGTATAACATCAGTACCTGACCTCACTAACACTCAATCAAATCCTCACAGCAATGTTCAACATCAGTACCTGACCTCACTAACACTCAATCAAATCCTCACAGCAATGTATAACATCAGTACCTGACCTCACTAACACTCAATCAAATCCTCACAGCAATGTATAACATCAGTACCTGACCTCACTAACACTCAATCAAATCCTCACAGCAATGTTCAACATCAGTACCTGACCTCACTAACACTGAATCAAATCCTCACAGCAATGTTCAACATCAGTACCTGACCTCACTAACACTCAATCAAATCCTCACAGCAATGTTCAACATCAGTACCTGACCTCACTAACACTCAATTAAATCCTCACAGCAATGTATAACATCAGTACCTGACCTCACTAACACTCAATCAAATCCTCACAGCAATGTTTAACATCAGTACCTGACCTCACTAACACTCAATCAAATCCTCACAGCAATGTATAACATCAGTACCTGACCTCACTAACACTCAATCAAATCCTCACAGCAATGTATAACATCAGTACCTGACCTCACTAACACTCAATCAAATCCTCACAGCAATGTATAACATCAGTACCTGACCTCACTAATACTCAATCAAATCCTCACAACAATGTATAACATCAGTACCTGACCTCACTAACACTCAATCAAATCCTCACAGCAATGTTCAACATCAGCACCTGACCTCACTAACACTCAATCAAATCCTCACAGCAATGTTCAACATCAGCACCTGACCTCACTAACACTCAATTAAATCAAGGATTCAAGGATTCAAGGATTCAAGGAGACTTTATTGTCATTCGCATCACATGTGGTACATGGGGTGGAACGAAATTGTGGTACCCAAGGACCCAGTTTTACCCAGACAGCAGTACTTAAATAAATAAACATAAATATATAAAATATATGAAAATAAAATAAACAGGAATGGAGAAGGTAGCAGCAGAGTGTATTAAAGTGACTGCAATGTTCAATCCTCACAGCAATGTTCAACATCAGTACCTGACCTCACTAATACTCAATCAAATCCTCACAGCAATGTTCAACATCAGTACCTGACCTCACTAACACTCAATCAAATCCTCACAGCAATGTATAACATCAGTACCTGACCTCACTAATACTCAATCAAATCCTCACAGCAATGTTCAACATCAGCACCTGACCTCACTAACACTCAATCAAATCCTCACAACAATGTTCAACATCAGTACCTGATCTCACTAACACTCAATCAAATCCTCACAGCAATGTTCAACATCAGCACCTGACCTCACTAACACTCAATCAAATCCTCACAACAATGTTCAACATCAGTACCTGATCTCACTAACACTCAATCAAATCCTCACAGCAATGTTCAACATCAGTACCTGATCTCACTAACACTCAATCAAATCCTCACAGCAATGTTCAACATCAGTACCTGACCTCACTAACACTCAATCAAATCCTCACAGCAATGTTCAACATCAGCACCTGACCTCACTAACACTCAATCAATACCTCACAGCAATGTTCAACATCAGTACCTGACCTCACTAACACTCAATCAAATCCTCACAGCAATGTATAACATCAGTACCTGACCTCACTAACACTCAATCAAATCCTCACAGCAATGTTCAACATCAGCACCTGACCTCACTAACACTCAATCAAATCCTCACAGCAATGTTCAACATCAGCACCTGACCTCACTAACACTCAATCAAATCCTCACAGCAATGTTCAACATCAGCACCTGACCTCACTAACACTCAATTAAATCCTCACAGCAATGTATAACATCAGTACCTGACCTCACTAACACTCAATCAAATCCTCACAGCAATGTTCATCAGTACCTGACCTCACTAACACTCAATCAAATCCTCACAGCAATGTTCAACATCAGTACCTGACCTCACTAACACTCAATCAAATCCTCACAGCAATGTTCAACATCAGTACCTGACCTCACTAACACTCAATCAAATCCTCACAGCAATGTTCAACATCAGCACCTGACCTCACTAACACTCAATCAAATCCTCACAGCAATGTTCAACATCAGTACCTGACCTCACTAACACTCAATCAAATCCTCACAGCAATGTTCAACATCAGTACCTGACCTCACTAACACTCAATCAAATCCTCACAGCAATGTATAACATCAGTACCTGACCTCACTAACACTCAATCAAATCCTCACAGCAATGTATAACATCAGCACCTGACCTCACTAACACTCAATCAAATCCTCACAGCAATGTTCAACATCAGCACCTGACCTCACTAACACTGAATCAAATCCTCACAGCAATGTTCAACATCAGTACCTGACCTCACTAACACTCAATCAAATCCTCACAGCAATGTTCAACATCAGTACCTGACCTCACTAACACTCAATTAAATCCTCACAGCAATGTATAACATCAGTACCTGACCTCACTAATACTCAATCAAATCCTCACAGCAATGTTCAACATCAGTACCTGACCTCACTAACACTCAATCAAATCCTCACAGCAATGGGTCAGTGTCTAGTAGTTCTTTGCATACACACACACACACAAGTGACGATGTAATAAACAAACAATACATAAAACATCTATAGTGTATTAACTTTTTATGATGTCACACATCACGGCTGCCTCTTATCCGTGACCCTGAGCCTGACCTCACATGAAGACGGGTCAGTTCACCTGCGTCTGTGCTGCGTGGGACACTCACTGTCTGAAGAACTGAAGGAAGCGGTATGTTTCACCTCCAGCAGGGGGCAGCACTCACCCCCTGTCCAGTAAGCCCATTCAAACTGACTGGTCATTCTGTGATTTGTTGGTGAGAGCCCTGAACCAATCACTGACCTGAAAGCGTTACCATGACCACCCACAACTCCTCATTCAGCCTTCAGCTTTGTACTTCTTATATCCCTCCATCCTTTTATCCTTCTATCACTCCGTCTTCTTTTCCATCCATACAATCTTTAATCCATATATCCTTTTTTCCATCCACCATTCTATTTTTTATCCACACATCCTTCTATCCTTCTACACTTTCAACCTTACATTCATTCCATCCTTTCATCTTTCCTCCATCTACTGCTCTATCCTTCTTTCCTATCCTTCCATCCATCCTTTTCATTCTCATGTACCTCCATGCATTCATCCTTTTATCTCTGTCCTTACATCCACCCATCCTTCTATTCCCTTAGTCCTTCCACCTATTCATCCTTCTGTCAACCCATCCATCCATCCTTGTCCTTGCTTCTATTCAACCTTCTATCCTTCTATATCTTTTTCCATCCATCATTCTTTCTTTCCATACATCCTTCCATCCCTCTATCCCTCCATTTATTAATACTTCTATTCATTCAATCTTATATCCTTCTATCCTTTCATGCATTCATCTTTCCATCCACTGTTCTATCTTTCTATCCATACTTCCTCCTATCTTTCTGTCCTTCCATCTTATTTTTGCATTCATTATTCTATCTTTCTATCCATACATCCTTCTATCCTTTTATGCAGCCATCCTTCCATCCTTCTTTTTTATTCTTTATTTCCATCCATTCATCCTATCCATCTCTTTCCAACATCCATCCTTCTATCCATTCATCTTTCCAACATCCATCCTTCTATCCATTCATCTTTCTATCCATTAATCTTTGTATGCCCTCTCTCTCATATATTCATTTCTATCTACACATCCTCCTATCCATCCATCCATCATTCTATCCATCCATTCATCTTTCTATCCATTCATCTTTGTATGCCCTCTCTCTCATATATTCATCTTTCTGTCTATACATCCTCCTATCTATGCATTCATCCTTCTATCCATCCATCCATCCTTTTATCCATTCATCTTTCTATCTATTAATCTTTGTATGCCCTCTCATATATTCATCTTTCTATCTATACATCCTCCTATCCATGCATCCATCCTTCTATCCATCCATCCTTCCATCCATTCATCTTTCTATCTATTAATCTTTGTATGCCCTCTCTCTCATATATTCATCTTTCTATCTATACATCCTCCTATCCATGCATCCATCCTTCTATCCATCCATCCATCCATCCATCCATCCTTCTATCCATTCATCTTTCTATCTATTAACCTTTGTATGCCCTCTCTCTCATATATTCATCTTTCTATCTATACATCCTCCTATCCATGCATCCATCCTTCTATCCATCCATCCATCCATCCTTCTATTCATTCATCTTTCTATCCATTAACCTTTGTATGCCCTCTCTCTCACATATATTTTTCTTTCTATACATCCTCATATCCATCCATCCTTCTATCCATCCATCCATTCTTCTATCAATTTATCTTTCTATCCATTAACCTTTGTATGCTACCCACTACCTTCTCTCTCCTTTTTCTCCTCCACCATTTCTTTGTCTTCCCATCATATCTCTCTCTCTCTCTCTCTCTCTCTCTCTCTCTCTCTCTCTCTCTCTCTCTCTCTCTCTCTCTCTCTCTCTGTAGAGTGTGTGTGGTTTCTGATGGTCTGATGTCCACGTGGATCTACAGCACTTCAGTCTCGTGCTTCAGCGCTGCTGTGAAGACGTGAGACCAGTTTGGTACCAAATAAGGACATGAGCACCAGACACGGTGACGTCAGCGAGAACAGACAAGGAGGAATGGAGGGAGCAGGAGGAGGAGGAGGAGGAGGAGGAGGAGGAGGAGGAGGAGGAGGAGGGGCAAGGAACTGAGGTTTAACTGGAGAGGCAGAAATCCACTTACATAAGAGAGAGGGGGAGTGAAGATGGGTGCTGTAAGACCGGTGATGCTGTAATAAAGCCGAGCCTTCTTCATTCTACTAATTAATTAATTAATTAACATTTACACACAACCACAACAACCAGCAACCAGAACATTTACACACAACCACAACACCAACCAGCAACCAGAACATTTACACACAACCACAACACCAACCAGCAACCAGAACATTTACACACAACCACAACACCAACCAGCAACCAGAACATTTACACACAACCACAACAACAACCAGCAACCAGAACATTTACACACAACCACAACACCAACCAGCAACCAGAACATTTACACACAACCACAACACCAACCAGCAACCAGAACATTTACACACAACCACAACACCAACCAGCAACCAGAACATTTACACACAACCACAACACCAACCAGCAACCAGAACATTTACACACAACCACAACACCAACCAGAACATTTACACACAACCACAACACCAACCAGCAACCAGAACATTTACACACAACCACAACACCAACCAGCAACCAGAACATTTACACACAACCACAACACCAACCAGCAACCAGAACATTTACACACAACCACAACACCAACCAGCAACCAGAACATTTACACACAACCACAACACCAACCAGCAACCAGAACATTTACACACAACACCAACCAGCAACCAGAACATTTACACACAACCACAACACCAACCGGCAACCAGAACATTTACACACAACCACAACACCAACCAGCAACCAGAACATTTACACACAACCACAACACCAACCAGAACATTTACACACAACCACAACACCAACCAGCAACCAGAACATTTACACACAACCACAACACCAACCAACAACCAGAACATTTACACACAACCACAACAACAACCAGAACATTTACACACAACCACAACACCAACCAGCAACCAGAACATTTACACACAACCACAACACCAACCAGCAACCAGAACATTTACACACAACCACGACACTAACCAGAACATTTACACACAACCACAACACCAACCAGAACATTTACACACAACCACAACACCAACCAGAACATTTACACACAACCACAACACCAACCAGAACATTTACACACAACCACAACACCAACCAGAACATTTACACACAACCACAACACCAACCAGCAACCAGAACATTTACACACCACCACAACACCAACCAGCAACCAGAACATTTACACACAACCACAACACCAACCAGCAACCAGAACATTTACACACAACCACAACACCAACCAGCGACCAGAACATTTACACACAACCACAACACCAACCAGCGACCAGAACATTTACACACAACCACAACACCAATTAGCAACCAGAACATTTACACACAACCACAACACCAACCAGCAACCAGAACATTTACACACAACCACAACACCAACCAGCAACCAGAACATTTACACACAACCACAACACCAACCAGCAACCAGAACATTTACACACAACCACAACAACAACCAACAACCAGAACATTTACACACAACCACAACAACAACCAGCAACCAGAACATTTACACACAACCACAACACCAACCAGCAACCAGAACATTTACACACAACCACAACACCAACCAGCAACCAAAACATTTACACACAACCACAACAACCAGCAACCAGAACATTTACACACAACCACAACAACCAGCAACCAGAACATTTACACACAACCACAACAACCAGCAACCAGAACATTTACACACAACCACAACACCAACCAGCAACCAGAACATTTACACACAACCACAACACCAACCAGCAACCAGAACATTTACACACAACCACAACACCAACCAGCAACCAGAACATTTACACACAACCACAACACCAACCAGCAACCAGAACATTTACACACAACCACAACACCAACCAGCAACCAGAACATTTACACACAACCACAACACCAACCAGAACATTTACACACAACCACAACACCAACCAGCAACCAGAACATTTACACACAACCACAACACCAACCAGCAACCAGAACATTTACACACAACCACAACACCAACCAGCAACCAGAACATTTACACACAACCACAACACCAACCAGCAACCAGAACATTTACACACAACCACAACACCAACCAGAACATTTACACACAACCACAACACCAACCAGCAACCAGAACATTAACACACAACCACAACAACCAGCAACCAGAACATTTACACACAACCACAACACCAACCAGCAACCAGAACATTTACACACAACCACAACACCAACCAGCAACCAGAACATTTACACACAACCACAACACCAACCAGCAACCAGAACATTTACACACAACCACAACACCAACCAGAACATTTACACACAACCACAACAACAACCAGAACATTTACACACAACCACAACTCCAACCAGAACATTTACACACAACCACAACACCAACCAGCAACCAGAACATTTACACACAACCGCAACAACAACCAGCAACCAGAACATTTACACACAACCGCAACACCAACCAGCAACCAGAACATTTACACACAACCGCAACACCAACCAGCAACCAGAACATTTACACACAACCACAACAACAACCAGCAACCAGAACATTTACACACAACCACAACACCAACCAGAACATTTACATACAACACCAACCAGAACATTTACACACAACCACAACAACAACCAGCAACCAGAACATTTACACACAACCACAACACCAACCAGCAACCAGAACATTTACACACAACCACAACACCAACCAGAACATTTACACACAACCACAACAACAACCAGAACATTTACACCCAACCACAACACCAACCAGAACATTTACATACAACACCAACCAGAACATTTACACACAACCACAACAACAACCAGCAACCAGAACATTTACACACAACTACAACACCAACCAGCAACCAGAACATTTACACACAACCACAACAACAACCAGCAACCAGAACATTTACACACAACCACAACACCAACCAGCAACCAGAACATTTACACACAACCACAACACCAACCAGCAACCAGAACATTTACACACAACCACAACACCAACCAGCAACCAGAACATTTACACACAACCACAACACCAACCAGCAACCAGAACATTTACACACAACCACAACAACAACCAGCAACCAGAACATTTACACACAACCACAACACCAACCAGCAACCAGAACATTTACACACAACCACAACACCAACCAGCAACCAGAACATTTACATACAACCACAACACCAACCAGCAACCAGAACATTTACACACAACCACAACACCAACCAGCAACCAGAACATTTACACACAACCACAACAACAACCAGCAACCAGAACGGTGGTGGAGAACTCCAGCGTTCCAGGCTGTGAAGGGAACGTCCCCACTTTTCATTCCTTCCCAACAAACAACCCAACTGTCAGAGCTCCATGTTCATCTTTAAACCAGCCTGAAGTTCCTCTTCTCCACATTCTTCATCTAATGTTCCACCTTAAACACTGCAGCTCGTACAGACGCCAGAATGGAACCACAGCCCGTTTAAGGTGGAACGGAGAATTCCCAAAACCAGCTGCTGAACTTCCAACATCTTTAACAGAATCCTGAACAACTTCAACTCTGCAGTCTGTACGTTTCACTCCGGACAGTTTCTCCAACACTCGGACACCATGGAGCAGCTTCAGCTCAGCGTTCAACACTGAAGAGACTGAAGAGACGAGCAGCTCCACCTTTATTAGCACCACAACCTCCAACAGTGACTGGAAGTAGCAGCCATGCTGTGTGAGTGGATCACTGTGTGCTGGTTGAAGCAGATCATCTTCAACTGAAAGTTTCACAGAGACACCTTTCATCTACTTTGTGTTTGATGTCCTGATGATGTTTCATTCTAGGTCTAGATCAGAGGGTGTAAATAGGCACAAAAACCCAGATCTGGTGGACCAAAATATTTTATATATATATAATGTATGGGTGTGTGTGTGTGTATGTGTGTGTATGTATGTATGTATATGTGTATATATATATATATATATATATATATATATATATATATATATATATATATATATATATATTTAACTAAAAGGATTCCTAACAACCACCTGGAAGACCTGGTAGACCTGTTCACTCCCCAATGTATGTGTGTGTGTATACTTTGTTACTTCAATGATCAGGACCCCAAGAGGACCACCACAGAGCAGGTACTATTAGGGAGGTGGATCATGATTCTCAGCACTGCAGTGACACTGATGTGATGGTGGTGTGTTAATGTGTGTGGTGCTGGTGTGAGTGGATCAGACACAGCAGTGCTGCTACTGGAGTGTTTAAACACTGTGTCCACTCACTGTCCACTCTATTAGACACTCCTACTACTTGCTGGTCCACCTTGTAGATGTAAAGTCAGAGACAGTAGCTCATCTGCTGCTGCACAGTTTCCTCTAGTCCTTCATCAGTGGACACAGGACCAACCTCCCTAATAGTATCTGCTCTGTGGGGGTCCTGTGGTGGTCCTGTGGGGGTCCTGATTAAAGAACAGAGTAATTAAGTATACAGAGAATCAGACAAACTAGATGGGGAGAGAGAGAGAGAGAGACAGAAAGAAAGAGAGAGAGACTGAAAGAAACAGAGAGAGAGAGAGACTGAAAGACAGAGAGAGACTGAAAGAAACAGAGACTGAAAGTAACAGAGAGAGAGACTGAAAGTAACAGAGAGAGACTGAAAGTAACAGAGAGAGATTGAAAGAAACAGAAAGAGAGAGAGACTGAAAGAAACAGAAAGAGAGAGAGACTGAAAGAAACAGAGAGAGAGAGACTGAAAGAAACAGAGAGAGACTGAAAGAAACAGAGAGAGACTGAAAGAAACAGAGAGAGAGACTGAAAGAAACAGAGAGAGACTGAAAGAAACAAGAGAGACTGAAAGAAAAAGAGAGAGAGACTGAAAGAAACAGAGAGAGACTGAAAGAAACAAGAGAGACTGAAAGAAAAAGAGAGAGAGACTGAAAGTAACAGAGAGATTGAAAGAAACAGAAAGAGAGAGACTGAAAGAAACAGAGAGAGAGACTGAAAGAAACAGAGAGACTGAAAGAAACAGAGAGAGATTGAAAGAAACAGAGAGATAGAGACTGAAAGAAACTGAGAGAGAGACTGAAAGAAACATAGAGAGAGGGAGACTGAAATAAACAGAGAGAGACTGAAAGAAACAGAGAGACTGAAAGAAACAGAGAGATTGAAAGAAACAAAGAGAGACTGAAAGAAACACAGAGAGAGACTGAAAGAAACACAGAGATAGAGACTGAAAGAAACAGAGAGAGACTGAAAGAAACAGAGAGAGACTGAAAGAAACAGAGAGAGACTGAAAGAGAGAGCGCGAGAAACAGAGAGAGAGGCTGAAACAGAGAGAGACTGAAAGAAACTGGGAGAGACTGAAAGAAACAGAGAGAGAGACTGAAAGAAACAAAGAGAGAGACTGAAAGAAACACAGAGATAGAGACTGAAAGAAACAGAGAGAGAGAGAGACTGAAAGAAACAGAGAGACTGAAAGAAACAGAGAGAGAGAGAGAAACAGAGAGAGGCTGAAAGAAACTGAGAGCGAGAGACTGAAAGAAACTGAGAGACTGAAAGAAACTGAGAGCGAGAGAGACTGAAAGAAACTGAGAGAGATTAAAAGAAAGAGAGAGACTGAAAGAAACAAAGAGAGTGACTGAAAGAAACACAGAGAGAGAGAGACTGAAAGAAACACAGAGAGACTGAAAGAAACACAGAGAGAGAGAAACACAGAGAGGCTGAAAGAAACAGAGAGAGAGAGAGAGACTGAAAGAAACACACAGAGACAGAAACAGAGAGAAACTGAAAGAAACAAAGGTAGAGAGAGACTGAAAGAAACACAGACAGAGAGAGAGAGAGAAACAGAGAGAGAGACTGAAAGAAACAGAGAGAGAGAGAGAGACTGAAAGAAACAGAGAGAGAGAGAGAAACAGAGAGAGACTGAAAGAAACAGAGAGAGAGAAAAACAGAGAGACTGAAAGAAACAGAGAGAGAGAGAGACTGAAAGAAACAGAGAGAGAGAGAGAGAGACTGAAAGAAACAGAGCGACTGAAAGAAACAGAGATAGACTGAAAGAAACAGAGAGAGAGAGACTGAAAGAAACAGAGAGAGACTGAAAGAAACAGAGAGACTGAAAGAAACAGCGAGAGAGAGAGATTGAAAGAAACTGAGAGAGACTGAAATAAGCAGAGAGAGAGAGACTGAAATAAACTGAGAGAGACTGAAAGAAACAGAGAGAGAGACTGAAAGAAACAGAGAGAGACTGAAAGAAACAGAGAGAGAGACTGAAAGAAACAGAGAGAGACTGAAAGAAACAGAGAGAAACACAGAGAGAGGCTGAAAGAAACACAGAGAGAGACTGAAAGAAACAGAGAGAGAGAGACTGAAAGAAACACACAGAGACAGAGAAACAGCGAGAGAAACTGAAAGAAACAAAGATAGAGAGAGAGACTGAAAGAAACAGAGAGAGAGAAACACAGAGAGAGGCTGAAAGAAACACAGAGAGAGACTGAAAGAAACAGAGAGAGAGATTGAAAAAAACAGAGAGAGAGAGAGAGAAACACAGAGGCTGAAAGAAACAGAGAGACTGAAAGAAACAGAGAGAGAGAGACTGAAAGAAACACACACAGAGACAGAGAAACAGAGAGAAACTAAAAGAAACAAATATAGAGAGACTGAAAGAAACAGAGAGAGAAACAGAGAGAGACTGAAACAGAGGGAGAGAGAGACTGAAAGAAACAAAGAGAGAAACACAGAGAGAGAAACAGAGAAAGACTGAAAGAAACACAGACAGAGAGAGAGAGAGACTGAAAGAAACAGAGAGAGAGAGAGAGAGAGAGAGAGAGAGAGAGAGAGAGAGAGAGCGAGATTGATTACATACATGAGAAGTAGAAGGAAATCATGGTCGTATTTAATTTGATTATTTTTAAACCGCTGGTGGTCAAAAATCAACAGGCAGCCCGCCGGAGGTGGAGCTCGTGACGATTCACTGACGCAGTGAGAGAGAGAGAGAGCGCGAGACTCACTGACTGACTGACTCCACAAGGGTGAGGACCGCTCGCGCTTCTCTTTTCCTCCTCCAGCTCGCGCGAAAAAAAGCGAAAGAAGTCCTCTTTGACTCCGCACGAGCCGGATAGACATGGAGGCTCCGGGTCTCGGCCGCGGCGTCCCGGCGAGCCCGCGCGAGGGCCTCGTGAAGAACGTGAGCCTGGAGTCGCTCCAGCTGTGCGAGAGAGACGGTAAGAGGAGTGCGCGAGAGCGCGCGCGCGCCATTCACCGGCTAAAACCGCCGACGTTACGTGATGATTGTGATGTTCTGCAGCATTGTTGCTTCACAGTCTACATTCATATCACCTCCCACTGCCTCCAGACCTCTCCTTTTATACTCGCGCGCGCGTGTCGTCACGCTTTTTAAATTTTATTTGCACGAGATTTTGGCGGTAAACCATGCCGAGTCATCTTCATCTTCATCATCATCATGACTGTATGTGCGATATGCTGGTTTTCTATAGATGTGCTTTGTGATCCATGACATTGCAGCTTAAAGCCTGACATGTCATTGCACGCGGAGCGGAGAGCAGCGCGAGCTGGGCGTTGCGTTTTTTTTCCCAAGCAAAAAAAAAAATAAAATAAATAAATAAAATAAAAATCGCCGCGCGTGCTTTTCACCGCTCCAGCGGCACGACCACAGTCCACTTGAGCCGTGGTCACCTCCTGGAGATGCACCTCCACCCCAGACCTAACGCTCCTCATTCAGCTCAAAGCTGAAAGCTGGAAAGCTTTAATGTGGTGGATCAGGTCCAGTAGTGTTGGACCCTGGTTCTGGAGGACCCCCCACCCTACACATTGTAGTGCTTCCTTCTCCTCTGCTCTTAAAACACTTGATCCAAGCTGATCAGCTCAAGCCCTTCCTGAGTTGAAGCGGGTGTGCAGGGCAGGGCAGGGCAGGGCTGGGGGTCCTCCAGGACCAGGGTTGGTGGTGTCAGCACTCACAATGATGGTATAGAGTACATTAGTGTACATGTGGTGGTCTACACCATCTCCATCACTAATGCACTACTTTAGTGCTACAGCTCATTTCAGCACCAGCATTAGCAAACAACTGGAGATCTGCACTAATGCACTCTATGCCTGTGTATCTCAAGCCTGGTCCTTCTCCTGGAGGCCCACTGCCTGCTTTCCCCCAATGCTCTTGACCAAGAAGACAGTGGACCTCCAAGACCAGGACTGAGAAACATTGCTCTAACCCAAGCCCATTTCAGAACCATGGACAGAGTCTACGTGGAGCTGTCGGTGGTGCTGAAATACAGCCACATGGCCCATACAGTTGAAACCGGCTTTGTTCTTGGCGCTGAACAGGACTCTACCACAGATGTGTGGTCTCCATCCATACGAGTGGGACCTCCAGTGATTTGCCCCCAGTACCAAAGGAGTGTCTGAGTAGATGTATAGATACATAAAAGGTTCTGAAGGTTTATATTATAGGAATGTACTAATCGTGGACCCTTAGACCGTCCAAGTTCTCCAGCCTTGCAATGCATATAGAGACAGTAAATAATGTGGAGTGATTAAGGGACTAGGTTTGAGGGCCATTGCTCGGGATAAACGGTCCCTGAACTCTAGTTTAGAAAATAAAGGTCTGTAAAGGAGTTGGTTCATTACCAAATCCATTTTGATGAAATTGGTGGAAATACTGGTTTGATTAGTATCTATGAAGCTGTCCATGGTGCTGAAGCGGACATTCTATATAATATATATTTCAATTCATATTATTTTATACTATTATATGGATTCTAGTGTAAATAGAAGCTCAATCTATTGATCTTAAATAGACTCCAGTCCAGAAAATGACAGAGTCGGACAGAAACAAGCTCTTTTCTTTAGATACAAATAGACGAGTGTAGAAATGGACTGCTGTTAGTACAGAATGTGGTGCTGGATCTGAAGGTTCTGTCCGTGCTGCTGAAAGGCGCTGGTGCTGAGATTTGGGCTCTGAACGTGGTGCTGACATGCATTGCAGTGTAGAAATAGATGCCGTTAATGAAGCTCGAATGTCGGCGGTGCCGGAGTGCCCGTCGATCAGCCCGACCAAAATCGCACTGGCTGCAATGAGGCAGTGACCTAGCGTGTATTTTTCAGCCTCTCCTTAAAGCTGAGGCGTAGGCGGTTCCTCCTGTTACAGTACTGCGGTGTTTCCCTCTTCTGCTCCTGGAGTCCCTCAGCATTTCAGAGTCTGAGCTCGAACACATATTATAACCAGAAGAAGCACTAAACACTAAAACAGAGCAGAATCCCACATACCATAGATAGACAGACAGCAAGATGGACAAATGGGTAAAAGGATAGCTGCCAGGATAGATAGATAGATAGATAGATAGATAGATAGATAGATAGATATCCGGATAGATAGATAGATAGATAGATAGATAGATAGATAGATAGATAGATAGATAGATAGATAGATAGATAGATAGATAGATTGATAGATAGATAGATATCCGGATAGATAGATAGATTGATAGATAGATAGATAGATAGATAGATAGATATCCGGATAGATAGATAGATAGATAGATAGATAGATAGATATCCGGATAAATGGATAGATAGATAGATAGAAATCCGGATAAATGGATAGATAGATAGATATCCGGATAGATAGATAGATAGATAGATAGATAGATAGATAGATAGATATCCGGATAGATGGATAGATAGATAGATATCTGGATAAATAGATAGATAGATAGATAGATATCTGGATAAATAGATAGATAGATATCTGGATAAATAGATAGATAGATAGATATCTGGATAAATAGATAGATAGATAGATATCTGGATAAATAGATAGATAGATAGATATCTGGATAAATAGATAGATAGATAGATATCTGGATAAATAGATAGATAGATAGATATCCGGATAAATGGATAGATAGATTGATAGATAGATGTATAGATAGCTATTATGATAGAGAAACAGATGGATGGATGGATAGATAGATAGATAGCTATCTGTCTAGATAGATGGATAGATAGATGTATAGATAGCTATTATGATAGAGAAACAGATGGATGGATGGATAGATAGATAGATAGCTATCTGTCTAGATAGATGGATAGATATTGGGATAGAGAAATGGATAATGGATAGATAGCTTTTAGGATAGAGAAATAGATATTAGGATAGAGAAATACATAGATAGCTAGCTAGGTATTAGGATAGAGAAATTGATATATATATATATAGATAGATAGATATCAGGATAAATGGATATATATATATATATGAGGATAGCTAGATATATAGATAGCTATCAGGATAGAAAAATGGATAGATAGATAGATAGATAGATAGATATTGGGATAGAGAGATAGATAGATAGATCGATATTGGGATAGAGAAATGGATAGATAGCTTTTAGGATAGAGAAATAGAAATCGGGATTGAGAAATACATAGATAGCTAGCTAGGTATTAGGATAGAGAAATTGATATATCAGATAGATAGATAAATGGATAGATAGATTGATATCAGGATAGAGAAACAGATAGATGATATTGTGGTAGATAGATACATACATACATACATACATAAATTGATACATAAATTGATAGAAGAATATCAAGATTAATGGATAGATAGATTGATATCAGGATAGATAGATAGATAGATAGATATATATCAGGATTAATGGATAGATAGATATAGGGATAGAGAAATAGATAGATAGATTACTAATTGATTAGCTGATAAGTGGTACATTAGCTCTACAGTTAGCAGTGCAGGTGTGGAGTAAGTGGTGGTCAGGGCTCAGTATCTGTCCAGCCTTGTCCTTAAACAGACCTCTCCGGATGCTGTTCCTCCGAGAGTGTTAGATTATTCATGTCCTGCAGACCTGATGATTCAGCTGATGATGAAGAGACTCATTTACATATTTAATCTCAAACCTTCACTTTTTAACAGGCTGAGCTGCTGATCACCAGCAAAGTAAAACTCAAGTGAGCTGCATAAACGTGTATAACATTCCTCTACAGGACGTTTCAGTGTTTCTAATGACTAGTGGCTGTAAAAATTCAGAATAATTAGTAAAGCCGTACATCAAAGTAATATCCAGAATTAATTAATCGTAAAAATCATTATCCAGATATGTGATATTCAGAATGACGTTGTCATCTAGGACAGTCCAAAACTTTAATTCTCATCAAATCTATAAGTAGATTTAGTTTTATTAGATATATTATAAAATAATAATAAAGTATATTACAAATATCTATATATTATATATATCATAAATATCTATATTACTACATTAAATAAATAAATGAAAATAAATAAAAATAGGCCATATATATATATATATATATATATATATATATATATATATATATATATATATATATATATAATTTATATAAAAATATATAAAAGAAAAACATGTTCTTTATATTCTGTGGAAGTTTCATGATGAATGGACCAATAGAAATGTTAAATTAAAAACCTTTTAAAATTACTTTCAATGTAAGTATATATATATACACACACATACACACACTATTGATTCTAAACATATATAACGTAACGGTCATCCTCCTGAGATCCTCCTGTGTGTAGGCTGGCGTCAGTCTGCGTCGCTCTGGGTTATTTTTATCTCCGTTCTGGAGATCCTGTCCACGCACGTCTATCAGGGTCAGTTTTATTTGCATTACAAAACGTGGAAAACATTGATCTGTTTTGGTACATCTACAGCCTCCTGCCACAGAACGCATCTGTTACGGTGTTTACAACGTAACACGTAGATCTCTTCACAGTGGTAGTGATGGGAACCAGGGGTCCTATATGTACTGATCATGGGGGACATTAGGGACTACTTTGTCTCAAAACACCCAACATGCAAACGCAGTAGCCAGAGCGAGGTTCACTGAACTGAACACAACACGTCTATACTGACTGAGAACATTCACTCACCTTCATTTACTCTTCCTGAAACAACTGTAGATGATTGTTAGTTGCTAGGACAGCATAATTGGTTTCTCCTCCATCATTCATTGTGATGCTACCCATAGATAGATAGATAGATAGATAGATAGATAGATAGATAGATAGATAGATAGATAGATAGATAGATAGATAGATAGATAGATAGATAGATAGATAGATAGATAGATAGGAGGATAGATAGATAGATAGGAGGATAGATAGATAGATAGGAGGATAGATAGATAGATAGATAGGAGGATAGATAGCTATCAAGATAAATAGCTATTAGGATAAAGAAATAGATAGATAGATAGATAGATAGATAGATAGATAGATAGATAGATAGATAGATAGATAGGAGGATAGATAGCTATCAAGATAAATAGCTATTAGGATAAAGAAACAGATAGAGATAGATAGATAGATAGATAGATAGATAGATAGATAGATAGATAGATAGATAGATAGATAGATATGAGGATAGTTATGAGGACAAATAGACATGAGGATAGATAGATATGAGGATTGATAGATATGAAGACAGATAGAAGGATACATAGATATCAGGATAGATAGCTATTAGGATAGAGAAATATATATATATAGATATATATATAGATATCAGGATAAATGGATAGATAGATAGATAGATAGATAGATAGATAGATATGAGGATAGATAGATATCAGGATACATGTATAGATAGATAGATAGATAGATATATAGATAGATAGATATGAGGATAGATAGATTAGATAGATAGATAGATAGATATATATGAGGATAGATAGATAGATAGATAGATATGAGGATAGATAGATATCATGATACATGTATAGATAGATAGATATGAGGATAGATAGATAGATAGATAGATAGATAGATAGATAGATAGATAGATAGCTGTTATCCTCCAAGCGTGCTGAGGTGGTGAAACTTCTTGTGTCTTGAAAGAAGCAGTCCAGGTGGCATCGTGTGACTGGAGAGAGAACCAACTAGCTGGTGAAAATAAAATAAATACAGTAGAATCATCAACACACTTTAACAATAATAGAATAGTAGATAATATAATAGATAATAGCTTTTATTTATAATAATAGAATAATAAAATAGTAATATATAACAGAATAGAATGATAGACCAATAGAATAGTGCTGACATCTACCAAATCAGCCCTCAGCTCACACTCAAGCCCAGATATTCAAAGTAAAGCTCTTATTGTGGACACATTCTGAGAAGAACCAGTTTAATAGGAGAGACTAAAGCGGGAAGAGATGATGGATGAATACCATCAGAGGAACCAGCATGAAGCCGCCATCAGTAAGCCTGAAGACCCAATCTGGAGATGATCTGGAGCAACACTGTCCATATGGTCACCAGGAGTCAGAGCTGACGATCACCACTCATCACTGTTATATTAATTTAATCAATCAAGTCAAAGACCACACATGAAACCAACACGTAACACAGATACGTAAATAATCTCTAAGCAGTTCCAGCTTCTGCTGCAGTTCAGCTATGAATCCTGCTGAACCCTCCACAGAAACAGGACAAAGAACCTTACACAGCCCACCCACAGACGCCAGCGCTCAGTCTGGGGGCGGTGGTGCAGTCCAGCCTGGACCTGCAGGGTTCAGATCATGGCGTCTGCGGTCAGGAGCGATAGCTCGGTATCGCCCGACCGCTCCTGTGCTCCTGCGTCTGACCGCTGCTGCCGTGTCCTTGAGAAAGCCTCTTAATCCCAAAGTGCTGCGGGCAGCTCCAGCTCGGCAGCCCCGTCACCCCCGACATGCCTGAGCAGCGGAGGAGAAAAAGGAAGATGGAGAAAACACTCAGCTTCGTCCCTCCAGGCCACGAACGCCATCACTTTCTGCTCTTAAGAAAAAGAATGCGTTGCTGAAACGCTATGAGAGAGAATTTCTACGCTGTCGGTCAGACAGAGCGGTTATTGGAGCTGTTCCTGTGATGGACAGCAGAGCAGAACCTGATCATAACTTCTTCATTCCCGTTACCGTGTGATCACAGTCTTTGTTGAGGAAGTAAACAGCTGCTGGTTACTGTCTCTCTGCAAAGCATCGCCTGTGATACAAGCAGTAAAGAGAACTAGTGCTGGTCATAATTTCATATTTATTTACATTTGGGTGAATTTTTATGTAATGAAGAAAAATCTGAGGTCCAATTTTAAAAAAATCAATATAATACATGAAGTGAATTCATGATTTAAAACATTTTCAGGATATAAAGAAACTGTCCACGGAAAACAATACTACAATAGTACTGAAAACTGATACTGTACATAACAGAATATTTCAACAATGCTTTTGTGATAGAAAAACTGAACAGTAGTGAGATAATTATTAAAAAAAACACTAAAATCAGTACTGCAATAATATCAAACAAGACTACTATTACATATACCAATAAATCAGTACTGCAACTACCAAAAACAATACTGTGATAGTACTAAAAACCAATACTGCAACACTGAAAACAATAACACTGTGATGATACTGAATACAACAAAGCGATAATACTGAAAACAGTACTGTGATAATACTGAGAGCAGTACTGTGATAATACTGAAAACAGTACTGTGATAATACTGAAAACAGTACTGTGATAATACTGAAAACAGTACTGTGATAATACTGAAAACAGTGATAATACTGAGAGCAGTACTGTGATAATACTGAAAACAGTACTGTGGTAATACTGAGAGCAGTACTGTGATAATGCTGAGGGCAGTACTGTGATAATACTGAAAACAGTACTGTGATAATACTGAGAGCAGTACTGTGATAATACTGAAAACAGTACTGTGATAACACGGAGAGCAGTACTGTGATAATACTGAAAACAGTACTGTGATAATACTTAAAACAGTACTGTGATAATACTGAAAACAGTACTGTGATAATACTGAGAGCAGTACTGTGATAATACTGAAAACAATACTGTGATAATACTGAAAACAGTACTGTGAAAATACTGAGAGCAGTACTGTGATAATACAGAAAACAGTACTGTGATAATACTGAAAACAGTACTGTGATAATACTGAAAACAGTTCTGTGGTAATACTGAGAGCAGTACTGTGATAATACTGAAAACAGTACTGTGGTAATACTGAGAGCAGTACTGTGATAATACTGAAAACAGGACTGTGATAATACTGAAAACAGTACTGTGGTAATACTGAGAGCAGTACTGTGATAATACTGAAAACAGTACTGTGATAATACTGAGAACATTCATACTATGACTAATGACATTACTGTGACTAATGAAAATAATACTGTCATGTTTTACAACACTGCAACTGTCACCAATGAAAACAGTACTGTGATAATACTGAAAACAGTACTGTGACTACTAAAAACAACCCTACGATAATACTGAAAACAGTACTGTGACTACTAAAAACAACCCTACGATAATACTGAAAACAGTACTGCGATACTATTTAAAACTATAGGTCGATATTATTTCTAAAATGTAATATGTAAAACAATACTGAAAAAATACTGAAACTGATAATACTGAAAGCAATACTGGCAGAATTTCAATTACAATACTTTGATTATATCAAAAACAATAAAATATACTTAGATATATAAAAAGTCTATTTTTAACAATAGTGCAGTAACACCTAAGACAATACTCTGGTAATACTGGAAACATAAGATTTCATAGAATATTCAACACAGACCACAGTCTATGTAGTGATCTACAAAAAACAGTCTATATGGTGATCTACACAGAACAGTCTATATAGTGATCTACACAGAACAGTCTATATAGTGATCTACACAGAACAGTCTATACAGTGCTTTACACAGAACAGTCTATATAGTGCTCTACACAGAACAGTCTATATAGTGCTTTACACAGAACAGTCTATATAGTGATCGACACAGAACAGTCTATATAGTGTTCTACACAGAACAGTCTATATAGCGCTCTACACAGAACAGTCTATATAGTGCTTTACACAGAACAGTCTATATAGTGATCGACACAGAACAGTCTATATAGTGCTTTACACAGAACAGTCTATATAGTGATAGACACAGAACAGTCTATATAGTGTTCTACACAGAACAGTCTATATAGTGCTTTACACAGAACAGTCTATATAGTGCTTTGCACAGAACAGTCTATATAGTGATCGACACAGAACAGTCTATATGGTGATGTACACAGAAGGGTCTATATAGTGATCTACACAGAACAGTCTATATAGTGCTCTACACAGAACAGTCTATATAGTGCTTTACACAGAACAGTCTATATAGTGATCCACACAGAACAGTCTATATAGTGATCTACACAGAACAGTATATAGTGATCTACACAGAACAGTCTATATAGTGATCCACACAGAACAGTATGTAGTGATCTACACAGAACTGTCTATATAGTGATCTACACAAAACAGTCTATGTGTTGATCTACACAGAACTGTCTATATAGTGATCTACACAGAACAGTCTATATAGTGATCTACACAGAACTGTCTATATATAGAGATCTAGACAGAACAGTCTATATAGTGATCTACACAGAACTGTCTATATATAGAGATCTAGACAGAACAGTCTATATAGTGATCCACACAGAACAGTATGTAGTGATCTACACAGAGCGGTCTATGTAATGATCTACACAGAACAGTCTATATAGTGATCTACACAGAGCGGTCTATGTAATGATCTACACAGAGCGGTCTATGTAATGATTTACACAGAACGGTCTATATAGTGATCCACACAGAACAGTATCTAGTGATCTACACAGAGCGGTCTATGTAATGATCTACACAGAACAGTCTATATAGTGATCTACACAGAACAGTCTATATATTGATCTACACAGAACTGTCTATATAGGGATCTACACAAAACAGTCTGTGTTGATCTACACAGAACAGTCTATATAGTGATCTACACAGAACAGTCTATATAGTGATCTACACAGAACTGTCTATATATAGAGATCTAGACAGAACAGTCTATATAGTGATCTACACAGAACAGTCTATATAGTGATCTACACAGAACAGTCTATATAGTGATCTACACAAAACAGTCTGTATAGTGATCTACACAGAACAGTCTAAGTACTGATCAGTGAACGAGTGGAACATTTCAGACAGGTTTTTTCTGAAGTTTTCTTTGTTCAAGATCGACTTACTGTCTGGACAAACATCAAAAACAGTTTTAGTGGCAGTTTTTAATTAAAGTCCGTCGAGTCAGTGTAGCAGCAGATAAACAGTGATGTCTTTTGTTAAGGGCGTCTGTGAGGCGGCTGTTTTGGGCCCATCTGTTGCTGAAGTTATGCTAATGCTAGCACAGTGACTCATCAGGTTTTCTCTTTTGATTCGGAGAGGAAGGTGTCTGTGGTCCTCACGTAGGAGCTGTTTAGTCAGTCATCTCACAGCCTGCACAGCACCTCGCCTCTCCTCGCCATGTGTTTCTGTATCACAGCTTTTATACGCTGGTGTTTTTGTTGCACAGCTGAGGCAGGTTAGCTGCTTTCATGCATTCTCCAGCTAATGGAGCGAATCAAATGAGGAATGAACGTGGCTGCGGCTTTGCCGCTGAGAGGTGCAGTCTGATCTGGGGTGGGCTGGGTGGGCTGTAGCTGCAGTCATGTTTTTTTCTTTTATCGCTGAGCAAGTGCACATTAGAGGTCCTTGTCTCTGCACTGGAAATACGATTAGAGGCTGTTCAGCTGATGCACAGCGCTGGCCTAGTCCAGACTCGAGGGATATTTAATAGACAATCCAGATTTGCAATAGAACACAGTTCTAACACTGACCGCATAACAATTCAACATAACAGCTCCAAAACTTACAGAATCTATACTTCACCTACTACACTAATAATACACTTCTATACTTCACCTACTACACTAATAATACACTTCTATACTTCACCTACTACACTAATAATACACTTCTATACTTCACCTACTACACTAATAATACACTTCTATACTTCACCTACTACACTAATAATACACTTCTATACTTCACCTACTACACTAATAATACACTACTATACTTCACCTACTACACTAATAATACACTACTATACTTCACCTACTACACTAATAATACACTTCTATACTTCACCTACTACACTAATAATACACTTCTATACTTCACCTACTACACTAATAATACACTTCTATACTTCACCTACTACACTAATAATACACTTCTATACTTCACCTACTACACTAATAATACACTTCTATACTTCACCTACTACACTAATAATACACTTCTATACTTCACCTACTACACTAATAATACACTTCTATACTTCACCTACTACACTAATAATACACTACTATACTTCACCTACTACACTAATAATACACTTCTATACTTCACCTACTACACTAATGAATACACTTCTATACTTCACCTACTACACTAATAAATACACTTCTATACTTCACCTACTACACTAATGACTACACTTCTATACTTCACCTACTACACTAATAATACACTTCTATACTTCACCTACTACACTAATGAATACACTTCTATACTTCACCTACTACACTAATAATACACTACTATACTTCACCTACTACACTAATGAATACACTTCTATACTTCACCTACTACACTAATAATACACTTCTATACTTCACCTACTACACTAATAATACACTTCTATACTTCACCTACTACACTAATAATACACTACTATACTTCACCTACTACACTAATGAATACACTTCTATACTTCACCTACTACACTAATAATACACTTCTATACTTCACCTACTACACTAATAATACACTACTATACTTCACCTACTACACTAATAATACACTTCTATACTTCACCTACTACACTAATAATACACTACTATACTTCACCTACTACACTAATGAATACACTTCTATACTTCACCTACTACACTAATAATACACTACTATACTTCACCTACTACACTAATGAATACACTTCTATACTTCACCTACTACACTAATAATACACTACTATACTTCACCTACTACACTAATGAATACACTTCTATACTTCACCTACTACACTAATAATACACTTCTATACTTCACCTACTACACTAATAATACACTTCTATACTTCACCTACTACACTAATAATACACTACTATACTTCACCTACTACACTAATGAATACACTTCTATACTTCACCTACTACACTAATAATACACTTCTATACTTCACCTACTACACTAATAATACACTACTATACTTCACCTACTACACTAATAATACACTTCTATGCTTCACCTACTACACTAATAATACACTACTATACTTCACCTACTACACTAATGAATACACTTCTATACTTCACCTACTACACTAATAATACACTACTATACTTCACCTACTACACTAATAATACACTACTATACTTCACCTACTACACTAATAATACACTTCTATACTTCACCTACTACACTAATAATACACTACTATACTTCACTACTACACTAATAAATACACTTCTATACTTCACCTACTACACTAATGATACACTTCTATACTTCACCTACTACACTAATAATACACTTCTATACTTCACCTACTACACTAATGAATACACTTCTATACTTCACCTACTACACTAATGAATACACTTCTATACTTCACCTACTACACTAATGATACACTTCTATACTTCACCTACTACACTAATAATACACTACTATACTTCACCTACTACACTAATAATACACTACTATACTTCACTACTACACTAATAAATACACTTCTATACTTCACCTACTACACTAATGATACACTTCTATACTTCACCTACTACACTAATAATACACTTCTATACTTCACCTACTACACTAATGAATACACTTCTATACTTCACCTACTACACTAATGAATACACTTCTATACTTCACCTACTACACTAATGATACACTTCTATACTTCACCTACTACACTAATGATACACTTCTATACTTCACCTACTACACTAATAATACACTTCTATACTTCACCTACTACACTAATGATACACTTCTATACTTCACCTACTACACTAATGATACACTTCTATACTTCACCTACTACACTAATAATACACTTCTATACTTCACCTACTACACTAATAATACACTTCTATACTTCACCTACTACACTAATGACTACACTTCTATACTTCACCTACTACACTAATGATACACTTCTATACTTCACCTACTACACTAATGATACACTTCTATACTTCACCTACTACACTAATAATACACTTCTATACTTCACCTACTACACTAATAATACACTTCTATACTTCACCTACTACACTAATGATACACTTCTATACTTCACCTACTACACTAATGATACACTTCTATACTTCACCTACTACACTAATAATACACTACTATACTTCACCTACTACACTAATGAATACACTTCTATACTTCACCTACTACACTAATAATACACTTCTATACTTCACCTATTACACTAATAATACACTACTATACTTCACCTACTACACTAATAATACACTTCTATACTTCACCTATTACACTAATAATACACTACTATACTTCACCTATTACACTAATAATACACTACTATACTTCACCTACTACACTAATGATACACTACTATACTTCACCTACTACACTAATAATACACTTCTATACTTCACCTACTACACTAATAATACACTTCTATACTTCACCTACTACACTAATAATACACTTCTATACTTCACCTACTACACTAATAATACACTTCTATACTTCACCTACTACACTAATGACTACACTACTATACTTCACCTACTACACTAATGATACACTACTATACTTCACCTACTACACTAATAATACACTTCTATACTTCACCTATTACACTAATAATACACTACTATACTTCACCTACTACACTAATGATACACTACTATACTTCACCTACTACACTAATAATACACTTCTATACTTCACCTACTACACTAATGAATACACTTCTATACTTCACCTACTACACTAATAATACACTTCTATACTTCACCTACTACACTAATGATACACTTCTATACTTCACCTACTACACTAATAATACACTTCTATACTTCACCTACTACACTAATGACTACACTTCTATACTTCACCTACTACACTAATAATACACTTCTATACTTCACCTACTACACTAATGATACACTTCTATACTTCACCTACTACACTAATGATACACTTCTATACTTCACCTACTACACTAATAATACACTTCTATACTTCAGCTACTACACTAATAATACACTTCTATACTTCACCTACTACACTAATAATACACTTCTATACTTCACCTACTACACTAATGACTACACTTCTATACTTCACCTACTACACTAATAATACACTTCTATACTTCACCTACTACACTAATGAATACACTTCTATACTTCACCTACTACACTAATAATACACTTCTATACTTCACCTACTACACTAATGAATACACTTCTATACTTCACCTACTACACTAATAAATACACTTCTATACTTCACCTACTACACTAATGACTACACTTCTATACTTCACCTACTACACTAATAATACACTTCTATACTTCACCTACTACACTAATGAATACACTTCTATACTTCACCTACTACACTAATAATACACTTCTATACTTCACCTACTACACTAATGAATACACTTCTATACTTCACCTACTACACTAATAATACACTTCTATACTTCACCTACTACACTAATGAATACACTTCTATACTTCACCTACTACACTAATGAATACACTTCTATACTTCACCTATTACACTAATAATACACTACTATACTTCACCTACTACACTAATGATACACTACTATACTTCACCTACTACACTAATAATACACTTCTATACTTCACCTACTACACTAATGAATACACTTCTATACTTCACCTACTACACTAATAATACACTTCTATACTTCACCTACTACACTAATGATACACTTCTATACTTCACCTACTACACTAATAATACACTTCTATACTTCACCTACTACACTAATGACTACACTTCTATACTTCACCTACTACACTAATAATACACTTCTATACTTCACCTACTACACTAATGATACACTTCTATACTTCACCTACTACACTAATGATACACTTCTATACTTCACCTACTACACTAATAATACACTTCTATACTTCAGCTACTACACTAATAATACACTTCTATACTTCACCTACTACACTAATAATACACTTCTATACTTCACCTACTACACTAATGACTACACTTCTATACTTCACCTACTACACTAATAATACACTTCTATACTTCACCTACTACACTAATGAATACACTTCTATACTTCACCTACTACACTAATAATACACTTCTATACTTCACCTACTACACTAATGAATACACTTCTATACTTCACCTACTACACTAATAAATACACTTCTATACTTCACCTACTACACTAATGAATACACTTCTATACTTCACCTACTACACTAATGATACACTTCTATACTTCACCTACTACACTAATAATACACTTCTATAATTACCTACTACACTAATAATACACTTCTATACTTCACCTACTACACTAATGAATACCCTTCTATACTTCACCTACTACACTAATAATACACTTCTATACTTCACCTACTACACTAATGAATACCCTTCTATACTTCACCTACTACACTAATAATACACTTCTATACTTCACCTACTACACTAATGAATACACTTCTATACTTCACCTACTACACTAATGAATACACTTCTATACTTCACCTACTACACTAATGAATACACTTCTATACTTCACCTACTACACTAATGAATACACTTCTATACTTCACCTACTACACTAATAATACACTTCTATACTTCACCTACTACACTAATAATACACTTCTATACTTCACCTACTACACTAATAATACACTTCTATACTTCACCTACTACACTAATGACTACACTTCTATACTTCACCTACTACACTAATAATACACTTCTATACTTCACCTACTACACTAATGACTACACTTCTATACTTCACCTACTACACTAATAATACACTTCTATACTTCACCTACTACACTAATGAATACACTTCTATACTTCACCTACTACACTAATAAATACACTTCTATACTTCACCTACTACACTAATGAATACACTTCTATACTTCACCTACTACACTAATGATACACTTCTATACTTCACCTACTACACTAATGATACACTTCTATAATTACCTACTACACTAATAATACACTTCTATAATTACCTACTACACTAATAATACACTTCTATACTTCACCTACTACACTAATAATACACTTCTATACTTCACCTACTACACTAATAATACACTTCTATACTTCACCTACTACACTAATGATACACTTCTATACTTACCTACTACACTAATAAATACACTTCTATACTTCACCTACTACACTAATGAATACACTTCTATACTTCACCTACTACACTAATGAATACACTTCTATACTTCACCTACTACACTAATAATACACTTCTATACTTCACCTACTACACTAATAATACACTTCTATACTTCACCTACTACACTAATAATACACTTCTATACTTCACCTACTACACTAATGACTACACTTCTATACTTCACCTACTACACTAATAATACACTTCTATACTTCACCTACTACACTAATGAATACACTTCTATACTTCACCTACTACACTAATAATACACTTCTATACTTCACCTACTACACTAATGAATACACTTCTATACTTCACCTACTACACTAATAAATACACTTCTATACTTCACCTACTACACTAATGAATACACTTCTATACTTCACCTACTACACTAATGATACACTTCTATACTTCACCTACTACACTAATAATACACTTCTATAATTACCTACTACACTAATAATACACTTCTATACTTCACCTACTACACTAATAATACACTTCTATACTTCACCTACTACACTAATGAATACACTTCTATACTTCACCTACTACACTAATGAATACACTTCTATACTTCACCTACTACACTAATGAATACACTTCTATACTTCACCTACTACACTAATAATACACTACTATACTTCACCTACTACACTAATGAATACACTTCTATACTTCACCTACTACACTAATAATACACTTCTATACTTCACCTACTACACTAATAATACACTTCTATACTTCACCTACTACACTAATGAATACACTTCTATACTTCACCTACTACACTAATAAATACACTTCTATACTTCACCTACTACACTAATGAATACACTTCTATACTTCACCTACTACACTAATAAATACACTTCTATACTTCACCTACTACACTAATGAATACACTTCTATACTTCACCTACTACACTAATGAATACACTTCTATACTTCACCTACTACACTAATAATACACTTCTATACTTCACCTACTACACTAATAATACACTACTATACTTCACCTACTACACTAATAATACACTTCTATACTTCACCTACTACACTAATAATACACTTCTATACTTCACCTACTACACTAATAATACACTTCTATACTTCACCTACTACACTAATAATACACTTCTATACTTCACCTACTACACTAATGAATACACTTCTATACTTCACCTACTACACTAATAATACACTTCTATAATTCACCTACTACACTAATGAATACACTTCTATACTTCACCTACTACACTAATAATACACTTCTATACTTCACCTACTACACTAATAATACACTTCTATACTTCACCTACTACACTAATAATACACTTCTATACTTCACCTACTACACTAATAATACACTTCTATACTTCACCTACTACACTAATGAATACACTTCTATACTTCACCTACTACACTAATAATACACTTCTATACTTCACCTACTACACTAATAATACACTTCTATACTTCACCTACTACACTAATGAATACACTTCTATACTTCACCTACTACACTAATAATACACTTCTATACTTCACCTACTACACTAATAATACACTTCTATACTTCACCTACTACACTAATGATACACTTCTATACTTCACCTACTACACTAATAATACACTTCTATACTTCACCTACTACACTAATAATACACTTCTATACTTCACCTACTACACTAATAATACACTTCTATACTTCACCTACTACACTAATAATACACTTCTATACTTCACCTACTACACTAATGAATACACTTCTATACTTCACCTACTACACTAATAATACACTTCTATACTTCACCTACTACACTAATAGGTACACCTCTATGCTTCACATCGATTTTTGTATTTTTCTAAATGGTTTGAACGCGGCAAATGTCACGATAAATGAACCAATAGAAATGTTTCAAATAGCTTGGAAAAGATTCTCATTCCATTGACTTGTGTTGAAAGTAAAATAAGAAAGTAAAGTTTTTGTTTGAAGCCTTGAAGAACCTACTTTTTTTAGAACGTAATGTATGGTTCTCTGTGTTGGATTTCCATCAGCTCTGAGACTAATGGTTCAAAACTGAGTGCACGCTGTTCAGAGATGCATGAAGACGGATCGTTAGCTCTACAGCGCACAGAGTAAATCATTTAATCAGATTTTTCCGGGAACCTGCTTGTGCAGAGGCTGCGGTCGGATCCCCCCCCCGCAGAATTCCTGGCAAGCGGGAGCGATGAGGCTGGTTCAGATACCACAGCCGTGTCACTGGAATACAAGACATTACAGCATTTAATCATAATTACAGCCCACGGCTCAGACTAAATACCCAACACCTGCTAAACAGAGAGAGAGAGAGAAAGAGAGAGAGAGAGAGAGAGAGAGAGAGAGAGAGAGAGAGAGAGAGAGAGAGAGAGAGAGTAGGCAAGACAGAGAGAGAGATAGACAGACGGAGAGAGAGAGTGAGAGAGACAGAGTGTGTGTGTGTGTGTGAGAGAGAGAGAGAGAGAGAGAGACAGAGTAGGCAAGACAGAGAGAGAGATACAGACAGACAGAGAAAGTGAGAGAGACAGGTAGGCAGGCAGATAGAGAGACAGAGAGAAAGATGGGGAGAGAAAGAGAGAGAGAGAGCGAAAGAGACAGAGACAAAGAGAGACAGATGGAGAGACACACACAGACAGACAGAGAAAGACAGAGACAGAGACCGAAAGACAGAGACACACCCACACAGACAGACAGAGAGAGAGAGAGACAGATAGAGAGACACACACAAATACACTGAGAGAGAGAAAGAGACACAGATGGAAAGACAGACAGAGAGAGAGAGAGAGACAGACAGAGAGATGGAGAGACAGACAGAGAGACAAAAAGGCAGAGAGACACAGAGAGAGAGAGATGGGGAGACAGAGAAAGAGAGAAAGCTAGAGAGAGATGGAGACAAAAAGAGACAGACGGGAAGACACACACAAAGAGACACAGAGAAAGATGGAGACAAAGAGACAGACGGAGAGACACTCACACAAAGAGACAGACAGATGGAGAGACAGACAGAGAGAGAAATTGAGAGAGAGAGAGACAGAGACAGAGAGACAGACAGATGGAGAGACACACACAGACACAGAGAGAGAGAGACGGAGAGAGAGAGACAGACAGATGGAGAGACAGACAGAGAGACAGAGACCGAAAGACAGAGACACACACAGAGAGAGAGAGAGATTGGGAGAGAAAGAGAGAGATAGAGACAAAGAGAGACAGATGGAGAGACACACACACAGACACTGAGAGAGAGAGAGAGAGAGAGAGAGAGGGACAGACAAATGGAGACACAGAGAGAGAGAGACACACAGACAGAAAGAGAGAGAGAAAGACAGAAAGAGAGAGACAGAGAGCGAGAGTGAAGTTAAAACAGCAATCTGGCGCCGGCTCTATATCATCAACTTGTACATCACTTGACATGCGACAGCTGTCCTCAAAGCTCTGAAGCTCATAAACAAGAAACAAATGCAACAAATTAAATCCGGAGAGCGAAACTTTAAGAGGAATAAATAAACATATAATTCTATCACAGAGATGTAAACAAAACCATTCAGAGCAGTTTGATGTGAAACGCTTCGTTTTTATGCTGCTTCCTTTACATGGTGTTGATGGTAACCAGACGTCAGGATGTCTACAACACAAATACAGGCACATCAAAAGCAGCAGTGAAGTTAGTTAGTATTCATATCAGATCATTTTGCTCCCATAACACCCCGTATGAACCTGTAACTGTTTTAAGATGCAACTATGGGGTAAAAATGTATGAAACTGGAACTATCGCCCTTTTTTAATTCCTTAAATTAAGTGTTTATTCATTTAAACTTATACTTATACAATTATTTTATAGGTATAATAACCACTGAACTGAAAATGGCCCCTGTATTAGTTTCATAAATCTGATCACTTTATTGTGAGGGAGTATTTGTAGGTGGACGTCTGGTTCCCATCACCACCACTGTGAACAATTCTGACTTGGTAAGTTTCTCTAAAACGAAGCATTTCACATCAAATCGCTCTGAATGACTTTGCTCACATCTTAATGCTTTATTTATGAAGAAATTTTGAAAACTTTGTGAAATTCCCCTTTAAGACATAGTTTACAAGGTGGCTGGTTTACAAACAGAATTTGAAGAACATTTTTTAAAATAATTTCTTTAACATAGCTGGGATATTTTGGGATATTGTTGAGATTACTGGAACAAAAAACGTTCATAATTATCTGTTTTTTAATAAGAAATAAAAACAACAGGCTACTTGAATACGAAGACCTGCTATTCAATGTAGAGCAAAGCTGAGGGTGAACTGACTTAGCAGGTGGGCTAAAGAGAAAACTCTTCACGTCTCAAATTATATCTTTATATTTAGTGAACTTCACACCATAAAAAACAAAAATTAGTTTTTTAAGTTTCAGTTTGATAAACTGTAGCAAGATTATCTAGTTATTTCTAGCTAGCTATGCTGCTAACGCTAAACATGCTAACCAACGGTGCTAACTGTGCAAACTGTTATTGTAATATTTTAGCACTTTTATCTTGTTCCAAATGTTAATTATCCATACAGAAATTATTAGGAACAGTTTTAAAGCAGATGTACAAACTAAACTGTAAATATTTGTTTAAGTCAACGTTAGCCATCACGCTAAACTAGTTAACTTGTTTGTTAGCTTTATCTGGCTAAGCTACTTCTGCTAATCAGCTAAAAGTTAAATTCTTGTTTATCTTTTTTTAGTCATTTTTTAATTAAACCTGCAGTATTTTAACGATAGTCCCTGTCAGTAAGAGACACAGTATGTTTTGTTTTTGGTTGTAAGGCTGATTTATATGAAGTGAAGTGCAGTTAGTGTTACTGTACATGTTATAATCTTTAACTGTGTTGTGCTTCAGAAACCTGAGCTGAACTGAGGAGCCATAAACTACATTTCCAGAAAGGGAAGTTTTATTATGTGTATTATTATGACTCGAGTTAACAAAGAAGTATTAGCTGTGAAAAACAATGGGTGTGTTGGAAATTGCCTACTAAGTCAGTATGTACTGCTCACACGGTATAGTAGTAGCTGTTTCAGTACACAAGTGTTCAGTGTCCACACAACCTCAGACGCACTACCTTTCCCATCTTACCAGCGTCCCAAGACCACCAATGTAAACGTCCCGCTAGACTTTAAAAGTTTGCAGACTTTATTTCAGATATTTTTTGTGACACTGAAGGGCATTTGTGTCTGAATCTGTACTCTGAGGAGACGAATCAGGAGGAACGTAATCATTTCTACCTCAGAAGTGGCTCTAAGTTCTGTAACGGCACTTCACCAGCAGTAGCTACAGCCAACATACTGGCTTCAGTTGAATCATGGGATAACACAGTGTTTCCGCGGTCACCCAATTCAGGTGGTCATTCAGGTGACGTTCACTCACATACTACTCAATGACTACTGAGCATTTGGACAAACTAGTCACTCGCCTACTGATTTCTTTATGTATCTACTGATACCCGTTTTTCTCTTGCACATTACCTAATTTATTACTGCACTACCTTTTTACCTACGGTCAGGTTGTATAATTTGTATTCATATATTCTTGTATATATTCTTTTTGACTATTGGGGTTCTTTATTCTTCTTTATTTATACTGTGTTATATATCTTATTGTTTTTTGTACTGTGTTTTGTACTGTGTAACTACTACTGGCTGCTAAATTTCCTTCGGGATCAATAAAGTATCTATCTATCTATCTATCTATCTATCTATCTATCTAAGTGGTAGGCAAGTAAGCGATTTCGGACACATCGAGCGACTAGTGTGTCTGAATACTCAGTAGTCACGAAGGGTCTAAAGTTCATAGCAGAGAAAAAAACGGCAGAATGCGGTACCTCAGTCGTGTGTAGGTAGCTTATATACTTAGGTTTGCTATTAAAGTAAGATATAATATTACATTCCTCCTGATTCTCCAAATTACAGCTCTGATTACAAATTCAGATAAAAACGCAGTGCAGATTAATGAATAGTGGGCTGTTTACAACAATGGTCTTGTGTTAAAGGATGTTGGTAAGATGGCAGACGTAGTATGTCCAAGATTGCATGCATAATAAACACTCTCGTACTGAAACAGCTACAACTCTACTGCTCGAGCAATACGTACTGGGTCCAATCTAGTACCTACCGACTTAGTAGCCAGTTTCTGACACACCCAATAAGATCTGACATATTATAAAGCCTCTTATCCGCACCTTTTCAGATTTTGTGTTGGTGCCAGTTCTCAATCCGAGTGATTCTTTAGCCTAAAATGAAATTTTAAAAAAAGTATCGTACCAAACGTATCCAAAACCATGCAGTAACATGAGGGAGCTTTTAGTATCATTGGACATCTGGTTCACAACAAGATAAATGGGACCTTTTATGCTCTTTTGTATTATAGTTTTTTGTGAATATGAAAGTTCTCCAAAGTTCTAAAGCCCAAAGTACACGCCAGATGGAGGAACTCTCTCCCACAGAAACCACTTTTCTGAGCTGCCTGAAATCAAACTGATACAGCAGAACTGATGCCAGTGTAAAAATAGCCACAGCGGTGTGGAGGCATAATTTGTAGTAGGATGCCCGACTGGAGTGAGCTGACCACACTTGGGCCATCGGGAGGTGGGGCTTAAAGACACAGGAGCTCTAACAGAGTGTTTCAGACAGAGAGTGAATACAGACATATAGTATGAGAACAATAGTCAGGGGAATATTGAAGCATGTAAATCTGTTCCAGTAGAACCAGAGCATGAAAGACCACCTTTAAGAACTAACCAGACAGCCCGTCTGACCCCACAATGTGACCTTCATACCCATAAGCCAGCGAGTAGCTCCAGCACTGCTTCTGTTTGAGTGAGTCAGAGTGTTGATGAATGCTGTTGTGTTTTGTCCAGGAGGGGCTGATCTTTGATCTACGGCTGTGTAACGAAGTTCTCGTATTCACTCCCGGTGCAGTAGAGGCTGATGTGCCAGCTGATGGTGATGTATGAGGTTGTGAATGGTGTGCGGAGTCAGGCTCTCTCACGTTAGCTCGCCTCCTCACCGCTCACAGGAAATAACACTGTGTGGGTATCTGGTGTCTCCGGTTTGCAGCGCTGCTGTGGTGAATGACCGGCTGGACTCAAGTATTGATACTTCTCTTCATTCTGTTTTGTTACTGATGTATGTGAATGACCTCTGCTTTGACTGGCCCGGTATCAAACCTCATTCAAAAGCTGTGCAGACCACTTATAACTTCTACCTGAACGACCAGGTTTAACCGCTGTAGGCTGGAGGTTAGGGGTCCGGTCTTGTGACTGGAAGGTTGCTGGTTTGAGCCCCTAGACCAGGGCTGTTTAATTAGAGTTCAGTAAGGTCCAGTTGGTGAAAATGTCTTCAGGCCAAGGTCTGGACCATCATCAGTTCTAACGTGTGTTCTGATTCAGTGGTGTATCCTGTTTACTGAAGTAGTCTAGTACCAGCACCAGAACGAGGAGATCCTTCACTCCACTCACAGAAACGCAGTGATGATGCTCGCTTTTCTCACTTTCTTATCTTTCTCTCTTCTTCTCTCAATTTCATTCTTTATCACTCCGCCTCTTTCCCTCTGACCCCGCTTTGTCTCTCTTTCTGTCCGTCCCTCTTCCCCTCTCTCTTTCTAACTTTCTTTTTATTTCACTCTTTCTTTTCTCTCCTCTTTCTACTCTCACTTTCACTTTCTTTCTCTCTTTATATCCCCTATCTATCTCTCTCTCTCTCTGTTTTCAACCTTTATTTCACCCTTTTGTATTCTCTTTCTCTCCCACTCTCTTCTTTCTCTCTGAAACTTCTCTTTCCTCTATATCCCCGCCCCCCTATTTTCCTTTTCTGACATACCCCTTTTCTCTCTGTTCCTCCTTTTGTTCCTCCTTTCTTTCTCTCTCCTCCGCTCTCTCCCTGACTCAGTAGGTATTGCGGTGTATGTGCAGTAATTCCACAGCAGATGCCTTTTGAAATGTTCTGAGTCATTTTAGGACAAACCAACCCCCCCCCCCCCCCAATCACACACACACACTCACACTCAGCGTGAGCCTCACAGCGGGTGTATCATCACTATATTTTCCTGTATATGGTGTTACGAGGCTGGAACGCTGTGTGGAGATTCCCTGATTTCCTGATTTTTTCCCCCCGCTGTGATCCTGTGCGCTCGTCTGGGCTTCATAGCAACAGTTTAATCTACAGTTAACAGTTATTTATCTGTTTATATATTTATTAGAGATGGACGGATCAGTGATTTTGAGGCCGATTCCGATTGCTGATCACCTTTCAGCGCCAATAGCTGATACCGATCGAGGGCGGGGCTATATGCCACGGCAGGGCTCTGGTTTATTGCCATTTTTAACGAGATCATATAAAACAGCATCATATTTTTAACAAAATTATCAGTAAATAAACAAAGTACATCAAACAGATATCCCCAATACTGCAATCCTTAAATTTAGACCCTTAATTTAAAACAAAAAAAGCTAATTAAATAAATGCAGTAAAAACTGCAGTCATTAAACACAGACTCTGTTATTTTAAACTAAATCTGTAATCAATAAATGTAGAATATTAAATTACTGCTGCTGTTCTGTTGGTACCGGTCAGATCTGGTCTGTAGGTGTTCTGGGTTATTAGTTTTGTGTTAGCTGTGTGTTCTAGCTCTGCTGTTTACTGATACTCACTGTGTTCAGCTGCGTGGTGTCTCTGAAGTGTGTATCAGATTAGCAGTGTTAAATGTTTCACTTCTCCAACGAGACACGCTGATTTTACAAATTTTACAAAACGCCTGGATGA
The DNA here is from genome assembly GCA_021613375.1 of Megaleporinus macrocephalus. Classification (NCBI taxonomy): domain Eukaryota; kingdom Metazoa; phylum Chordata; class Actinopteri; order Characiformes; family Anostomidae; genus Megaleporinus; species Megaleporinus macrocephalus. The sequence goes on from CM038712.1 coordinate 5,169,500, forward strand.
GTTTGCATCACATACGGTAAATGCCAGACGGACGACATGTTTTCTATCAGCGCATGCCGTGAACGTCATAAACTGTTCTTGTAAAGCCGCTGCTTTAGTCAGTCTTTCGTAAATGAAAGGGTAAGTATTTCCACCTAGTGGTTCAGATAGGAATTGAAGGGAGCTGGCCGGAGGTGGTTCTCCTCTTACTGGATGAAACTCTAGCTGGAAATACAGAAATTAGGCTCATTTGTTTAACGCCATCGATCGACTCTCGGGGAACAGGCAACATTGGAGAAATATCGGCCGACCACCGATCACATATTTTGATTAAAAATCGACCAATACCGATACATAGCTGATCGATCTTTCCATCTCTAGTATTAATTCATTTGTTTCAGCACTTGTAGCTTATTAATAAAAAATCGTATTTATAAAAATATTGGAACCATATCAGCACTGGCCGTCAGAGATGGCTCGTTTAATAATGCACCCAAGGTTTTCAGTGGGTGACCAGTGGTCTGGACTGCAGGCAGATCAGTTTAGCACCCGGGCTCTTTAACTACGAGCCCCGCTGCTGTAATACGTGCACAATGTAGTTTGTTGTGTTGCTGATATAAACAAGACCTTCCCGAAGAAGACGTCATCTGGGTGCAGCATATGTTTCTCCAAAACCCATGAATACCATTCAGCACTAATGGAGCTTCACAGATGTGCAAGTCAGCCAGATCATGTGCACTAATGCTCCCCCGACATACCATCACAGATGCTCTGGCGCTTGAACTGTGTGCTGATAACAAGCCGGACGGTCTCCCCTTCAGCCCGGAGGGCGCAGCATCCATGACTTTCACACACTTAACTTTTCCTCTTCATTTCAGTCCATCTTAACTGAGAAGGTGGTGGCGCTACTGGATCTATTTATATCTGGTTTCTTCTTTGCATAGTGGAGCTGTGTTGATGCTGTTGGGACGTGTTCCTACACATTCTGTAGGTGTGAGTGTGTGTTGGCCAAGCAATGGACTGGCAACCCGCCTTCGCCCGATGACACTGACCCCCGACTAGCGAGATAAAGTGGTAGAGAAGGGATGGATGGATGGATGGATGTCTTCAGCTTCATAGGTTGTTGCGGTTAATTGGCAGTGCAAGTACTACCATAGCATCTCCCCCAGTTCTGATAGAGCTGGCTCATAACTAAACCAGGTCTGATATGACTGGCTTACCCTTCACCAGGGGTTGTAGCATGACCGAGGTAGCCCTGCTTTAGAGCAGCAGCAGCAGCGCCTCCCCCAGGACGCACCCTGCTATCACAGTATATTTTAAATTTGCAGACAGTAATGAGGAATGGATGTAAATCAACTATATATGTGATGTGATATAGTAACATACGTTGAGAGGAGGGGCCTATATAGCATTTTAGGGGGTCTAAAACTGCTCTAGGGACACCCCTGATCATCACTATGTTTTTCAGCAACCAGAAAAAAATGTAATTGATGACAGAGAACACAATTTCTCCGTCTCTACCACCAGGAAGGCTCTTTGTGCTGGAAAACGTAATGAACTCCAGAGCTTTCCTTACTTAGAGCACCGCGTTTCTGTTCCCAGGGAGAACTTTCTCTTTACATGGACTGCAATACACTGACGAGCCAGCTTGCTGTGTTGCCATGGAAACTGCTCAACCTGTGTGTATATATGTGTGTGTCTGTGTGTGTGTGTGTGACAAAGACGTTTCTCTTGTTCTGGATTCTGCAGCACTGAAGCTATAGTGGTGCATATTTACAGTACAGGAAGTTTTTGACCCTATAGAAGAAGGTGTGACCCTATAGGACGACAGGAAGTGTTGAATTTGTTCACCTTTGCTGCAGCGTTCCAGCTGTGATGACGCCACAAGCGCAGTTCTATTTTTTCACAGTTTAGATATGTACATGCATGCGCCTATGTATTCTTATCTGTTGCTATAATTCAGTAAATGTAGATGAAGCATCTACATATCGCCTGTAGATGGCAGCACCTATGAAAACCCATTTTCTTATATCTTCTATATAAGAAGAAAAAAAACAGCAATATTATAAACAATCAATATTACATATTCAGATTCTGTATTCAGGTTATTGAGTCATGTCAGAGTAAAATTAAATCAAATCTTTTCATTCAGTGCTGTCGGGCGTTTCTGGGTGTTGATAGGTGGGGGTGGTACAGCAGAGGCGGGACAAACATGATGTTATTGGTTGATATTATCTGGTCTTATTTGCTGGTTCGTGGTGACATCATCATTAAATCAGTTATATAAATGTTATATAAAATTATAATAACTACATAATATATATATATATATATATATATATATATATATATATATATATATATATATATATATATATATATAATATGTGTGTGTGTGTAGTAAATTGTTGTTGAAAGAACACAAGGGGCTGCTGAATTGATGAACCTGCGCTGTGGGGGGCTAAGAGTCTACGCTCTGACTCGACTTTTAGAGGCACACACACAAGAACTCGGACAGTTTGTGGACTGTATATTTTGGCAGAGTCGTTTGAGAAGCAGCTACGTGTGTTTTAAATCTCCCGCGGTATCTAGAACAGTCTTAGGTTCTACACTGGACGATTAAGAAACGGTTAGCAATGCGTAGTCCAGTGACGCTACTAAAAGAAACATGATACACGTGTTAATAATCTTAAAATAATCTAAGATAAGATAAACAGGTAAACATCTTTGCGACGCACGTTATGCTAATCGATGTAATTTAGTAATCTATTACGTTGCTTATGTCAACGCGGCGCCCCAGCTCTGATCAGGACGCTGAGTTTGAGTTTATTAGCATGTTCCAGACTTCTGTGATATCAGTATGGTGAAGGCTGATGTTGCAGTTAGAAGAGAAAACATATTTATCATCATACATCGTCGCTGTCCAAAGAAAAACAAGCATCTTCAAAACACCAGCTTCAAGCCAAGTCAATGGAACCAGAATTTTTCCAACTTTTTTTTAGCATTTCTATTGGTCCATCCATTGTGAAATTTGCACATAATGTAAACAACAGCTGTCGCGTTCAAATTATGCAGAAAAATAATAATAATAATGGGAGATGGACAGCAACCATATGCAGTAGGGGTGGTCGATATGGCCCTACAATAATATCACGATATTTCATGGTAATTTTGTGATAACAATACTCTTGGCGATATGACAAAACATTGAATTAAAAAAAATATTTCAAGAATACACTACTGCAACAAAATGAAAACTAAATTTTATTATGGCATATTTTTTTATTATCGATATGATATGGCACACCCCTAACTGAGATATTAAAAAATACAAGAATTTTCATCAGATTGTAACAGAAGTCATTGATCCAGAATGTCACAATACTAAATAATACACTCCAAATATCTCCATATATCCAGGACTGAAGTAAAGTGAACAATACTGAACATATAAAATCTGTCTCTAGTAGGTATATAATTGGAAATGAGAAAATTTTTCTTTTACTAAAAACAGTAAAAGTAGTACCTGATGTGATAATTAGGGGTGAAGTCACGATATTTCAGGGTATAATATCTTTCATGATATCCTAAAATTATTTGATATTATTGTCTATGATACGATATGGCACACCCCCAAATATGCGGCCCTACTTATGCATGTAAAGTCCTAACAGACGAACATGATTCAGACTGAACTGTGTGCAGGAGGGAGTTCAGGACGCCGGGGAGGGTCCCGCTGATAAGCCCTGAGAGGATGTGGGTGTTTGTGTGCTGTTTTTTCACCTCTTTATCTTCTGGAGACACTCTTTCAGTGAAGGAACGGTTCAGACTTCGTAAACCTCGAACAGCTTTGTTCGGAACATTTACGAGGCTTTTTTTCTTAGCGGGTGTCACTGAGGGTGGTTTGTAGGTGATGTCCTGCTGTTGCGTTTGTACGAGCGAAGTATAGTTCAGTCTGCTTACGAGAGAAATGAGGAGGAAACGAGAGAAGAAGGCCGATACTGTGAGTACTAATAACATGAAAGCATTGCTTCAAGGCTGTTTCACTGGAATGGACACCTGTCTTGTGATTGTATGCAGTAACAGTGTTCTGTACCGTGGAAACGCTGGGTTTTCTGGACACGGCTTGGACTGAAACACTCTGTTGTTCTTGGGGTTGAAAATCTGAAACGCTATGACCCCCATTTCCCACCCGAGGGAATTACAGCAAAGCCATCACTGGACACACAGTGACCGCTGACTCACCTGGAACTGCAGATGCTGTTCTGAAGACTGTTCATATCATTCTATGCAACAATATCTTAAATAACATAAGAGGAAAAATATAAGAGACTCTAACTGCAGTAGCTAAACAGTAACTAATTAATTAATTGGGGCCACATCAGGACTGACCAGGTCACCGAGCAGGAGCTCAAAGTTTTGAAAAGTTGAATATAAATATTTGTGCAGTTTTTGGTACTAAAGCGTGACTGTGATTGTAAATAAATAGGATACAGTAATCATGTCTCTAATGTTCCGGTCACTAGATTCATTGGCTTGGTGTCCCAGTGACCAGTGCAAGTGTCTACACCGGTCAAGCGTCCTAACAGTAGATGCAAATCAGATGTTTCTGCACACTAAACAGAGATTAGATAGTATTGGTCTTACGTTTCAGTGCTCCACCAAACAGAGCCCAGTTAACATAACAATACTACGCAGTACGTACAAGCTTCACTAGTATTAGTTTCCTATGTGTGATTTTTTTGTATGCACTTTTTTATTTACAGTTTTTACACATTTTTGACACTTAGCATGATA
>CM038712.1:5179275-5229275 GCA_021613375.1 Megaleporinus macrocephalus
AATGAACACCTACCTCTCCACAACCTTAATAACGTCTCCTCTGTGGTTCAGTCTTCTGGTTACATCCTGAATAAAACTCTTCCATTCCTGATAAAAAGACCTCACTTTTATTACGAACATGTTAAAAAGCTTCAGTGCTCTGCAAAAGGTTTCCAGTCCAAGTGGCCTTTAAGTACAAGTTCTACAGTTTCCATCCATCCAACCATTTTTATGGATGCTTTATGGAGGCTGGAGCCAATCCCAGCGTCATCGTGTGAAGGTGGTGTACACCATGGACTGGTCGCCAGTCCATTACATTGTCAACACTCACTCACACCTACGGGCAGTTTAGAGTGAGGATCCTAACATGCATGTGTTTGGACTGTGGGAGGAAACCGGAGTACCCAGAGGAACCCACTCAAACACAGAGAGAACATACACACTCCACACAGAACCACCCGGACCGGGAATCCAACCCAGATCATCTTACTGGAGAAAAAAAAGGAGAAAGCAAATTGTTCTTTTTTCAGTTTTTCTCTTTCTTTTATGCTCGATGCTAATTCATTTAGGTTACATGCTTGTAAACGTAATACATATTCATAAAGCCCAAAGTACAAACCAGAGGAAGAGACTCAGCTGCCTGAAACATCTCATTGAAGTTGCGACCCTTTTCTCTAATTCTTGGTGATGTCATGTCGTAACACAGTCCTTATTGCCCGCCTACCGGCTAACTTTGTACATCCTTATACAACAACACCGAGAGCTAATGCATCCTGCTCAGTTCAGCTCATGAAGGTGGATCTACCAGCTTGTTCTGCTGGACTTTCAGGATCGGACTCTGACTCAAACTGATACAGCAGAACCATCACCAAATATTGTTTTGGGAAATCTGAAGCATGTAAATCTGTTCTAGTAGAACCGAAACCTACAATTATCAACACTGTAAATGTGCATAATGAGATACTCATCAGTACTTAGTACGTGCACTACAGCTTCCAATCTTTTCAGACGAAATCTGTTTTTAGAAGTCAGTGACGTTTCCTGCTTCTCACGATCTTTAGAACCTGGTGCAGTTTGATTGTCTTTTCTTGCACAAGTGCAGTTTATCTGATGTTGGCAGTGTTGGTGGGTGTAGCACATCTTCCAGGTGGTTGTTAGGAGTCCCATGTTGCCTGGAAATTCCTGTTTTTGCACATACTTCCTTCTCATTGTTTTTATTCCTTCAGCAAGTGGATTATTTTATATCCAAACTAATTAGAAACATCTTGTGAAAGAAATAATCACTGACTGGCAATTTAGACTGAAAAAGAAACAGTTGGTCTTTGACTTTTGCACAGCGCTAAAGTTCACACCAAACACAGTTTACAATTACATTATCATTTGTTTCTATGATCTGTATTTTGTACTTAGTAACAGCTTTTTAACCAGATTAAAGAGTTTCTGTTGTAGCCACATTTGATTTGTGTATGTTTTAAGCAAGCTATGTGTTGTGCTCTGCAGATTATTCCACCGTTCATCTGACTCAGCTGCTTCAGAAGGCTGAGGTCATCGCTGGCAGAATGCTCCCCTTCACAGTTTTCTACCGCAATCAGAACCAGGAGTACTTTGACCACTGCAGGTACAGGAACCAGTCACAACAGAAGCATGGCACAAAAACAAAATCATACCGGTGTGTAGGGTTAAGTACCGCTCACATTCAAACTGCTGGTACCGGTACCTGGGATTTGGTACTGGTACCCACCGGTACCTTTTTTAGTACAAAAAAAGTAGTATTTTGGTAAACCTTTTACCTCCCTCTCCCCTCCCTGCAAACTCCAGCCTACCCCCCCTACCTGAGGGGTTTCCTTAGGTTAGATGTGTTTGACCATATGTTTCCTCAAGCTAGATGTGTTTGATTAGGTGTTTCCTTAGGTTACATGTGTTTGTCCAGGTGTCTCCATGGGTTAGGTATGTTTGACCAGATGTTTTCTCAAGTTAGATGTATTTGACTAGATGTTTCCTCAAGTTTGATATATTTGACCAGATGCTTCCTCAAGTTTCATGTGTTGGTCCAGGTGTTTCCTCAGGTTAGATGTGTTTTTACAGTGTTTACTTACGTTAGATGTTTTCATCCAGGTGTTTCCTCAGGTTAGATGTGTTTGACCAGATGTTTCCTCCGGTTAGATGTGTTGCTATGCCAGGCTTTACATTTTGCTTCACAAGTACTGCAGAGAGTGTTGTCTACATCAAGTTTTAAAAAGTGTATTCACACTTGAGCCCGCGTTTGGCTTGCCATTGCCCAGACTGTGTGTTTGACTTTGACACCAACTAATTTAACATGAATCAGTATTCAGTAGTGCCAATTTAATTCAATCAGTATTCCTAACAACAGAGTTTGGTGCGGCTCTACTATGTGACTTATAATCCATAAGGGCTCCGACTACAAGCCATCATTCAGTAATTCCTTTGTCTCTCAGAGACATGCAGGGTGGCCGAATGCTCCCTTCGGTGAAGGACAACAGTGGCAGCCACGGCTCTCCTCTGAGCGGTAAGCTGGAGGGCATCTTCTTCAGCTGCAACACCGAGTTCAACACGGGGCAGCCGCCGCAGGACTCGCCGTACGGGCGCTACCGCTTCCAGATCGCGGCCGAGGAGCTCTTCACCCCAGACACGCGCCTCTACTTTGGCGACTTCTACTGCATGTACACGGCCTACCACTACGTCATCCTGGTGCTGGCGCCGCGAGGCTCGCCCGGAGACGTCTACTGCAGCGAGAGGCTGCCTGAGCTTGACGTCACCAACAACCGCTTCCTGACGCGCGTGTGCAGCCAGGATGGACGCGTGGAGTTCCGGCACGCGCAGGACGTCATCCTGGAGCTCATCTACACAGATCCCGTAGAGCTGGCACGGGGAAGCGTGGCTCAGATCAGCGGACATCAGCTCATGAGCCTGTCCACCATCAATGCAAAGAAGGATCCCAGCTGCAAGACCTGCAACATTAGCGTGGGACGCTAGCGCTAGCACTCAAGCGAAAAGCTGGACTGTGTCCAACCCTCAGTTCACATACACCTCAAGAACTTAGCATGGACTGACATACTGTAACACGGATTCATCCCAAACAAACTAACCCACTGTGTCCAGTTCCCGAGAGCTGCAGCACGGGGCGCTACGGTGGCTAGCTCTCACACTCACACTCAAGCTGGACTAGATAGGAATTTTAGTATAAGTCAGCCAATAAGATGAAAACAAAGTCATTCCAAGTGTTTGATGTAAAACAGTTCACTGTGGAGAAACTTACTAATTGCTTTACCGTGGTGATAGGAAACAAACATATAGACATTTTATTTACACTTTAAACCACCAATAAATTCATGCGTTTTGCATGTAATATCGATAATAATGCAAGTGTTCATGTATTAAAAAATAAATAAATAAATAAAATAAATAAATATATATATATATATATATATATATATATATATATATATATATATATATATATATATATATATATATATATTTTATTTATTTATTTATTTTTTAATGAATACTGAATAAATTAATACACATATAAGCACACACACATTTTATATATATATATATATATATATATATATATATATATATATATATATATATATATGTGCATGCCATCGCTCTCCAAAGAAAAACAAGCATCTCCAAAATACTAACTCTTTCAGTGTTAAGAGGTTTTGGAGCGTTTCTATTGGCCCATTCATTGTGAAACTTTCACAGGACTTAAAGAGCAGCTGTTGTGACACGCATGTTTCTCTTTGGACAGCAACTATGTATGTATGTGTATATATATATATATATATATATATATATATATGTATATATATATATATATATATATATATATATATATATATATATAAACTTACTAACCACGAACCCCAAGAACTGCCATATTAGCATGGGACACTAAATATATTAGCACGGACAGCTATATATATGTGTATATATATATATATATATATATATATACACCGATTCCTTAATTCAAAAACGATTATACCGTCAATGCCTCGGGCGTTCGGCAGCATGTTCATAACCACTTCACATGCGAACTCTCTATGGTGACGTATTTATGGCCACTGAACATCGAGTCACTGCCACAGTTTCCATCAAACCACACCACATGACTTTATTTACATCTTAACGGCTGAATTATGCTGAAATTTTGAAATATTAATGGACATTAACTCACCACACTCATCTTAAAACCTCTAACATGGACTAACACATAGTAAATCCCGATACATAAATTAAAACCTACTAACCACAAACCACAAGAGCTGCCATATTAGCATGGGACGCTAACGACATTAGCTTTAGGCGCTAGCAGTGACGTGTAAAGTCAAGCTGGTAAAGCCGAAGCCACTGTTTGCAGCCCTCAGATCACACATACCCTGAGCTACAACAACAGCATGGGACACTAAATATATTATTAGAGTTTATCAGTGCGAGTTACCGTCAAACACATCAGCTTACAAACAGGTTCTAAACCTTAACATGGATTTTGGGACCTCGTCCATCCTAACATGGTCTAGAAATACAAAGCCACTAATGTTTAAACCAACTGTGTCCAACCCCCCAACAGCAGCACCCTGTATAAGCTTTCACCTTTATGATAACATACCAGACTGTGCAAAAGTCAGAGACCACCCTTCCTTTATTAGTTTGACGTTCTGAATACAACGGACTGACCACCCCAGGGTCCAGACCTCAACATCACTGAATGTGTTGGGGGTCATTTGGATGGTGAGAAAGTCCTAAGACTGAACTCTGGAGGAAGCTGAAGTAGGTAAAGAGTGGACACGCCAAAACTTGAGTATTAAATAAATGAGAGATACGTCCTGTGGATTCTACCAGACCCTCAAAACACCGTTAGAAAGTATTCCCTATCTATTATATACATAGCCTTAGCCAACATCTCCTGGAACGCTGACCAGCGCTGAAGACGCCTGAAGGTTTTAATGCAGGTCACCATGTCTGGACGCTTCTGTCCCACATTGCTTGTTTTAATAAGGCGGAATCATCTGGGAGTCTTCTGGCAGAGACCACCTTGTTAACTAAAGCACCCTGGCCTGGTACCAACTGCAGAGATGGATCGACCTCAACACGGCCTTACCTGGTCATCTTACTTTTTAAACCTTGAGGAAGTCCCCACCTGCTGCGGAACAGTGGACATAGAGGTCATAGATAAATAACTCCACCCACAGCATAACTCATTTCCCACATAGTGTAGAGGATCTGGAACGCTTGATCAGCCCAGGTTTTCCAGGTACAGCGTGAGCCTCGTCCAGGTGAAGGAATAGATTTTCAGTGATCACCCCCAGGTTAGTAGAGACCAGGCCTTTTCCGTACAGCTAGTCCACATTCCATAGACTTTCCTTCACCCTCTGCCGTTCAGCTGAGCTTATTTTTACGATCCGATCGCAGCTCTCCTTTAACCCGCCGTCACGTTTCGTTCGTTTTAGCCCGGTTCTTACGAGACTCGCCGTTTGGCTTTGTGAGGAAGTGAAAACTGTGCATGTGCGTTCGTGAGTGAGTGTGTCCGCGTGAGAGAGAGAGTTCATTCTGCATGTTCATCGTGAAATTGACGTGTTCTCGTTTTTTCCGACATATCTGACGTTGGCAGACCCTCAAAGCTGTGCTACTTGTATGCCAAAGGTGTCGCGGTGAGAAACGTTGAACCGAACTGTGCTGGACGCGAAGGAGACGACGCATCAGCCCCAACCAAATTTCCAACCAACGATTGACTGGAGAAGATTACATTTGATCCTAAACTCGTCTTCGTGCAGATGTTTGAAGCTAAAACTCTTCTTGCAGCTAGTAACCAGACTTTATTCTAAATTTCCTGCAACACGGCTGCATAAAAACAGGTCCCAAGCCTTAAATCCACAAGTTTTATTAGTAGTAGTAACTGTAGTAACTTAACTAACGTCAGCTTAGTCAGTGTATGTAATGGTTATGTGCTGATATATACAGCAGTGTGCAAAAGCACTGCTACGCAACACTGACATAACCACGCCATAAACATGTTATAGTAGAAGTCTTGTGCTCTCATAAGCTGTCATGACAGTGTTGTGTTACTATTATGGGTAACTGTAATCACAGACGATGCTTAAATGTCATGACAGCTCATGTCACATGACCATTTTTGCTAGTATGTAGACTCCATACTGTATAATCTTGAATAAGTTTATGGCACGATTGTGTCAACGTTGTGTAGGATGGCTCACGTACTGGCACCTCAAGGTCATGTAAAGCTGTTGGCGGTTTGTTGAATCTGTTCTTCGTTAAATTAAATCGTTCGCTCTGCTGATGGAACTGATTAACTGAAACCTGTGTTCTTCTAACCCACATATTCAAATCTTTACAACTCGTTCTCGTTACGCTTTACTGTATTCATCTCTGTGTGGGCATATTTTAAAGTTATAACCTGCTTCTACTGGCAAAACTGGGCTCACTGTCAAGATTCAACAGCGGCTACTTAAGACTTTCGCACACTACTATCAATTTAATATGTGGTCAATAAAAAAAATAAATAAATGTATCCAACTTCCCACATACCTTGAACGTATCAGTCAAGACCCATTGAGTGTCCGAAGTCGTCTTCTGTAGTTATGCAGTGGAGTTTGCCAGGAGGCCAGACTTCTATTATAAGGTAGCTACACTAGTCTAAATTATCTCCAGCACTAACTTCAGACACCCAACATGTCGTAACTGACGGGTTAAGATCAGAGTAAGTTGGAGATCTGATTGTCTGGTAGCTATGTCTTTTAAACCTACAACGTTATCCACAAGAAAAAAAACGATGGCCGTAGCACTTTGAACAGCTTTTCGCTGATTTCTTCGTTGGCTGCCTGTTTAACAGTGATGTTAATTTTAGTTTAATACTAGGACTTGAGTATGTAGCCCGTATCGTCACTGTCCAGAGTAAAAATCTGTATATCCATTCATCATTCACATGATCCACTGTTTACACTGAACATGAATGGACCAATAGAAATGCTCCAAAATAGCTTTGAAGAAATTCTGGTTCCATTGACTTACATTGAAAGCATAGTAAGTTTTTGCCATCTTTGGACAGCGACGATATGCAACAGCAGTAGACACGCTTGGGTTGACGTTGACTTCTCTATGCAGCTATTAGATCTTAATTAAAACCCTATTAATTGTAGAATTGTTTAATCCAAACCGTGGATGTGTTTGTCTGAGAGCGTTCGCATATGTGGAATACCCCCCTCCCCACTCGAGTGGGACCTCAGAAAAAACTTAACACAACATCTTCTTACAATACATAGCATTTTTATTATTTCTCCATGATGGAAAACATCAGACAGCTTATCGAGCAGAACTGCACAGAACACAAAGCCAACGACAAACGAAAAAAGCTTTGTCTTTAACAGCTACTGCCGCGTCACGGCAACACCGAGCTAACAGCAGCCGATCTGTAGCAGCACTGCACTCTATGCAGCTCCAAAGCTCACCCTTCACATCAAATTCAGATTAGGTTAGGGAGAGCAGGGCGTTAGCACTCTCTCTGCCAGTTGCGGTCACTGTGAAATGAACCCGAGTCCAAATATTTATGCTTTGGTTGCAAAAAAAGAATAAATAATTTTAAAAAATCTTAGAAACGAAGTGCAATTTTGATACAAAGCTACATTCCACCGCTTATCAGTATTAATATCGGCTGCCGTCGATCAGTCGTTTTCAGAGTTGGATTAAAAGACGATTCGGAGAATATACGTACTCCAGCCGTAAGCATGGCACACGGTTTCGCCAGCCCCCCTCTCACCTGGCTGCTTTCTGACAGTGCGTTTGTCCCAGCATCCTTTTCAGCGACTTCAGCCTGGCTTTCAGAGTTTTGTAGCGGTCGTAGTCCGCCGCCATGGCCGCTCGGTCCTCTTTCTGTGCGCTCCTGTGTGGAAGAAGAGAGAGGGATTTATAAACGGCACTCGTTCGCTCGTCGTTGTTGCCTTACTCCGATAGCTGTGTACAGTAACCGTTCAGACTGAACCTTTAAACACCGTGTACATATATATGTATATACACAGAGAAGCCACCCTGTCTCTTTAAATCTGTCTTTGCCCCCCCCCCCTCTCTCTCTCGCCACCTCTCTCTCTCTGTCTTTATGGGTGGGCTTCACTCCGTCATATCCTTTGGCAGATGCTGGTCGGTGAATGTTTTCTTTTCTTGTTTTGAGTTTCTTGACGTGTTCCTGAAAACCAAACGTGACTGTTCAATAAAAGCTACGTCTGAATGAGAGCCGCCTCGTCGCCTCTGTATTAAAATGTCAGTGGTTGTTTAAGTGCGAATAAACAAACTCGTATAAAGAATATATAAATCAATGCTTGGGAACATATTCTGTAGAATATTTAGAAGTAAATAAGAATTATTAAAAATAATAATAATAATAATAATAATAATAATAATAATAAATATAGCTGTAAGCGGTGATGGGGAGGTCCGAGCACAAGCTACCCAATCAGGCCTTGGCAGTCATGTTTTCAAGTTTCAAGGATCAAACTGTCCTCAGAGATTCACTTACAGCCTATCTACCAGATGTACAGATGCTGAGACATATTTAACATTTACAGCGCCACCTAGCGATATATCTGCACCAAAATTGGCAGGCCACCTCAGAATCTAATCTTGATTAAAGGTTTCAAGGTTCAAATATTTTGGGGGAAGCGTTCTCAAGTTATAGATTTTTTTAAATAAATATGATTTTTTCCAGAAGGGTTAATTAACATATGTTGACCATATTGTTTACAAAAGTCTAATTTTTAGATAATTATTGATATTCAGGGTTTTGTGAATTGTTTGCCTATTTTTTGAGAGTTTTTTGGGTATAAACCCTCAGACTAGTCAACAAAAGTAGATTTGGCATATTTGGCATATTATGCAAATTAGCAAAAAATCTATGTAGGCGGAGCTAAAAGTTCCAAAAGACAAAGTGATTCTTCTTGAGCTAACGACTCAGGAATAAATAGATTTCTTTTGTAAGAAATCTGGAGTTATGAGACAAAATGTGTTTTGTAGCACTGTAGCGCCACCATCAGGCCATCTTGGCTGAGTCATTTCACACCTGCTGTAGCTTTATGCCAGGTTCGCCAAGTCTGATGCTTCGGGACCTTATGGTTTTTGCTCCACACAGCGTTTTAGCAGAGAAAAATAATAATAATAGAAAGAAGAAGGGTCCCTGCACCACATGCTAATAATAAATTGACACATTTAAGTATATTTAATAGGGGTGTAAGCAAATATCAAAATATGGAATATCGTGATATTATGTTTAGTGATACTGTATCCATTCTCAGAAACACAGTATTGATTATTAATGAACAGTTTACATGTATATTGTGTTGCACTGGCAAACATGTTCACAATATATGGCAGTATATTGAATCATAACCCCCGTATCATAACACATACCATTTGGCCAGGTTCTTGCCAACACACAGCCCTAACATTTAAGCAATTTTATGCAAATAAATAATAATAAGTTTGTTGTTGCGGCACATAGAAAAACAAGTGTCTCCAAAATAGTAACTTTACAGGAGAGACCAAAAACCATCTTTACTTCCAATGGCTACGTTTACATGAAGAGATTTTCTCCAACCCGACTGAGTTCATTCTGATTCTAGATTAAGACGGAGGTCTTTATATGCTCACTCTACTCAACACTCTGATGAAGATCTCCGTTTACACGCACACTACAACTAACCAGAGCCAACATTACACGCATGCGTAGAGTACAACTTGGAGTAAGCGTTACCATGACAACGAGCATCCAGCGAGTTCATTCAGAGTCGTTCATTTGCTCATATACTCGTTATTGTGAGCATTACGGCCGTCCATCCTGCTAACTGTTCTTAAATCTTTTAAGGTTTGAAGCATGAACTTTGGCTGTGTCTCAAAACCTAGTGAGCTCCTACATAGGCATCATTTTACATCATAGTATGCGCTCCCGACATGTAGACTGTCCCAATACTTACATACCTTAAACATGCTGACTACTGAGGAACCTTATTTAGACCTGATTTTAAGAAGCATTGAACGCTTCCTCAGCCGCTAAGACAATCCCATGATACACCGCAGGCTAATCTAGGAGCAGTGAAGTGGTTTTAAAATGTGAGTTATTTTGATTCTCTCTGGAGTTTTAATGAGTTTCTGGTCATATAATCACACAGAACAGTATTTTATTATCAACTCTGTAACGAGTCCTTCACCATTTACACTTTATACTCCAGACATTAGCATTTATGTAAGCGGATTTTTAAGCCTCAGGCTATTGTTTTGGATGCCGGCTGGTAACTTAGCAACTAGCTAAACCACCGGTGGCGTGCTGCAGTGGGGGGAACAAGCCGTGACGCAGTCTCTCTCTAACTAGAGCGTCTCAGTAATCTGTTTTATGAGGAGAGAACGCTGCTACTTACACACTCACTACCTAGACAGCCTACTTACACACTCACTAGGATTTGAGACACATCCTTTGTCACTTCTGAAGACCAGTCTTTACCTCCCGCCATGTTGAAACTTCCTCCATGATGCAACTGCACATGTGCAGAGCGTACTTAAACTTTCCAATTGGGAATGTAATGGGATACAGGCATTAAACAGATTATTAATGGGATTACCCACCTCCTTCAATCAGAATGACCTCAACCAGACTAGTCTACTGGGATTGAGGTGTATACATGGACGTATTCTATTCCGATTGAGCTATTAGTCGGATTATTAACAGATTATCAGGCTGCATGTAAACATAGAAATTTTATTCCAAGTGGTTTTGGAGCATTTCTATTGGTGCATTCATCGTAAAACTATCACAGGACATAAAGAACAGCTGTCGTGTTTAGATAATATAGAAAAATCATGGAGATTTCTTTGGACAGCGATGATTTAGAGAATCAAATTGAAACTTAAAGGGTTAAATTGTGCAGTTATTGTGCTGCAGCTTAACTGGAGCTCATTCAATCAACTAAACAATCAGGCACTGGTAACTTCTAATGCTGGAAGAATCACTAGCAATCTGGTTTTTAATCATAATAAATAAAACCATGTGACTGATTTGGGAACAGCTGTGTGTGAACGTTCACCTGCCGGTCTTCAGGAGAACCGCCTCCTCGTGTTCTTTCAGAGTCTTCCGCAGCCGTCTCTTCTCTGCCCTGGTGGCTCTCAGCTGCTTCAGGAGTTCTGACCTGGAATCAGAGACACACACACAAATGTGTGTTTGTGATCCTCCCGAAATGTAACAGGAGATTAAAAAACAGTCTTAACACAAATAACACAAGTCACGTATGTGTGTGTTTGCGAGTCTGCACCTGTTGACTGAACGTGTATTGTTTGTTGGATCTGTTGGGTGTTGTTCCTCCTCCAGCCGAGAGATGATAACAGAGTCTCTGTGCTGTACTGGCATCGCAACCGAGCTGTGAAGTGGCTGCTAAACACACAAACACAGTCAGTAGTCAGTCTATAATAATATACTCAGATATGAAGATTCCCTCTAAAAAAAGAGAAACTGGAGTTTATGTAATTACACATGAATGAAAACATTTCTCTAGACTATATTTCATTTCTGATAATAGCGCCACCTACACTTTAAGTACAAGTTATTTATTTTTCAGCGTCTGACAAAACAGCAGAAACTAATAACTAAAACTGATAACTGTCTGTTTCTCTGTAGAGGAATCTAATCCCATCTGAATCTGAATCACAAGCAGAATCTGCTGATCTTCAAAGAATGTATGTATGTGGTTGCCTGAGTGAGTGAGTGTGTATGTGTGTGAGAGAGAGAGAGAAAGAAGGAGGGGAAGAGAAGGAGAGAGAAGGACAGAGAGCAAGGGAGGGTGAGTGAGTGAGTGAGTGAGTGAGATAGAGAGAAAGAAGGAGGGGGAGAGAGAAGGACAGAGGGTGAGTGAGTGAGTGAGATAGAGAGAAAGAGAGACATACAGAGAGAGGAAGAGAGGATGGAGAGAGAGAGTGGAAGAGAGAGTGTTTGTGAGAGAGAGAGGAAGAGAGAGGGTGTTTGTGAGAGAGGAAGAGAGAGAGAGACAGAGAGAGAGAGAGAGAGAGAGAGAGGAGGGCTTACAGTGGTGGTCTGTTGGTTTAAGGTGTTGAAGGCCTGCTTCACTAAACGATAGCGATCGTACAGCTCCCTCATCACACTCCGCTCCTCACTGGACCTCTACAGAGAACACACACACACACACACACACACACACACACACAAACACACACACACACACACACACACACAC
The DNA here is from genome assembly GCA_021613375.1 of Megaleporinus macrocephalus. Taxonomy (NCBI): domain Eukaryota; kingdom Metazoa; phylum Chordata; class Actinopteri; order Characiformes; family Anostomidae; genus Megaleporinus; species Megaleporinus macrocephalus. Next base: position 5,191,530 of record CM038712.1, read on the forward strand.
AGACGGCTTATCACACACTTGCATCATCCGGCTCTTAGAGCACACTCAGACAGTGGATGATTTTAAGCTCCTGGTTTTCAGTAATTCACTATCATCACCGTCCAGAGAGAAACTCGTGACTATCTTCTGTATCTCTAACACAGACAGCTCTTTATATCCTGTAAAAACTCCAAACTCACTCCAAACTCACTCCAAACTAAAGCTTTTTACACAGAGAGAGAGAGAAAGCTCCTGTTCTCCTCTGAAGGTGCTATTTTGAGATGTTAGTGTTTGTTTGGACAGCGGTGATGTGTGTGTTAAATATCTGGAGTTAAAACAAGCTCCCACCGGTCGGCCATGAAGACCCTCGTAGTAAAGCAGACTCTTCTGGAGCATCATCTTCTCCAGCGCCAGCTGAGTCTGAGACATGTCCTACATTCACACACACACACACACACACACACACACACACACACAACACATACACAACACATACACAACACATACACAACACATACACACACAATACACACACACAACACATACACAATACACACACAAAACACACACACACAACACATACAAACACACACACACACATACACACACACAAACAACAAACACACACACACAAACACCCACACAAACACATATACACACAAATACACACACAGACACACACAAACAAACACACACACAATCACCCACACACAATCACACACAACAATACATACACACACACACACAAACAAACACACACACACACACAAACAAACACACACACACAAACACAATCACACATGCACACACACAATCACACACGCACACACACAATCACACACGCACACACACACAAACAAACAAAAAATATTTATTCACATCATCAGAAACTTCATCCAACCTTGTACTGCCACTAACTGGCCACTTTATTAGAAACATCTACCTTTTACTTTCACTAACTGGCCACTTTATTAGAAACACCCTCCTTGTACGTCCACTAACTATTCTTAGCAGAGCAGTGACACTAACACAGATCATTTCAAGCAACAGAGCAGCTCTGTGGTCAGAAACTTCAACAAAGGAGCTACAACTGTACACCTGAGAGGTGGAGCTATAAGAGAGGGGTTTCTAATAATGTGGCCAGTGTGTGCAGTAGGATCAGTAACTGCTTGTTCGTATTTATATAGTCGTGTACCTGCACACGATCCGGTAGGTCCAGTTCCAGGCGTTTGTCTGTGAGGTGCTGTGTTAGTGTTTTCACTGTGTCCTCCAGTGCAGGTTTAGTCAGAAGCAGACTGACCCCCTGCTGGACAGCAGAGAAACTGCAGGACGTTTTCAGTCCCGCCGCACACTGTCGTGATCTTAACTCTACAGACAGGACAAAGACCAGGAGAGAGCTGTTGATGTATTAACCCTTTATAGTGCAGACGTATTAAAGTACACAGCATTCAGTCACTACTGTGCTGTACTGTGAGAGTGAGGAGGGGAAGTGTGGGTCCACATTCAGACCCTAAATCATGATCTGCTGACTGGAATCACCTAATCACTACAAATATAGATTATAGGCTTCTCCAGCTGGTATGTCCATGTACCTTTAAGCTGCTTGCGGGCTTTGCAGAGGTCCATCTTGAGGCTGGCCACCTTAGGATCCATGATCTTATCACTGTGTCCCGCCTGCAGTGAAAATCATTACAGTAACATTAATAACTACTCACTTCACATGACTGTTATCTCAATACTAACATGTTTGAATAATAAAGACTGATCTCAGTACTGTATATACAGATGAACAGTCTGGATCCACAAGTAAAAACACTGAAAATGCTACAGACCCTGAGTCAGAACTTTCTTCCTTCATTTCTCATAAAGAAATGCATTACCCATACATCCTAAAGCGAGCTCCACCAATCAGAGACATCGTCACCACAGAGAATGTACAAAAACAGTGAAACAACCACATACATACACACACACACACGAGTCAACCCAAACACTAGGGGGCAGTGAAATAACCATATACATACACATACTAGTCAACCCAAACACTAGGGGGCAGTGAAATAACCATGTACATACACATACTAGTCAACCCAAACACTAGGGGGCAGTGAAACAAACACATACATACACACACTAGTGAACTCAAACACTACCGGGCAGTGAAACAACCATATACATACCAAACTAGTGAACTCAAACACTAGGGGGCAGTGAAACAACCACACACTACTGAACCCAAACACTAGAGAGCAGTGAAACAACTACATACATACACACGCTAGTGAACCCAAACACTAGGGGGCAGTGAAACAACCACATACATACACACACTAGTGAACTCAAACACTACCGGGCAGTGAAACAACCACACACACTACTGAACTCAAACACTACCGGGCAGTGAAACAACCACACACACTACTGAACCCAAACACTAGAGGGCAGTGAAACAACCACACACACTACTGAACCCAAACACTAGAGGGCAGTGAAACAACCACACACGCTACTGAACCCAAACACTAGAGGGCAGTGAAACAACCACACACGCTACTGAACCCAAAAACTACTCGGCAATGAAACAACCACACACACTACTGAACCCAAACACTAGAGGGCAGTGAAACAACTACATACATACACACACTACTGAACCCAAACACTAGAGGGCAGTGAAACAACTACATACATACACACACTACTGAACCCAAACACTAGGGGGCAGTGAAACAACCACATATATACACACACTAGTCAACCCAAACACTAGGGGGCAGTGAAACAAACACATACATACACACACTAGTGAACCCAAACACTAGGGGGCAGTGAAACAACCACATACATACACACAGTAGTCAACCCAAACACTAGGGGGCAGTGAAACAACCATATACATACACATACTAGTCAACACAAACACTAGGGGGCAGTGAAACAACCACATATATACACACACTAGTCAACCCAAACACTAGGGGGCAGTGAAACAACTACATACATACACACACTAGTCAACCCAAACACTAGGGGGCAGTGAAACAACCACATACATACACACAGTAGTCAACCCAAACACTAGGGGGGCAGTGAAGCAACCACATATATACACACACTAGTCAACCCAAACACTAGGGGGCAGTGAAACAACTACATACATACACACACTAGTCAACCCAAACACTAGGGGGCAGTGGAACAACCACATACATACACACACTAGTGAACCCAAACACTAGGGGGCAGTGAAACAATCACATATATACACACACTAGTCAACCCAAACACTAGGGGGCAGTGAAACAACCATATACATACACATACTAGTCAACCCAAACACTAGGGGGCAGTGAAACAATCACATATATACACACACTAGTCAACCCAAACACTAGGGGGCAGTGAAACAACCGCATACATACACACACTAGTCAACCCAAACACTAGGGGGCAGTGAAACAACCACATATATACACACACTAGTCAACCCAAACACTAGGGGGCAGTGAAACAACCATATACATACACATACTAGTCAACCCAAACACTAGGGGGCAGTGAAACAATCACATATATACACACACTAGTCAACCCAAACACTAGGGGGCAGTGAAACAACCACATATATACATACACTAGTAAACCCAAACACTAGGGGGCAGTGAAACAACCACATACATACACACATAAGTGAACCCAAACACTAGGGGGCAGTGAAACAACCACATACACACACAAGTGGTGGGCAGCCCAGTCTACAGTACCCAGGGATCAATGCACTTCAGTCATGTCCTGTCGATTCAGGGGATCAAACCAGCAACCTTCCGGTCACAAGGCTGGTTCTCCAACATCCAGCTCACAACAGCCCCCAAGACTGAGATTAAAACACTGAGGCTCTGCACCAGAAAAGTATAAAGCAAAGCTGCGTCTGCCGCGAGAGGAGCGTGTATGATTTAGAGATCAGAAGAGAGGAGAGAATGATAATCAGAGCCTGGCTGTGTCGGGGAGTGTAGTCTGTGTGTGTGACGGGACAGCGGGCGTTATCAGGCGGCCCAAACAGGACTGTGGATAAATACTGTTACCATGAAATGCACACAGATCATGCTGCAAAACACACAAACTGTTTATCCAGAGACCAGGTGCCCTGAATAAACATAAATATAATAAAATTCACAGCCGAGTGTTACGCTTTTCTTCCCAGTGGTCTGTGCTCTGGTTCTGGTGTGACAGGAAAGTTTTTAAACAGAGGGAAGTATTTGTAGCAGTGACATCTATGAAGAGAGGCCTTCCACACAAAGTCTGAGCACACATGACAAGCATAAAATTATAAATAATAATAAATAATAATGATAAATCTCTTTTTCTTTATACATTAATGTATCATCAACCTCTCTCCACCCTCAGCCTACCAAAAATCCATGCATCCATTATCTTCCGCTTTATCCCGCTAGCCGGGGGGCTGGAGCCAATACCAGAGTCATCGGGCGAAGATGGGGTACACCATGGACAGGTTGCCAGTCCATCTCACTCACACACATACACACCTACGGGCAGTTTAGAGTGACCAGTCAACCTAACATGCATGTGTTTGGACTGTGGGTGGCTCAACAGTTGGATAGAAATAGATGGGACTTCTACTTCAGAACCAGTGAGACTGTAAAAGTGGGCGGTCACTGTTCAGTGCAATATACACATGGCCACAAGAGGGCGACCTCTATTTTCCTGAGCCTCTACCAGAATCTACTGTACTGCTACTGCACAAGTCAGACCTTCACGTGTTTCATTTACAGTCCAGATAAGCTTTCAGTATTCAGAAGTATGACTTAATCTCAGTCACACACACCTCGTTGTCGTGGTTGCGCTGGGTGGAGTCGTGGAATCTCCTGATTGCTTGTTTGAGGTTGTGAATGCGGTGCTGAAGCTGAGAGGCTGACATCTCACGGCAACCATCTGCACCGCTAACACAGTCAGACCTGCACACAACAACAACAGCCACGTCAGTCACAACATAAAATAAACACAACCTACATCCCAGAACCACAACACATCAATTAAACAAGAACACAATCATCCACACATCACCAGGCTTACAGTTTAGGCTCAGGTAATGATTTACAGGGCCTTGCAAAAGTATTCGGACCCCTTGAGCTTTTCAACCTTTTGCCACATTTCAGGCTTCAAACATAAAGATATGAAATTTTAATTTTTTGTGAAGAATCAACAAGTGGGACACAATCGAGAAGTGGAACTAAGTTTTCTGATCTTTCCACAGATTCTCGATTGGATTCAGGTCTGGACTTTGACTTGGCCATTCTAACCTGGATACGTTTATTTGTGAACCAGTCCATTGTAGATGTTGCTTTATGTTTTGGATCATTGTCTTGTTGGAAGACCCCCAGTCTCAGGTCTTCTGCAGACTCCAACAGGTTTTCTTCCAGAATGGTCCTGTATTTGTCTCCATCCATCTTCCCATCAATTTAAACCATCTTCTCTGTCCCTGCTGAAGAAAAGCAGCCAAAACCATGAAGCTGCCACCACCATGTCTGATGGTGTGTTCAGGGTGATGAGCTGTGTTGTTCTGCATTGTGGCCAAAAAGTTCAATTTGGGTTTCATCTGACCAGAGCACCTTCTTCCACATGTTTGGTGTGTCTCCCAGGTGGCTTGTGGTAAACTTTAAAATGGCTTTCTTCTGGCCACTCTTCCATAAAGGCCAGATCTGTACAGTGTAGGACTGATTGTTGTCCTATGGACAGATTCTCCCACCTCAGCTGTAGATCTCTGCAGTTCATCCAGGGTGATCATGGGCCTCTTGGCTGCATCTCTAATCAGTCTTCTCCTCGTTTGAGCTGAAGGTTTAGAGGGACGGCCGGGTCTTGGTAGATTTGCAGTGGTCTGATACTCCTTCCATTTCAATATGATTGCCTGGACAGTGCTCCTTGAGATGTTTAAAGCTTGGGAAATCTTTTTGTATCCAAATCCGGCTTTAAACTTCTCCACAACAGTATCTCGGACCTGCCTGGTGTGTTCCTTGGTCTTCATGATGCTCTCTGAGCTTTATACAGAACTCTGAGACGATCACAGAGCAGGTGCATTTATACGGAGACTTAATTTCACACAGGTGGATTCTATTTATCATCATCAGTCATTTAGTTCAACATTGGATCATCAGAGATCCTCACTGATCTTCTGGAGTGAGTTTGCTGCACTGAAAGTAAAGGGGCCGAATTACATTTCACGGCCCACTTTTCAGTTTTTTATTTCTAAAAAAGTTTCAAATATCCAATAAATTTCGTTCCACTTCACGATTGTGTCCAACTTGTTGTTGATTCTTCACAAAAAATTACACTTTCATATTTTTATGTTTGAAGCCTGAAACGTGGCAAAAGGCTGAAAAGTTCAAGGGGGCCGAATACTTTTGCAAGGCACTGTAGGTTTGGGTTTGAGCTTGAAATTCAGGTTACAAAGTACTGAATGACCAAAGACGAGGTACATCTTCAGTAGAGCATCAGAACTAAGTGTTCAAGTAAAAAAGAAACTCTCCTACATGATATGTGTTTGGCTGGAGGAGGCGGAGTCTTGTTCGCTGCTAAAGTGCTGATTCTGCCTCGGGGTTGGACAGTGAGGAGAGGGGTGGGCACTCGCGGCCTTCCAAACAGGCGCTGCAGAGAGAAACAACAGGAAAATAAAAATCAGACTATAATTTTTGAATTCTATGTTTACAGCATTGCTCCAGTGCTATACATGAATACAGTATTTGTTGTTGTTCTTCTACTGAACTACTGAATCCAGGCTATTTGAAATTATTTAATAAAACATGCTTTGAGGCCAATGTGTAGTGATTCAGGCAGTGTGCACGATGCTGATTGGTGGGCTACGGGTTTCTATTACCGGTTAACTACATGAGCCTCCAGCACAAACCTAAAGAAGCAGATTGTCACAGCTGGAAAAACGTGTAGACTAGATATTCTTTGCTGAACAATCACTTTAACATAAGACGAGAAGAGAAGAGCAGAGAGGAGAAGAGGTGAGAGCAGAGAGGAGAAGAGAAGAGAAGAGCAGAGAGGAGAAGAGAAGAGCAGAGAGGAGAAGAGGTGAGAGCAAGAGAGGAGAAGAGGTGAGAGCAGAGAGAAGAAGAGGTGAGAGCAGAGAGGAGAGGAGAAGAGGTGAGAGCAGAGAGCAGAGAGGAGAAGAGGTGAGAGCAGAGAGAAGAAGAGGTGAGAGCAGAGAGGAGAGGAGAAGAGGTGAGAGCAGAGAGGAGAAGAGGTGAGAGCAGAGAGCAGAGAGGAGAAGAGGTGAGAGCAGAGAGCAGAGAGGAGAAGAGAAGAGCAGAGAGGAGAAGAGGTGAGAGCAGAGAGGAGAGGAGAAGAGGTGAGAGCAGAGAGGAGAAGAGACGAGATGAGGAGAAGAGGTGAGAGGAGATGAGGAGTAGAGGTGAGAGCAGAGAGGAGTAGAGGTGAGAGCAGAGAAAAGAGAAGAGAAGAGCAGATGAGGAGTAGAGGTGAGAGCAGAGAGGAGAAGAGGTGAGAGCAGAGAGGAGAAGTGAGAGCAGAGAGGAGAAGAGGTGAGAGCAGAGAGGAGAAGAGGTGAGAGCAGAGAGGAGAAGAGGTGAGAGCAGAGAGGAGAAGAGGTGAGAGCAGAGAGGAGAAAAGAAGAGCAGGGAGAAGAAGTGAGAGCAGAGAGGAGAAGAGGTGAGAGCAGATAGGGGTAGAGGTGAGAGCAGAGAGGAGAAGAGGTGAGAGCAGGGAGAAGAAGAAGTGAGAGCAGAGAGGAGAAGAGGTGAGAGCAGCGAGAAGAAGAGGTGAGAGCAGAGAGCAGAGAGGAGAAGAGGTGAGAGCAGAGAGGAGAAGAGGTGAGAGCAGAGAGGAGAAGAGGTGAGAGCAGAGAGGAGAAAAGAAGAGCAGGGAGAAGAAGTGAGAGCAGAGAGGAGAAGAGGTGAGAGCAGAGAGGAGAAGAGGTGAGAGCAGAGAGGAGAAAAGAAGAGCAGGGAGAAGAAGTGAGAGCAGAGAGGAGAAGAGGTGAGAGCAGAGAGGAGAAGAGGTGAGAGCAGAGAGGAGAAGAGGTGAGAGCAGAGAGGAGAAAAGAAGAGCAGGGAGAAGAAGTGAGAGCAGAGAGGAGAAGAGGTGAGAGCAGCGAGAAGAAGAGGTGAGAGCAGAGAGGAGAAGAGGTGAGAGCAGAGAGGAGAAGAGGTGAGAGCAGAGAGAAGAAGAGGTGAGAGCAGAGAGGAGAAGAGGTGAGAGCAGAGAGGAGAAGAGGTGAGAGCAGAGAGAAGAGGTGAGAGCAGATAGGAGAAAGGAGAAGAGGTGAGAGCAGAGAGGAGAAGAGGTGAGAGCAGGGAGAAGAAGTGAGAGCAGAGAGAAGAAGAGGTAAGAGCAGAGAGGAGAAAAGAAGAGCGGGGAGAAGAAGTGAGAGCAGAGAGGAGAAGAGGTGAGAGCAGAGAGAAGAAGAGGTGAGAGCAGAGAGAAGAAGAGGTGAGAGCAGAGAGAAGAAGAGATGAAAGCAGAGAGAAGAAGAGGTGAGAGCAGAGAGAAGAAGAGGTGAAAGCAGAGAGAAGAAGAGGTGAGAGCAGAGAGAAGAAGAGGTGAGAGCAGAGAGGAGAAAAGAAGAGCAGGGAGAAGAAGTGAGAGCAGAGAGGAGAAGAGGTGAGAGCAGAGAGAAGAAGAGGTGAGAGCAGAGAGAAGAAGAGATGAAAGCAGAGAGAAGAAGAGGTGAGAGCAGAGAGGAGAGAAGAGGAACGTGTAGAGATGATGATGAAGGTGTTTCACCTCTGCTGGCGTGGCTGGACTGGTTATAGCTGGGTGCTGGTCTGGGGTCGTCCTCAGTGTGAGTGTGAGCAGTATGAGAGTGTGTATCACTGGACTGTGAGCTGTGAGTGTGTGGGTTCCTGGGTGTAGAGGGTGAGATGGTTTTAAGGTGTGCACTGCTTGGAGAGTGTGTGGCTGGAGTTGGGATGTGATTGTTGCTCTCAGAGTGTGAGCGGCTGGACTGTGTGTGATTGTTGCTCTCAGAGTGTGAGCGGCTGGACTGTGTGTGATTGTTGCTCTCAGAGTGTGAGCGGCTGGACTGTGTGTGATTGTTGCTCTCAGAGTGTGAGCGGCTGGACTGTGTGTGATTGTTGCTCTCAGAGTGTGAGCGGCTGGACTGTGTGTGATTGTTGCTCTCAGAGTGTGAGTGGTTACTGTGTGTATAAGAGATGCTGCTCTCAGAGTGTGTGTGGCTGGACTCAGAGAGGGTGTAATTGCTGTGAGTGTGTGTGTTCTGGGGTGTACAGCGTAAGGCAGTTTTAACGTGGGTGGTGTTTGTAGTGTGTGTGCGGCTGCTCTCAGAGTGTGTGTGGCTGGACTGTGAGCTGTGAGTGTGTGTGGCTTTAGAAGGTGAGGTGTTTGGAGTGTGTGTGCGGCTGCTCTCGGAGTGTGTGTGGCTGGACTGTGAGCTGTGAGTGTGTGTGGCTTTAGAAGGTGAGGTGTTTGGAGTGTGTGTGTGGTTGGACTGTAAGCTGTGAGTGTGTGTGGCTTCAGAAGGTGAGGTGTTTGGAGTGTGTGTGTGGCTGGACTGTGAGCTGTGAGTGTGTGTGGCTTTAGAAGGTGAGGTGTTTGGAGTGTGTGTGTGGCTGGACTGTGAGCTGTGAGTGTGTGTGGCTTTAGAAGGTGAGGTGTTTGGAGTGTGTGTGCGGCCGCTCTCGGAGGGTGTGTGGCTGAACCGTGAGCTGTGAGTGTGTGTGTTCGGGGGTGTACAGGGTGAGGTGGTTTTAACGTGTGTGCTGTTTGGAGTGTGTGTGTGGCTGGGCTGTGAGCTGTGAGTGTGTGTGTTCGGGGGTGTACAGGGTGAGGTGGTTTTAACGTGTGTGCTGTTTGTAGTGTGTGTGTGGCTGGACTGTGAGCTGTGAGTGTGTGTGGCTTTAGAAGGTGAGGTGTTTGGAGTGTGTGTGTGGCTGGACTGTGAGCTGTGAGTGTGTGTGTTCGGGGGTGTACAGGGTGAGGTGGTTTTAACGTGTGTGCTGTTTGGAGTGTGTGTGTGGCTGGACTGTGAGATGTGAGTGTGTGTGGCTTTAGAAGGTGAGGTGTTTGGAGAGTGTGTGTGGCTGGACTGTGAGCTGTGAGTGTGTGTGTTCGGGGGTGTACAGGGTGAGGTGGTTTTAACGTGTGTGCTGTTTGGAGTGTGTGTGTGGCTGGACTGTGAGATGTGAGTGTGTGTGGCTTTAGAAGGTGAGGTGTTTGGAGAGTGTGTGTGGCTGGACTGTGAGCTGTGAGTGTGTGTGTTCGGGGGTGTACAGGGTGAGGTGGTTTTAACGTGTGTGCTGTTTGGAGTGTGTGTGTGGCTGAACTGTGAGCTGTGAGTGTGTGTGTTCGGGGGTGTACAGGGTGAGGTGGTTTTAACGTGTGTGCTGTTTGGAGTGTGTGTGTGGCTGGACTGTGAGATGTGAGTGTGTGTGGCTTTAGAAGGTGAGGTGTTTGGAGAGTGTGTGTGGCTGGACTGTGAGCTGTGAGTGTGTGTGTTCGGGGGTGTACAGGGTGAGGTGGTTTTAACGTGTGTGCTGTTTGGAGTGTGTGTGTGGCTGGACTGTGAGATGTGAGTGTGTGTGGCTTTAGAAGGTGAGGTGTTTGTAGTGTGTGTGCGGCTGCTCTCGGAGTGTGTGTGGCTGAACTGTAAGCTGTGAGTGTGTGTGTTCGGGGGTGTACAGGGTGAGGTGGTTTTAATGTGTGTGCTGTTTGGAGTGTGTGTGTGGCTGGGCTGTGAGCTGTGAGTGTGTGTGGGTTTAGAAGGTGTGCTGTTTGGAGTGTGTGTGTGGCTGGGCTGTGAGCTGTGAGTGTGTGTGGGTTTAGAAGGTGAGGTGTTTGGAGTGTGTGTGTGGCTGGGCTGTGAGCTGTGAGTGTGTGTGGGTTTAGAAGGTGAGGTGTTTGGAGTGTGTGTGCGGCCGCTCTCAGAGTGTGTGTGGTCACTGTGAGCTTTTGTAGGTGTGTGTGCGTTGTTATTGTTGCTGTTGGGGGACGGGGGGTCCGCAGCACACTGTAGGAGGGATGGGCTCTGAAAGCAGAAAGTGAGAAAAACTATAAATCTGCTCCGCAGTCTTATCTACAACATCTGATTATAGCCTTATAGAACACCTTATAGAACATCTTATAACACCTTATAGAACATCTTATAACACCTTATAGAACATCTTATAACACCTTATAGAACACCTCATAGAACATCTTATAACACCTTATAGAACATCTTTGACACTTTATAAAACATCTTATAACACCTTATAGAACATCTTATAACACCTTATAGAACACCTTATAGAACATCTTATAACACCTTATAGAACATCTTATAACACCTTATAGAACATCTTATAACACCTTATAGAACATCTTATAGAACATCTTATAACACCTTATAGAACATCTTTTAACACCTTATAGAACATCTTATAACACCTTATAGAACATCTTATAACACCTTATAGAACACCTTATAGAACATCTTATAGAACACCTTATAGAACATCTTATGGAACACCTTATAGAACATCTTATAGAACATCTTATAGAACACCTCATGGAACATCTTATGGAACACCTCATAAAACATCATATAGGACATCATATAGAACATCTTATAGAACATGTTATAGAACACCTCATAGAACATCATATAGAACATCTTATAGAACATGTTATAGAACACCTCATAGAACATCATATAGAACACCTCATAAAACATCATATAGAACATTATATAGAACATCATATAGAACACCTCATAGAACATCATATAGAACATCATATAGAACATCATATAGAACACCTCATAGAACATCATATAGAACATCATATAGAACATCTTATAGAACACCTCATAGAACATCATATAGAACATCATATAGAACACCTCATAGAACATCATATAGAACACCTCATAGAACACCTCATAGAACATCATATAGAACATCATATAGAACACCTCATAGAACATCATATAGAACATCATATAGAACACCTCATAGAACAACATATAGAACATCAAAGAAATACGGTTCTACACAGTACACGTCCTTTGATAGCTGCTTTACCGTATCTGTGCGAATGAAGCAGGACTGAGCTTCCACAGGTGGGCAGGACCTAAAGAAAGAGAGAGAGAGAGAGAGAGAGAGAGAGAGAGAGAGAGAGAGAGAGAGAGAGAAAGAAAGGAGAGAGAGACAGAGAGAGAGAGAGAGAAAGGAAAGAGAGAAAGAGACGGAGAGAGACAGAGAGAGAGAAAGGAAAGAGAGAAAGGAGAGACAGAGAGAGAAAGAGAGAGAGAGAGAAAGAAAAGAGAGAGAGAGAAAGAAAGGAGAGAGACAGAGAGAGAGAGGTAGAGAAAAAAGGGAAAGAGAGAAAGGAGAGAGAGAGAGAAAGAGAGAGAAAGAGAGAGAGGGAGAAAGGAGAGAGAGAGAGAGACAGAGACAGAGAGAGAGAGAGAGAGAGAGAGAAAGGAAAGAGAGAAAGGAGAGAGAGAGAGAGAGAGAGAGAGAGAGGAGAGAAAGGAAAGAGAGAAAGGAGAGAGAAAGGAGAGAGAGAGAAAGAGAGAGAGAGAGAGAGAGAGAGAGAGAGAGAAAGGAAAGAGAGAAAGGAGAGAGAAAGGAGAGAGAGAGAAAGAGAGAGAGAGAGAGAGAGAAAGGAAAGAGAGAAAGGAGAGAGAAAGGAGAGAGAGAGAAAGAGAGAGAGAGAAAGGAAAGAGAGAAAGGAGAGAGAAAGGAGAGAGAGAGAAAGAGAGAGAGAGAGAGAGAGAGAGAGAGAGAGAGAGAAAGGAAAGAGAGAAAGGAGAGAGAAAGAGAGAGAGAGAGAGAGAGAGAGAGAGAGAGAGAGAGAGAGAGAGAGAATACAGTGTGGGTTTAACTCACAGCAGTAACTGAGTAATAAGACTTCACAGTAATGTGAATCAGCAGCTTATATCTTAAGGAGTAAATGAAACACACACCTGTTGGACTGTGGTAGTGGCTGTGCTGAGGTCAGTAGGTGGGCCTCCGTATCTCTGGTCTCTTCCACACTCCTGTCACACACGTTCCCGTGACTACACGAGTGCTCCTGAAAGACGTGCAGGTTCACGTATGAGCATAAACGTGTTTGTATATGAATTTTTAAACAAACACACAGACTGTTTGTCTCACCTCCTCTATCTGTGTCACGTTGGCGAGCGAATGTGAGCAGTGTGCGCGAGTGTCTGGAATCAGGAGTGAGTGATTCTCCAGAAGGTGCAGTGTGAGGGTGTTGCACACCGTCTGCTCCTCCAGCATCCTGGGACCCTCAGGGACACTGCATCATAAAGCAATCATACATACTTTCTAAGTTACTGGAGACACAGTTTGTTTAAAAAGTAAATAAATCTGCCCCCTACTGGTCCAGCAACAGCGTGCTCAGCCTTGTGAGGTCATTCACCCTATCAAATACCTGCTGTAATCAAATACCATCATATCACATAGGAGACTGTAATTCATCTGATTCTCTGTATACTTTATTACTCTGTTCTTTAATCAGGACCCCCACAGGACCACCACAGAGCAGATACTATTATAAGATTATTCTCAGCACTGCAGTGACACTTATGTGGTGCTGGTGTGAGTGGATCAGACACTACAGTGCTGCTGCTGGAGTGTTTAAACACTGTCCACTCTATTAGACACTCCTACTACTTGCTGGTCCACCTTGTAGATGTAAAGTCAGAGACAGTAGCTCATCTGCTGCTGCACAGTTTGTGTTCCTCTAGTTCTTCATCAGTGGACACAGGACGCCGCCCACAGGACACTGCTGTCTGGATACACCCCCATACTAACCACTACACCACCGTACTGACCACTACACCACCATACTGACCACTACACCACCGTACTGACCACTACACCACCATACTGACCACTACACCACCGTACTAACCACTACACCACCATACTAACCACTACACCACCATACTGACCACTACACCACCGTACTAACCACTACACCACCATACTAACCACTACACCACCATACTAACCACTACACCACCATACTGACCACTACATTAACGTACTAACCACTACACCACCATACTAACCACTACACCACCGTACTAACCACTACACCACCGTACTAACCATTACACCACCATACTAACCACTACACCACCATACTAACCACTACACCACCATACCGACCACTACACCACCATACTAACCACTACACCACCATACTAACTACTACACCACCATACTAACCACTACACCACCATACTAACTACTACACCACCGTATTAACCACTACACCACCATACTAACCACTACACCACCATACTAACCACTACACCACCATACTAACTACTACACCACCGTACTAACCACTACACCACCGTACTAACCACTACACCACCATACTAACCACTACACCACCATACTAACCACTACACCACCGTACTAACCACTACACCACCATACTGACCACTACATTAACGTACTAACCACTACACCACCATACTAACCACTACACCACCGTACTAACCACTACACCACCGTACTAACCATTACACCACCATACTAACCACTACACCACCATACTAACCACTACACCACCATACTAACCACTACACCACCATACTAACCACTACACCACCATACTAACCACTACACCACCGTACTGACCACTACACCACCATACTAACCACTACACCACCGTACTAACCACTACACCACCATACTAACTACTACACCACCATACTAACCACTACACCACCATACTAACCATTACACCACCATACTAACCACTACACCACCATACTAACCACTACACCACCATACTAACCACTACACCACCATACTGACCACTACACCACCATACTGACCACTACACCACCATACTAACCACTACACCACCATACTAACCACTACACCACCATACTAACCACTACACCACCATACTAACCACTATGAATAAGAAGAACTTCAGAGTTGCACTAAAATTAAATATGTATGATCAACATCTACTGGTCTGGACTGTGAGTCAACCTGACCGAATCAAAACAAGCTCGTAACTTCCACTTCACTGCCAAGCTGTAGGTTTCCATTCTGTCTATATATGTGTATGTGTATGTGTGGGCGAGTGAATGTGGGGGGGTCAGTAACCTGGGGTCACTTTGTGGCTGTGTTGGTGGCAGGTGCTGGTGTTGTTTGTATCGTATCGTCTGAAGAGGCGGGGCGGTGTAGCAGGGGATCATGGGAAAACAACATGCCAAAGATGGCAGAACGATATTAATAGGGCTGTTTATTAGAAACTGAGCGAATCTAATAAGCACGGCGTCTCTCACTTATGTAAAGGAGAAGCCTTCATCCATCATCCGTCATCCATCCGTCCGTCTGTCTGAGTGTTTCTACATCTCTCCTTCCACACTGTCCTTCTGTTATGTAATAAATAGCCTGGAAGATCTCTCTCTCTCTCTCTCTCTATCACTCACCTCGCTCTCACATTTCCTGTGGTGTTGGGGTCGGGCCTGATCAGCTGCCCTGACACAGCTCTATCCAGACACACAGACAGAGCAATCCATCAGGCAGGGGGACACGGAGCGCTGTGCCCGGAGTATAAATAAAGAGTTTCTTTCCGTCTGGAAGGGCAGAGGGAGGACTTACAACAGGGTCATGTCTGTTTACTTACAGCTTCTGTTTACAACACATGCGCGCCAACACACACTCAAGCAACCTTCTGTTTCTGGCGTGTCCGTGCAAGGCCTGTCTGGAGGCTAAAGACGGGGCAGGACGCCCTGTGCAGGGCACGGTGGATAAATTATATACAAACAATACTCCCTCCTCACTCCTTACCAGTCTAGAGGAAAAGTGCAACATCCTTCTCAAAGAGTGTCTTCCTTTGTTGCTACTGAACGTGGTTTCTCGCTGGTGGTGCTCGCTCACCAAGAGATTCAGCCATCTTTGTGTTTACTGTTCTTTTATTGGCTGCCTGTTCTTAAATGTTCAAACCTGGAGCAGCACCTTCACCATCACTGACCAGAGATTAGAATACACAGCACTACTTCCTCATCCTCACATGCTGGACCGATTCCACTCCATAATACAATAACTCACCTCTTCAGGTACAAAATGGTACTACAATGACTCATTATCACCTCTTCAGGTACAAAGTGGTACTACAGTGACTCACTATCACCTCTTCAGATACAAAGTGGTACTACAGTGACTCACCATCACCTCTTCAGATACAAAGTGGTACTGCAGTGACTCACTATCACCTCTTCAGGTACAAAGTGGTACTACAGTGACTCACTATCACCTCTTCATGTACAAAGTGGTACTACAGTGACTCACTATCACCTCTTCAGATACAAAGTGGTATTACAGTGACTCACTATCACCTCTTCAGGTACAAAGTGGTACTACAGTGACTCACTATCACCTCTTCAGGTACAAAGTGGTACTACAGTGACTCACTATCACCTCTTCAGATACAAAGTGGTATTACAGTGACTCACTATCACCTCTTCAGGTACAAAGTGGTACTACAGTGACTCACTATCACCTCTTCATGTACAAAGTGGTACTACAGTGACTCACTATCACCTCTTCAGATACAAAGTGGTATTACAGTGACTCACTATCACCTCTTCAGGTACAAAGTGGTACTACAGTGACTCACTATCACCTCTTCAGGTACAAAGTGGTACTACAGTGACTCACTATCACCTCTTCATGTACAAAGTGGTACTACAGTGACTCACTATCACCTCTTCATGTACAAAGCGGTACTACAGTGACTCACTATCACCTCTTCAGATACAAAGTGGTACTACAGTGACTCACTATCACCTCTTCAGGTACAAAGTGGTACTACAGTGACTCACTATCACCTCTTCATGTACAAAGTGGTACTACAGTGACTCACTATCACCTCTTCATGTACAAAGTGGTACTACAGTGACTCACTATCACCTCTTCATGTACAAAGTGGTACTACAGTGACTCACTATCACCTCTTCATGTACAAAGTGGTACTACAGTGACTCACTATCACCTCTTCAGTTATAAAGTGGTACTACAGTGACTCACCATCACCTCTTCAGGTACAAAGTGGTACTACAGTGACTCACTATCACCTCTTCCGATAGAAAGTGGTATTACAGTGACTCACCATCACCTCCTCAGATACAAAGTGGTACTACAGTGTCTCACTATCATCTCTTCAGATACAAAGTGGTATTACAGTGACTCACTATCACCTCTTCAGGTACAAAGTGGTACTACAGTGACTCACTATCACCTCTTCATGTACAAAGTGGTACTACAGTGACTCACTATCACCTCTTCATGTACAAAGTGGTACTACAGTGACTCACTATCACCTCTTCATGTACAAAGTGGTACTACAGTGACTCACTATCACCTCTTCAGATACAAAGTGGTACTACAGTGACTCACCATCACCTCCTCAGATACAAAGTGGTACTACAGTGTCTCACTATCATCTCTTCAGATACAAAGTGGTACTACAGTGACTCACTATCACCTCTTCATGTACAAAGTGGTACTACAGTGACTCACTATCACCTCTTCATGTACAAAGTGGTACTACAGTGACTCACTATCACCTCTTCAGATACAAAGTGGTACTACAGTGACTCACCATCACCTCCTCAGATACAAAGTGGTACTACAGTGTCTCACTATCATCTCTTCAGATACAAAGTGGTATTACAGTGACTCACCATCACCTCTTCAGATACAAAGTGGTACTACAGTGACTCACTATCACCTCTTCAGGTACAAAGTGGTACTACAGTGACTCACTATCACCTCTTCAGGTACAAAGTGGTACTACAATGACTTACTATCACATTATCAGGTACAAAATAATACTACAGTGTCTCACTATCATCTCTTCAGATACAAAGTGGTATTACAGTGACTCACCATCACCTCTTCAGATACAAAGTGGTACTACAATGACTCATTATCACCTCTTCAGGTACAAAGTGGTACTACAGTGACTCACTATCACCTCTTCAGGTACAAAGTGGTACTACAGTGACTCACCATCACCTCTTCAGATACAAAGTGGTACTGCAGTGACTCACTATCACCTCTTCAGATACAAAGTGGTACTACAGTGACTCACTATCACCTCTTCAGGTACAAAGTGGTACTACAATGACTCATTATCACCTCTTCAGGTACAAAGTGGTACTACAATGACTCATTATCACCTCTTCATGTACAAAGTGGTACTACAGTGACTCACTATCACCTCTTCATGTACAAAGTGGTACTACAGTGACTCACCATCACCTCTTCAGATACAAAGTGGTACTACAGTGACTCACTATCACATCTTCAGGTACAAAGTGGTACTACA
The DNA here is from genome assembly GCA_021613375.1 of Megaleporinus macrocephalus. Taxonomy (NCBI): domain Eukaryota; kingdom Metazoa; phylum Chordata; class Actinopteri; order Characiformes; family Anostomidae; genus Megaleporinus; species Megaleporinus macrocephalus. The sequence continues at coordinate 5,209,860 of CM038712.1, forward strand.
GTGACACACTACTATCTCTGTTTCTTAAAAGAAATACACAAAAACAACTAATAAGCTTCCCCTGCTGGAGAAACGTCAGACTGCTGAATGTGCACAGAAGCTGAACAATAAATGCTGAGAAGGTTTGTCACACAGTGGGACATCCCCAGCAAAGAGAGTGTGAAATGTAACCCAACGGCTTATTAACTCCCCACAATAATCAGCTGTTTTAACACTAAAGGTATATAATACATGCATGAATTTGATGAAATCCCCCCTCATGCTATTTATCAGTTCTCTTCCCCAGCACAGAGATTACTGCCCCTGGATTTACGCTACATCTCAGACCTGTACAACAGCACACTGTAGTGAAAACAATAGCTGTGGTCATTTGAAGCCTGAACTCCGTCTGTACTTTTGTCCATATTGATGCAGCATCTCCTTTAAAGCAGAGGTTAGGCAGACAGGCCAGCAGCCGGAGCTCTGTTGGCAGTGGAGTGTCTCGGCGCTGTCTCTTTGGCTCAGAGTGCAGCACTTAGCCCTGTTCACCTCTCCTTAGGGAGTGCTTATGAAGGACAATATGTCCCCAAAGCTCTCTCCCTGCTTTAAAACAGCTTTGCTCAACACACTCAGCTGCCAGTGAAAACTCTGGAGAGAAACCTAACATGCTTGGCTCGGCGCTGCGAGAGATCGCCAGATCGCAAGACACACAAACCCGCTCCTTTAGACTTACCGGAAAATGCATGGCCCAAACACCGTGGCCAAGTTCTCCGAGGTCATGTGATTCCACTGGCTGTGTGCAGCCACTCGGGACAGGAAGCGCAGGAGGTAAGACAGGATGCTGTAATTGTCGTGAGGGAGGTGGGTCAGGGTTTCCTTCAGCGCCTCAGACAGCTCCGTCACATCTTTCGAGTCTGTGTACACAAACACATTCATGAGAACTCTCTATAAGCATCTCGTTTTAAAGGGTCCATATCCTGGGAAACCAACAAGTTCATGCTGTTTTGCTCTCCAATGTGTAAATGAACTTCTGTTGAGTTCCTTGTACATGCATAGGTAGGGCTGGGCGATATGGGAAAAAAATCACGATAATTATCACGATAATTTTTTTCATATCAGTTGATATCCATATATATCACAATATAAATCAAATCACTATTGCCTTTTTACTTTAAGTGAGAAGTGAAGATATCAAAATGTAAAATTTTGTTAAATTGCTCTTCATCCTCTGATTTATTATATATATATATATGGGCCAGTACTAGTATGAACAGTATTCACACACAGACACTGTGTTAAGCAGGCTGTTGCTGGTCCTTTAAGTTCGGGCTGAGGAAAGAACTCTGTTTAAAGTTTCCCTCCTCGAGATACTTGGTTATAAAGTCAACTTTGCCTCAGCATTCTCACTCGAACTCCTATAGTATACATATTTATCTTTATCCATTACGAAATTATGTCAATTAGCATAACGTGCATCGATGCATCGCAAAGATATCTGCGCCCACTGAAAGCATGGATTTATCTGGAACACAAGCTGCAGCTACAAACAATCGCTCGTGTGTATCTAAAGTTGTGAGTGTTTCACACAGAAACACAACAGTGTGGTGCTCTGTCAGCTCTGCACAGCTGAGATGATCACAACAGTACAACTGCTATACACGAGACCTTGAAGATCAAACATCCCATAGAGCTTCAACACAGCAGCAGGACAGCACCTGTTTACCTGTTTATCTTATCTTAGCTGATTATTTTAAGATTATTTACACGTGTATCATGTTTCTTTCAGTAGTGTCATTGGACTACGCGTTGCTAACCATTTCTTAATCGTCCAGTGTAGAACCTAAGACTGTTCTAGATACCACGGGAGCTTTAAAACACACATAACTGCTTCTGAAACGACTCTCTGCTAAAATATATATAGTTCACAAACAGTCCGGGTTCTTGTCTGTGAGGCGTGTAGGCTACGTGTCATTACTGCCTCTAAAAGTCGAGTCAGAGCACAGACTCCTATTCTTTAACCATTTATACATCACATGCATTTAAGGCAATGGGGTTTCCCCATGCTTCAGAGGCATATATATATATATATATATATATATATATATACGCACAAAATAATAATTATTACTAACAGGAGTAATCTAAAATTAGATGTCAGATTAATCGACTTACTGGAAAAAGAAACGTTAAATTAATTATTTAACAAATTAAATGTTAGGTGCAGCCCTAAGGTCCATGCTTACTTTAACATGACAGTGCCATTACTAATAGCGCCATTCCTGGTGTCCTCAAGCCAATTAAAAATTATCAGGTGTTGTTCAAAGCAAAGCTGAGGTAAACAAGCTCTCACCACAACTTTTATGGAACTTGTTGCAGGTATCAAATTTTTAATTGGAAAACTTTTCCGAACACTAATCACTGCCTTCTGTTTTGTTCGTGGAGCTGAGGTTTGTGTGTGTGTGTGTGTGTGTGTGTACCTCTAAGCACCTACTGCATGACTGTGTGTGCATGAATGCGTTTCCTCTTTGTGCTTGATGTGCGTGCGTATCTGTGAACACCTGCTGACTGACTGTACGTAAGGAGCACCCATGAATTCGCTCTGGGGGTGAAGTAAATGTGGGGTGGGTGTTTGTATACCCATGAGTGCCTGCTGCAGGCCCCTGCTGTACGAGTTTGGAATGAGTCCACAGGGAAGTTCCCTCAGGTAGAGTTTGAGCAGAGCGGCCACAGTCGGAACGTCTCCTTTCTCCAGATTCACGCGCTCACCGCGGTCCAAACACACACGCAGCATCCTGCAGCGCGACGCCGACCCGCACACTCGGAACACGCCGCTGTGCTGGAGACCTGCAACATTACACACACACGATAAGGACGCTTTCAGAGTGCGTAACCTGGAATAAGTAAGATGACTCGCTCACCAAAACAAAACACTATTATAATACACGTCATATAAACAGTGGAGTATAAACCTTCATCACTGGTTCACTTTTGGACACCATTGTTAAAATGCCTGTTCTAAACATGGTGCTGATCCGTGACCCCAATTCAAGCCCCCAAACACTCACCATACTTCTCCAGGAACTCCACCATGTATTTAAGCACCAGGGGTACACCATGCTGCAGCTTCCCAGCCTCCCTCAGCCTGGACAGCGGCACCCCAAATACTGCCCCGGGGTCCGGCTCCGGCTCCACACGGGCACTGTGCTTCAGGACCCTCACCGACGAGGCAGTTTGCTGAAATCGAGCAAAGGCAAGCAAGGAGGAAACAAACGGATGAACTTATACAGTAACATTGAGCTCTACTTTAACATGGTCTTATATTCTATATGCATGAGACGTCTGGTTACCATCACTGCCATTGTGAGCAACTCTGACTAGACTGAAGCCAAACCCCATGTTAAGCATTTCACTTATATATCTTCAGCGATGGTTGATAAGATTCTGGATGTAGCAAGAAGTTCCTAAACTTTGGACGTGATACTGAACCTGGTAGCTTCTTGTTTGGAATTTTCCCGGTCCACTTTAAACGGTGCATTTAAACTGCTGCACTATTTAAGGTGGACCGGGACAATTCCAAACAGGCTGGCGAATGGAAAACCTCAACCTCGTTGATTTTATGGATTTATATAATATAGACTAACTTTCTTTACTCACACAGAGTGATATCGACGCTCCAGCTCCCATTTTTAATCTCCTTTAATTGCAAACTCCATCCTCCTCAGCACCGCCATAACGGGTTTAGCGTTAGCCAGCCAGCTAGCAGCGCCAGCGTCGTCGCTCAGGTTCTTCATCATTTTCAAACATTGTTTGGCATTTCAGGCCACATTCTTCACCGAATTATCATAAAATACAACTTTCTGTCGAAAAACTAGCACCCCCGGCTCAGCGGTCCTCTCCGCGGTGACAGCGGTTAGTATCCATGCTAACTGTAAACTCTCCGTTACTGTTTACAGGTTGCTGGTCATATGACTGCGGAGACTCTTAAGGCGTCTTAGTTACACGGACTCGGCGTGGACACAGATTTATGACCAGTTTATGCTTTTATTAGTTTATTTACGCAGATTTGGGCCATAAAGGGAAACTCCATCACCTTTTCCTGCATTATTAAATCTGTCAAATGTGAACGGAGCTATTGAAGGTAACTAGAATTGTTTACAGTGGTGGTGAATGGAACCAGACATCCACCTTTAAGTTAATACATGAAATTCACAGTTATTATTATTATTATTATTATTATTGTTGTTGTTGTTGTTATTATTATCATATTATTATTATTATTATTATGGGCTACATGTGTTTGTGCACGCTGCGTATATCCCTATGATACAAATCCATTAATAACCCCGTGTTAAAGGGGAGTTCCACCGTCTTTTCAAAATTTCCTGTATAATTCACCGTTTGAGATGAAAACTCGGTGTGAAGTGGTTCAAACGTCTTTACAGTGGTAGTGATGGGAACCAGGGGTCTCCAAATATACCCTTTGTATTTGCCATTAAAATCACCAGTGAACCTACACGTGTCTTCTGAGTGTTTATATATGGAAGATTGATGGTAAAATCTGGAAAACCTGAAAATAATTCGTTTTTTATGGGTACTGCTTTGCCCTAAAACACCCTTTGTGTATCCATCCGCCACAAAGAGGTTAATACATTGATTAAAAGACATTTTAGGCTGACACTATAACACAACTGTCATTAAAGAGGAAGTGTTTGATTAATAACCATTTCATGTAGTAACTTTCTGTGAGGGAGCTATTGGTGGACAAGGTGGACGTCTGGTTCCACTGTGGACAGTTCTGAAAGTTTCTCTTCTCTGTTTAATTATAGAGGAATTTTGAAAAATCTATGGAGTTTCCCTTTAACCATGTGGGATGTAACAGCAACCACTTAGCAACCCTCTAGCAAGCCCCAGCTTTACTATAGCAATGACCAAGCAACACCACAGCAACCATGAAGCTACCATATGTCCAAGCAACATCATAGCAACCACTAAGGACACCTTAGCAACATCCCTGGGATGTCTAACAACACACTAGTGACCACTTGGTATACCTTAGCAACTACCTAGCAACACCCATCTGAGAAACCATCTGAGATACCATAGCCACCGCCTAGTGACACCCTAGCAACCGTCTCAGATACAATAGCAACCATGTAACAACACCATATCAACTACTTGAAATACACCAGCAACCACCAAGCAAAACCCTACCAACCATCTTGGATACCATAACACCTGCCTAACAACACCTTAGCGGCCAACTGGGATACCATAGCAACTGCTTAGCAACCCCATAGTAATCATGTAGGATACCATAGCAACCACCTAACAACACCATATCAACTACCTGGAATACCATAGCAACCACATAAAAACATCCTTGCAAACTTAAGCTGCGCAATCAAAGCATGTTCTTTAGGAGACACATTATTATTATTATTATTAATGTTGTTGTTGTTGTTGTTTATAAAATGCTGGTTGTGTTTATCCTTTTCCACTAAACTGGTTCTTTTTATAACGTTCACATTTAGTAAAGCACTGTTTAGTGTCTTCACCGTCCAAAGTCTTAAAAGTCTTCACCAGCATTAAAGTTCAAGGGTCTCAGCGAGTTTCCTGATTTTTATTGCTCAGTTTTTCATATTTTACCACCATCAACATATAAACACTCAGGAGACACGTGTAGGTTTCACTGGTGGGTTTGATAAGAAATAAAATGTTTGTGCTGTAGACATGGAGACCCCTGGTTCCCATCACCACCACTGTAAAGAGTCCATGAATCCCACCAGACTACTATTAAAGAATTCCACCACTTCTTTTAAAAATCTGAATAATGTGTTGGATGTAAGCAGAGACATTCAGAGAGATTTGACGTGAAGTTATAATTTCTAAAGGAACTTACTCACCCAGATTTGTTTACAGTGTCATATTTAGAGCAATCCACATATTTCCTCCCGGCCCACCGTATCCATAAAGATCTCTTATCGTTCCCGCACACTGATAAGGGTTGTTCATATGAAGCGTTCAGAGTTTGACTTTGACCAAATTGTTTTTTTTATTATTGGCACTTAAAAAAACATACACAAAATACTGTAACACTTGTATTTTAAAAAAGAGGCGAGAATAAGACGGAGTGGGTATCTAATACAACGTCTGTGTGTAGTGGCATTTCACCTTTTCTGCACATCTGTAAAACCTTTCAGACTCAAAACAGTCTTTAGTCTTAAAAACAAACAACATCACAAGAAAAAACAAGTGACACGTGTGACAAACGCAGTACACACTTTGATCAGTGCACATCTGAGCGACATATCTGAAGTGGCGACTGGACACTACACAGTTCACAGTAATCAATACAAACGATGACAACGAAACAAAGACACGAGTAGTTCCATGTTCAGGGACCAGCCTGCTGAAAGACTGTGGACGGCTAAAACAGTGTGGTTATAAAGGTCCAGCGTTGCGACTGATCATATTATTATTTTTTTTATCGTTTTTTTTTTTATTCTACAGCATGTTTGTGAGTGAACTGCTGGCTGGTCTTCACCCAGGAGGTGGCACAACACACCAACACACCTAACAAACAAACATGCTGCGGCTCATCCTTAAAAAACAACAAAAAAACAAAAAAAAAACATACAGTAAGGCTAGTTTGTGGTCAGGCATAGCATGTGCAGTGGACTGGGTTAGAAGAAACAGGTCAGTCCACCAGCAACTTTGGTTTAACACTGAATGAAAAAAAAAAAAACATTAGGAGGAATCACGAAGAGAAGGAAAGTATATATATATATATATATATATATATATATATATATATATATATATATATATATATATATATATATATATAATAACAAATAGAAATCAAAATCTGTGCGCTAGGAGAGCAACAAGAAGTGCAGCTTATGAATAATCTATTAAAAATATCAAATTTACACAATTTACCGCATTCATAAATGAACAGCCAAGACAGGTTTGGTGGTGGTGAAAGTTCTGCCCTGGAGCTACAAGGCTAATGCTGTGGATGGGCCAAAATTTAGCTGGTGAGAAAGGAATTCCGTTCCGGTAGTATCTAAATGAACTTCCCAGTGGATTCACTAACCTTGGAAACATAAGTCAATAGAAAACGAGCTCTCCATTTACTTAGTCAACATGTTAACTAGCTAACATCAAGCTAACTAGCCACGTTTAGCTGCTCCAAAACTCCAAAACAAACTAGCTAGCGTTAGCAGTTCACTGTAGGTTTGCTCAGTAAACAGGTCACGCGTCACTTGTTGGGCTGTTCACTATACGTCCCCTCCAAAACCACATCACATCACCTGTCGCACAAAACAGCAAACGTTAGCTGCTCACTATATGTTCCCTCCAAAACCATATCATATGTAGTTTGTTGAGTACAACTAGTTAACTAGCTGTTCACGCAACTATACGTTCCCTCCAAATTCACAACATTGTCAGATAACGTTGTCACAACCTTCTGAGGACTTATGTTTCAACGTAGTGGACACCAAAACAAAGACAAAGTTGTTAAGTAGCTAACGTTAGCCGTTCACTGAACTACATTCCCCCGAAAACCACATTAGTTTGAGATTCTCTGGCGAAGAAAATATCATGGTCAGTCCAGTGTGCATGTGGCTTGACTAACAAGTTATGTGCGTGCTACCAATTAGCATTGTGCAAAATGTATGCTTAAAAACACGGACAGCGAGTTGAAAATCTCATCCTTGCTAGTAAAACTAGCACACACCAGCATGACTGGTCACCTGCAAAACCAGAATATGTTGTTTTAGATGCTGGTTTGACTACGTTAGCCTAGCTAGCACATGTACAGAACACAAGAAGCAAACTCAGGACACCAAACATGTCTAAGCTTAATGTTTACACAAGGTCCAGGGGTGTGATAGCATTTCTCAGTTTGGGGAAAATGGAGTAATACAGCTATGGCTAGCACAATATCGTAGTGAGATTAACTTTTAGGTATGAAAATGGCTCTGGTAGTGTCGTACAAAGACTAGCTAAACTACATAGTGCCGTAAATGGTGTGTTGTGGTGGAGTTAGTATCCGTTGTCTACTCTTGAGGAAATCAATCAAACATAACTAGTAAGTAGACCTACTTTTATGAACATCTCCACCAATTAGCGTGTACTTAGCCAGTGTATAAGCCCGGTCTATTTGGTTCTGGAAGGGTTGGAATGCAGGTTTAAATTGTGGAAATTTGATTTATTGGCAATTTAGCGAACGTGCTGGGCTCGTTTAGGCTTCTCCAAAGGTTAGCAAAGAGCTCAGCCTTGCAATTCCCTCCGTGATTCCAGTCCCTGTCAACATTTTCTGGAACACCATCAGAGATCTTTGGATGGTAGAGTGAAACAGCCAAACAACGAACACCCCGGCTACTCCGAATAGTCTAATGCTGTTTCTGTTCCTTGACATGTACAGTGTAAAATTCCCAGGCTGTCTTGATTCCAGACGTCTTGAAGTCCAGGGTACAGTACTTTGATTCTACATCTCGTCCGGTCAGACTAAACAAAGGCTTGTTTCAAGTGAGTGAAGGGAACCTGCTGTCTGCTAAATGTAAGCTAACGCACGCTTGTCGTACCTTACAGGCCTCTAGAAACGAGGCCATAATTATATTAATTACAGTTACGAGATACAGAAAATAGAAATAGGCATCACTGTGAGATACAGAAAGTATACAAGTCAATCAAAACGTCTACGTCTGTGCGTTTTCTACAGTCAAATCTGGCACTTACAGTCTTCTAGCTATTCTACGCTGGTGAAAACAAAGAAGTAATAATAGAAAACTCAGATAATGCATGAAAACGTCTACTGCTGTAGATGCTAGCTTTAAGGCATTAAGGAGGGGGGCTGTCAGCTTAGCTTACCGCTATGCTAAAGCGATGGTTCAGGCAAAAATTACACAGCTGAATCCAACACACGGGCAATGCATACATTCCTCTGTCCTCAAATGTGGTCATTTGGTGTTCGCTGCTTTAGGTTCGCACTGGAGCTGTGAGGCTGATGTAGCCAACAAGAAATGGAGAGGAACCTGATTTTTTCTCCAAAAGTATTGGTAAAATTCAGGTTTCAAGATGGCTGTATGTCACGCAGTGTCGGAAACCTTGTTGGCTGCATTGACTCCAGCGTAAAACTAAAGAAGTGAACAGACACCAAACACGTCGCGTTCCATTGACGACATTTGAAAATATTGCTTTCAGGCGTCTCAGGCCACTGACGCCACTTTGTCACAGTCACATGAACTTTGTTGATCCGGATCAACTGCAGACACGTTCCTCTCTTTCTTCTCCCGGTCCCAGCACGGCAAGGCAGCCAGAAACAGAACCACACCGCCCAACACCACGCAGGACCCACTGAAGTAGAACGCCAGGTCGTATGACTGGGTCCAGTCGAAGAACCAGCCTAGGACGGAGAAAAGAGAGAGAGAGTCAGCTACGAAAGCTTCGCCAACTGCTTTATTCAGTGTGTAACAACGGCTGGGGATCGGTGGACCGGCCACTAATCTGTGATCCTCCCTTACATCTGAAATTCTGAACTGAGATCAGATCATTAATAAGTACGGTTATAAGCATAAGCATATGCATGTAATTTGTTTGGGGTACAGACAGGATAAGAGCCGAGCAAAATGATGTAATATGATGCTATTTAAATATGATGCAATATATGCAAATTAGCGCAATGCATCATCCAGCAATATTCAATACTATATATAGTATAGTATATGTAGTATATATAGCATACAATATTAATGGTAAATATTACATATATATTTAATTTTTTTATTATATAAAGAATTATAATATATTAGAATACAAGCATTTCTATTGCTCCATTAAAAGTAAAGGTAATATTAATTTTATTACTTATATAACAAAATGAATAATATATACGTACTTTTAAAATAAAGAAGTTTACACAAATTATTAATGGTAAAATATTTTTAAAATATTTAAAAATCAGAAAAACAACTGTAATTGAGATACAAAGTTTTGTTCTGACAGTGCCGATATATATGTATGTGTGAATGTGTATCTGGTTTATGCCATGTTGTGGGGACCAGAACTTTCTGGGGACGTTTCTTATTTGTCAGTTATTCAATTTGAAGGGAAGACTGTAAGGTTAGGGTCAGGGTTTAGGTCCACTGCACACTGGGTGCTTGTAGTGGCACAGTGTCCCAAAATTCAAGGCTATTGTTTTTATGGACACACCACAGAGCGCCGCTCAGCATTTTACCATTTCTACATTAAATTAAAGCTGTATGGAGATCATAGAAAGACATACTAGATCACACGTGGCTTGAAATGTACACAGAGAAATGCAGCCATTCTTTTAGATCAACAGACCAATGCTCTTGATTGGCTACCACAGCTAATGTTACTAGTCTAGACTCAGCTTGGCTATTTCAGCTTCGGGAAAGTCCACAGTAAGCTGATACTAAAGCTGATAAGTGATGCTCAACATTTCATTTCATTTAATTAAAAAAGTAGAATGTAAAAATGAACTTGGGTACCATATCACCCATCACTAATTATCACATCAGGTACTACTTTTACTGTTTTTAACAAACGAAAAATTCATACTTTTCTTATTTCCCATTATATATCTACTAGAAACAGATTTTATCTGTCCAGTATCATTCACTTTACTTCAGTCCTGGATATGTGGAGATATTTGGAGTGCATTATTTAGTATCGTGATATTCTGGATCATTGACTTCTGTTACAATCTGATGAAAATTCTTGTATTTATATCTGAGTTAGGGGTGTGCCATATCATATCGTATGCAATAATAAAATTTAATTTTCATTTTGTTGCAATAGTGTATTCTTAAAATATATATTTTTTAAATTCAATGTTTTGTCATATCGGCAAGAGTATCGTTATCACAAAAAATACCATAAAATATCATGATATTATTGTAGGGCCATATCGCCCACCCCTAGTAGGAAATGATAGGAAATCCATGTAAAGGTCCCACAATTGGACACACGTGGCATCCACCGGTGAATTAGTAAGCAGGTACATCAGAGGACTCCGTACCTACGACAGGAGGTCCCAGCGTGATCCCAAAGCCTCCAAAGCACATGAGAACGCCGTGCGCCTGGCCGAGGCGCTCGATGCCCACGATGCGCGTGGTGATGTAGGACGTGAGCGACCAGTTGCCTGAGAAGAAGCCGAGGGCGGCAGACAGCACCTGCAGTCCCACGTAGCTCTTCCAAGCGGGCACCAGCAGCAGGGCCACGCCTGAGCCCATGACCGTCAGGGAGTAGAGGAGCAGGCCGCTGACCCACCGCACGTCCACCAGGGCACCCAGGACCAGTTTCCCCGTGCCGGTTGCCACGGCAACGATGGAGACGAGCGGGATGAGCGCCACGTGCTCGATGAGGCCCTCGCTCTGGGCCACGTCCTCCATGAACAGGACGGGCGGGAAGGCGCCCAGGCTGAAGAGGAAGATGGAGATGCAGAAGGCTGCGAAGGTGCGGTCCTGGAAGTATTCAGCCATCGTGTGGAGGTAGTCCAGGTGCGGCCGCAGGCGCTTCTTGACGACCCGCGCCACCTGGGAGCACACAGGCTCCGCCCCTGGCTCCCCGGTCTCCATTGAGATCAAGAGCTCCTTCACGGGGGACTTGTGGGCGGAGCCATCGGCGGCACCGGAGTCGATGGTGATGATGGCAGCTGGCTTGTCGTAGAGTGGTCCGTCCTTGTGCTCCAGAGCGGCCTTTTGTTTGAGGTAATAGCCTGGAAGGTTCAAGGGTCGCATGGGGCCGGCGCACGCCATGAGGTTCAGCGCAAGGGCCCCGATGACCAGCAGGCAGCCGCCCAATCCCAACAGCTCAATCAGCTCGTTCTGCACCGTCGCGTACAGAAACCCACCCACACTGGTTCCTGAGAAAGAGACGCAGTAATGGTATAGTGTACACTGTAGTTCCTGTGGTTACTAAATAATACGTCTTAAAATAATAATTTTAAAAAAGGGGGCGGAGCCATACCTGTGGTAACAATGCCCAGGGCGAGGCCACGCCTCTTGTCGAAATACTGACAGGTGATGGTCAGTGTGGCCGCATAGACTAGACCACAGCCCAAACCTGACACAAACAAACAAACAAACAGTCAAAATAAAAAATAACAACATTCATTTAATGTCAGACGACCTGATGTAAACACATCAACAAATCCAGACTGAATCCAATCTGACGAGTGATATCTGGTGAGTAATGGATGACTAATGGATGCTGACTAACAAACTCATGTTTACTGTTTCCAGAACTCTCCGCTGATTCATTTCTTATACACATAGAAAACTAGATTATTCTGAATGTGGCCATCATATTTATGATAGAAGCTAATAAACACATACATTTCATTAACCGCCATGTGCGCTTCCACATGCTTCTGTTTATTTTGGTTTCTAGCTCCTCCCTGTCTCCGCCCCCTCGCCACACCCCTCACCCGTTCCTAGTTTGTGTCCCTGTCTCAGGCTTTCCTTGTGTATTTATACCCCTAGCTTTGCTCCCAGACTTTGTTGTCTTTGTTGGCAGCTGTAGAAATGCTGTCTTGTGGATTGTGACTGCGTTCTTAAACGTTTTTGGGAATATCTGTTATTCTCTTGATGTGCGTCGAGAAACACGTTGGTTTCTTTTTATTTTTAAAGCACTTTCTGTCCGTATGCCATCATATATCACAAGAATGCTCACTGAGAATAGTACTAATTATTGCACTCGCTCCAGTGATTGGATCACCCTTTAGGTTCCTAGAGCTTTTACTGAACTGGGAAAATCTGAGTGTCACTGAGTCATTCTAAGCTCTTAATTTCTAACCACCTCCATATGGCCTGCCAAAGTTTCATATAATTTTAGTAAACAGCTTTATGATTTTCAGCTTTTTATTTATTTTTTTATTATATTTTTATTTCATTTAACCATTTTTTATTTTTTTTATTTCTCTATTCTTATGATTATTACTTTTATTATATTTTTAGAATTTTTCTTTTACTATTTTATGTTTTACTACTAATTTATATCTATTTTTATTGACTTATTTTTACTTTTGTCTTCCTGATTTTAGTTTCTTTTTCAGTTTTTATTTGTTTTTTTTACGATTTATCTATTTTGTCTCTGTTCTTATTGTTTCTTTTACATTTTAAGTACTCATTAAAATTCATTTTATTTTATTTTCAATCCCTCGGCGACATTATAAATGAGGCTCTCCCTCAATGTACTCCAGAGTGAAAATAAAGGTTTATTAAATTAGCTGCTTCCGTTTGTGCTGTCTGTGTATTTGTTTCGTATTCTCACCTGCTTCAACGTCACACTAACATGAAATCAATTTCTTTACATTAATGTTGGTGTAAATGATCTTACTATATGTTTAATTTCCAGCCTGAAAGTAAGTGCTATTCATATTCCAGTCTCAGGAAAGAACGCAGTGGGAGGATGAACAGAATAACCAGAGGATGTTCTCAGATCTGAAGATAGAGTGGAGCTTAATAAAGGCTGTAAGTGCTGTTTATCTGATTGGTGCCCAGATAGCCTGTGGACAGGAACCACATCAGGCACTGCTGGCTCACTGTCAAAGGTGGCCCACAAGTTCTGGTAACAGGCAAACTGCATGTGAGCCAACAGAAACCGAACTCTGGCCCACATATCCCTGAGTTATGGTTTAATCTGGATTAGGATGTGGTGGAATTCCGGTACCCGGATCCGGATAGAGCCATTGCCATCGTTCCATAGTAGTATGTGGGCTGGATAAAGGTAAAAGGTGTTGGCCAAGAACTGGAGTCTCATATCCAGCCTTCCTATAATTAACTATTATCAATTATTATATTAATAGCTTGATCTTAGTGGCTGTTTGACTAGATATGAAATACAAGAAGCGTTGACTTTTGCGCTGTACTGTACGGTATGTGGGTTGTGGGAATGAATGGGGGGGGGGGGTGTTTTATGTGGACACAGTCTGTAAGCTGTCACTGTCAAGTCTGATAAAAACAACTGATGTCTGGTGGATCTCACACACACACACACACACACGCACACACATGTTTGTCTTACTATATTAGTGAGGTCATCCATAGGTTTCTATTGATCTTTGTTTTACTATAACTAAATAATACTACACCTAAACCTAAACCTAACCCTAACCTTAATCTTAGTATCCAAAACACTAATTTTCTGCTCTATTAGATTTTTTATAAACTTGATTTTTGGAGAAAATGACATGTGCTAAAGTGAGGACCAGCAATATGACTGTACTATATTAGTGAGGACATGTGGTCCTCACAACTATACCTTTACAAAAACACACACACACAATAGAGTGACTAAGGTAACACAAACACTATAAGCTATGATATTAATGAATACAGGACGTTCACACAACTGGATTTATGTAAAAACAAGTCGTGAATAAGCTTCTGAAGGTCAGGCGTCAGTGGACACACACACACACACACACACACACACACACACACACACACACACACACACACACACACACACACATTTGTTATTCCTGAAATAGCTCCAGTCAATAACCCTCTTGTTTCACAGTACACTTAAGCTCTGTAATGTAATGCCTGTAGAGCGAAGCCGGGCCAGAGAACCTGGGCTAAAATGTGAGAATCCCCTCTGGATGATCCCAAAAACCCACACATCCAGCTCTGGTCCTTCAGAGCCGCGGTCAGAAACACACCACACCCATCAGCCCTAACATTAAAACCACCGACATCTATCTACACTCACTGTCCATGCTATCAGCTCCCCTGTGCTCCACTTACAGACTGTAGTTCATCTGATTCTCTGTATACTTTATTACTCTGTTCTTTAATGATCAGAGACCCCCACAGGACCACCACAGAGCAGATACTATTTAGGTGGTGGGTCATTCTCAGCACTGCAGTGATACTGGCGAGGTGTTGGTGGTGTGTTAGTGTGTGTTACGCTGGTGTCTCTCAGCAGCTTTTCAGAATTATAGTACAGCTAAAAGCATCAGCAGTGAAACGCCCGACACACAGACTCAACCTCGACTCTCCCGCTTAGATCTGCTCCTCAGATATCACATTACTGAAAAACTAAGAGGGAGGTAAACTTTAATAAAGAAAAGAAGAGGAAAGAGAAGAAGAGAAGAAAGGAAAACAGGACAGAGGAGAAGGGGGGAGGAAAGGAAAGGAGAAGAAATAAGAGGAGGAAAGAAACAGTGAGAGGAAGAGAAGAATAGAGAGGAGGACAGAGGAGGAGAGTGAGGGGAGTGAGGGGAGGAGGAGAATAAGAAGAGTCAGGAAGGAGGAGAGGAGGAGGGTGAGGGGAGTGAGGAGAAGAGGAGCGTAAGGAGAGTGAGGAAGGAGGAGAGAATAATGAGGAGAGGAGGAGAGTGAGGGGAGGAAGGAGAGGAAGAGAGTGAGGGGAGTGAGGAGAGAATAGAGAGGAGAGGAGGAGAGTGAGGGGAGTGAGGAGAGCAGGAGAGTGAGGGGAGTGAGGAGAGCAGGAGAGTGAGGGGAGTGAGGAGAGGAAGAGAGTGAGGGGAGTGAGGAGAGGAGGAGAGTAAGGAGAGAAGAGTGAGGAGAGAAGGAGGGTGAGGGCAGTGAGGAGAGGAGGAGAGTGAGGGTAGTGAGGAGAGAAGAGTGAGGAGAGGTGGAGAGTGAGGGGAGTGAGGAGAGGAGTAGAGTGAGGGGAGTAAGGAGAGGAAAGGAGTGAGGAGAGGAGGAGAGTGGGGGGAGTGAGGAGAGGTGGAGAGTGAGGGGAGTGCTGAGAGGAGGAGAGTATGGGGAGTAAGGAGAGAAGAGTGAGGAGAGGAGGAGAATGAGGGGAGTAAAGATAGTGAGGGGAGTGATGAGAGAAGAGTGAGGGGGGAGGAGAGTGAGGGGAGTGAGGGGAGGAGTGGAGTGAGGGGAGTAAGGAGAGGAAAGGAGTGAGGAGAGGAGTATAGTGAGGGCAGTGAGGAGAGGAGGAGAGTGAGGGTAGTGAGGATAGTGGGGGAAGTGAGGAGAGGAGGAGAATGGGGGAGTAAGGTAAGTAAGGAGAGTGAGGGGAGTAAGGAGAGTGAGGATAGGTGGCGGGTGAGGAGAGGAAGCAGAGGAGGAGAGGAGGAGAGTGAGGGTAGTGAGGAGAGAATAGTGAGGAGAGGTGGAGAGTGAGGGTAGTGAGGAGAGGAGGAGAATGAGGGGAGTAAGGTAAGTAAGGAGAGTGAGGGATGTAAGGAGAGTGAGGGAAGTAAGGAGAGTGAGGGGAGTAAGGAGAGGAGGAGAATGAGGGGAGTAAGGTAAGTAAGGAGAGTGAGGGATGTAAGGAGAGTGAGGGGAGTAAGGAGAGTGAGGGAAGTAAGGAGAGTGAGGGGAGTAAGGAGAGTGAGGAGGAGAGGAGGAGAGGGGAGGGGGAGTAAGAGATGATAAAGGTTTTACCGACGACGATGCCGTATGAGAAGATCAGGAAGGAGACGCTGGGGGCAAACGCGCTGAGCATCAGCCCCCCGGCCACCATCACACCACTGAATATAGTGACCGGCCGAGCACCAAAATTATCAACACACGCACTGCAGAGTGGACCTGAGAGAGAGAGAGAGAGAGAGAGAGAGAGAGAGAGAGAGAGAGAGAGAGAGAGAGACAGAGAGAGAGAGAGACAGAGAGAGAGAGAGAGAGAGAGAGAGAGACAGAGAGAGAGAGAGAGAGAGAGAGAGAGAGACAGAGAGAGAGAGAGACAGAGAGAGAGAGAGAGAGAGAGAGAGAGAGAGAGAGAGAGAGAGAGAGAGACAGAGAGAGAGAGAGACAGAGAGAGAGAGAGAGACAGAGAGAGAGAGAGACAGAGAGAGAGAGAGAGACAGAGAGAGACAGAGAGAGAGAGAGAGAGAGAGACAGAGAGAGAGAGAGACAGAGAGAGAAACAGAGAGAGAGAGAGATAGAGACAGAGAGAGAGAGAGACAGAGAGAGAGAGAGAGAGAGAGAGACAGAGAGAGAGAGAGACAGAGAGAGAGAGAAACAGAGAGAGAGAGAGAGAAACAGAGAGAGAGAGGTTACTGCATGCTTGAGCAGTATTAAATACAGTACCATGTACACAGAAGGTTAATCTTCTATTTTAAAATACAGCCCACCCCCCAATGACCCCCCATATGTTTTGAGATCCACTCTTGCTGTCCCCTCGAGCAGCTTCATGAGGAGCCACTTGAACGTTACCTAACTCAGACTCATGCTGCCAGATGGTCATACGTGATTGAACAACCAAGACATTCGTTTCCAGGCCAGCTGACGCTGATCTTAGGTGTGTGGCTACTCAGCTGCTGTGGTTTCTATGGAAACCTAATCCATGAAACTCATTGACCGGTTCCTGTGCTGACGCTGCTACCTGACACAGTTTGGTGCTCAGTTGTAGCTGAAGATGCTACTAGACTTTTTAACTTTACAATAATGGCACTTACAGCTGATCAGGGCAGCTCTAGCAGGAGTTTTCATATATTTCATAAACATATATAAATTAATATGAATATAATTATTCACATATAATATATAATATATAAATTGTTCACAAAACAAGCTGCTGAACTTCAGCTCCTACATCTGTAACAGGATCCCGGAACAAATTTAACTCTGAATATGGCCTGAAAACACAGTTATTTTAACACAAAGCTAGTAAATTTGGGCCAATAACACAGTTATACTAATACAAAGCTGGTAGATTTGGACCAATAACACAGTTATTCTAATACAAAGCTGGTAGATTTGGACCAATAACACAGTTATTCTGATACAACACTGACAGATTTGGGCCAATAACACAGTTATTCTAATACAAAGCTGGTAGATTTGGACCAATAACACAGTTATTCTGATACAACACTGACAGATTTGGGCCAATAACACAGTTACTCTGATACAAAGCTGGTATATTTGGGCCAATAACACAGTTATTCTAATACAAAGCTGGTAGATTTGGACCAATAACACAGTTACTCTGATACAAAGCTGGTATATTTGGACCAATAACACAATTATTCTAATACAAAGCTGGTATATTTGGGCCAATAACACAATTATTCTAATACAAAGCTGGTAGATTTGGACCAATAACACAGTTATTCTGATACAACACTGACAGATTTGGGCCAATAACACAGTTTCTCTGATACAAAGCTGGTATATTTGGGCCAATAACACAGTTATTCTAATACAAAGCTGGTAGATTTGGACCAATAACAGTTATTTTGATACAAAGCTGGTAGATTTGTGCCAAAAACACAGTTATTCTAATACAAAGCTGGTAGATTTGGACCAATAACAGTTATTTTGATACAAAGCTGGTAGATTTGTGCCAAAAACATAATTATTCTGATACAAAGCTGGTAGATTTGGCCCAATAACACAGTTATTCTGATACAAAGCTGGTGGGTTTGGGCCAATAACACAGTTATTCTGATACAAAGCTGGTAACACAGTTATTCTGCTACAAAGCTGGTAACACAGTTATTCTGATACAAAGCTGGTAACACAGTTATTCTGCTACAAAGCTGGTAACACAGTTATTCTGATACAAAGCTGGTAACACAGTTATTCTGTTACAAAGCTGGTAACACAGTTATTCTGATACAAAGCTGGTAACACAGTTATTCTGTTACAAAGCTGGTAGATTTGGCCCAATAACACAGTTATTATGACACAAAGCTGGTGGATTTGGACCAATAACACAGTTATTCCGATTTGGGCCTGTGATATTGTGACACAGAGAGAGGAAATATGGGCCATGCTGTCTGGGTTATAGTTAGTCTGTGTATGGTGGCCAGTGATAGCCAGTCCTAGTTTTATGTGTAATCTATGATGCTGAAGGCAGTATTGGTGCTTGGTGTTCAGAAACAGTCAATAGTGTATGTGTGTTGTGACCTTGTGAGGACACAGTGAGAGCGGCTGGGTGTAAATGTCTTTGGACTCAGTGTGAGATTTGTAAACACACTTGGATCTGTTTTTTTTAAAGGGGACCTTCTATTCCATGTTCACCGTCTACTAAAACAGATACACAATATCTTCACAATATCTTACTGTACATCTGTATACACACAGTTATACAACACTCTGTGGCCATAAGCCCCGCCTCCTGATCAGCCCAGTGTGCTCTGATTGGTCAGCTCAAATACTCTGTTCAGATTGGTCAACTGCCAGAGTGGTTGAAAGTTGTAGCAGCATTCTGTCATAAATACCCTGCCTCTAGAGGCAGCCAATAAGGACTGTGTTACGCGATGATGTCACCTTGTAACAGAAAAGAGCTGGAAGTAAGTTAAGGCGTTTCAGGCAGCTGAGTTTCTCTCTCTGGCATGTACTTTGGGTTTAATAACTTTCCTTCGTCACATACGAGAGTGTACTGAAATATGGATAATATATTTTATATCATATCATTTGAACACGACAGCTCCCGTTTACATTGTCTGATGATTGATGGACCAATAGAAAC
>CM038712.1:5234275-5276775 GCA_021613375.1 Megaleporinus macrocephalus
CCGCAGCTGGACCACACAGCGGCTAGAGTATACACACACCCACACGCAGCGACCTGCAGAGACAAACACACGTACCTTAATAAACCCACTAGTGCAGCTTCTTTACACCCAGTGTTCAGTTCATATAGTAGATATAAATTAATTATATAGAACGAGAGAGAGAGAGAGAGAGAGAGAGAGAGAGAGAGAGAGAGAGAGAGAGAGAGAGAGACTGAGTAAGAGAGACACAGACTGAGTAAGAGAGAGAGAGACTGAGTAAGAGAGAGAGAGAGAGAGAGAGAGAGAGAGAGAGAGAGAGAGAGAGACTGAGAGAGAGAGAGAGAGAGAGAGAGAGAGAGACTGAGAGAGAGAGAGAGAGAGAGAGAGAGAGAGAGAGAGAGAGAGAGACTGAGTAAGAGAGAGAGAGAGAGAGAGAGAGACTGAGTAAGAGAGAGAGAGAGAGACTAAGAGAGAGACTGAGTAAGAGAGAGAGAGACTGAGTAAGAGAGACACAGACTGAGTAAGAGAGAGAGAGACTGAGTAAGAGAGCGAGAGAGAGAGAGAGACTGAGTAAGAGAGAGAGACTGAGTAAGAGAGACACAGACTGAGTAAGAGAGAGAGAGACTGAGTAAGAGAGACACAGACTGAGTAAGAGAGACACAGACTGAGTAAGAGAGAGAGAGACTGAGTAAGAGAGACAGACTGAGTAAGAGAGAGAGAGACTGAGTAAGAGAGAGAGAGAGAGAGAGAGAGACTGAGTAAGAGAAAGAGAGCAAGACTGAGTAAGAGAGAGAGACTGAGTATGAGAGAGACTGAGTAAGAGACAGAGAGACTGAGTAAGAGAAAGAGAGAGAGAGAGACAGAGAGAGAGAGAGAAAGAGAGAAAGAGACTGAGTAAGATAGAGAGAGACTAAGAGAGAGAGAGAAAGAGAGAGAGACTGAGTAAGAGAGAGAGAGAAAGAGACTGAGTAAGAGAGAGAGAGACTAAGAGAGAGAAAGAGAGAGAGAGACTGAGTAAAAGAGAGAGAGAGACTGAGTAAGAGAGAGAGAGACTAAGAGAGAGAGAGAAAGAGAGAGAGAGAGAGAGACTGAGTAAGAGAGAGAGAGAGACTGAGTGAGAGAGAACGAGAGAGAGCTACCTAGAGAGAGAGAGATGAAAAATGAAAGACAGATTCCTAGAGATAGATAGATAGACTGAGAAAGAGAGAGAGACACACACTAAGTGAGAAAGAGCGAGAGAGACTGAGTAAAAGAGAGAGCAAGAGAGAGAGGGAGCTACCTAGAGAGAGAGAGAGATAAAGAAGGAAAGACATATTCCTAGAGAGAGAGAGAGAGAGAGGGAGAGAGTTAGAGACACTGAGTGAGAGAGAGAGCAAGAGATAGAGGGAGCTACCTAGAGAGAGGGAGATAAAGAAGGAAAGACAGATTCCTAGAGATAGAGAGATAGATAGAGAGAGAGAGGGGGGTAGAGACCTAGAAAGTTAAAGAGAGATAAAAAAGAGATAGAGAGACACGGATGGAGAGAGAAAACGAGACAGAGAAAGAGAGGGGGGGCAGAGAGAGATTAAAAACAGAGAGCGAGACAAAGAGAGAGAGAGAAACAGATCGATAGAGAGAGAGACAGAGTGAAAGAGAGATGAAGAGAGAGAAACTCTGTAACTCTGCTGTGGCTCCTCTGCTGCTCTACACACTAGCCTGTAAGAGTAATAACGGAGTCACGCGCTACCTCCGCGGTGTCCGCTGCTCTCGTGCCGGGCGGAGTGGCGCTCCGGCTCCGTCTCGCGCCCTGGGGCTCCACCGCTGCACCTCCGCGCGCTCACAAACCGCGTTTTGACCGGAGCGGAGACCACACCTCTCTCCGGACCGGACCGCCTCGAGAGCCCTGCGTCACCGTGCCGCGTCCCCGCGCGCTCGGGGTGTTTTTGTTCGCGCGCGCGGCTGTTTGATCGCCGTGGGAGGGGGTGTTTACTTACTGACCAGTCCAGACGAACCACAGACAGCGGCGGGAACCGCGTCTGTTACCAGTTCAGTCACGAGACCATTCGACTATTCGGCAGATTCAGCGATTACCACTCCGAACAAAACTCGAACATTCGAGAAGAACAGTTTCAGATACTACACTATTCAAAGAGATGGTTCTTTAGGGGTTCTTTAGTAAAGACTTGGGTTCTATATAGAAACTCGAACAGTTAAAGAACCGTTTGCAAGTTCTTCAGACGGATGGAGAACATTTTCATTAGTTTAATGGTTCTATTTAGCAGAGCACCAATATGTTGTTACTAGGAGAAGCCTTTTGGTGATATCTAGAACCATTTTCCGAAATGCTTGACATCATAAAGACTTGACATCAAAAGAATCCTTTTTGGCGCTGTCTAGAACCTTTTAAAAAACATAACAACATACCAGTTGAAAAACATTTGGCGCAATCTAGAACCATTTTCAAAACTGACTGATGTCCTAACAATATAATAAACCCACTGGTGCTATCTAGAACCGTTTATAAATGCCCCGCATCATAGCAATAGAAGAACACTTTTTAAACTATCTAGAACTGTTTATAAATGCCTCACATCATAAGAAAAGAAGAACACTTCTTAAACTATCTAGAACTATTTTCAAAAACACTTGACACCATAACAATAACAAACCCCTTTTGGTGCAATCTAGAACCATTTTCAAAACTGACTAACGTCATAACAATATAATAAACCCTCTTGTGCTATCTAGAACACTTGACACCATAACAACAAGAAACCCCTTTTGGTGCTACCTAGAACCATTTTCAAAGAGGTTATATACAGACCCACATACAACACGTTCTCTTTGAGTGTTTATGGTTCTAAATAGGAGTACGTTTTTTAATTACAATAGAAGAACCATTACTAGATAGGACCATCTATCTAGAACCGTATTCAAAAACGTTCTACATATAATTATACACCACACATTCTGTATCAATCTTAAGAACCATTTCACCACACACAGAACCATTAAAGCATTAGGAGGGTTCTGAGTGCTCTTGGTTCAAATTAATAACTGATTACATTGATTGATCAGTAACACTGATATTAATAACTGATCACATTGATTGATCAGTAACACTGATATTAATAACTGATCACACTGATTGATCAGTAACACTGATATTAATAACTGATCACACTGATTGATCAGTAACACTGATATTAATAACTGATCACATTGATTGATCAATCTACTTAGACTTTAATCTGTGCTCAGTAACACTGATATTAATAACTGATCACACTGATTGATCAGTAACACTGATATTAATAACTGATCACATTGATTAATCAATCTACTTAGACTTTAATCTGTGCTCAGTAAGACTGATATTAATAACTGATCACACTGATTGATCAGTAACACTGAGATTAATAACTGATCACACTGATTTATTAGTGACACTGGAGTTAATATGTGATCACACTGATTGACCAGTAACATTGAGATTAATAACTGATCACACTGATTTATCAGTAACACTAATATTAATAACTGATCGCACTGATTTATCAATAACACAGATATTAATAACTGATCACATTGTATTATCAGTAACACTGATATTAATAACTGATCACATTGAATTATCAGTCTACTCAGACTTTAGCAGAGCTCAGTAACACTGATATTAATAACTGATCGCACTGATTGATCAGTAACACTGATATTAATAACTGATCACATTGATTGATTAATCTACTTAGACTTTAATCTGTGCTCAGTAACACTGATATTAATAACTGATCACACTGATTGATCAGTAACACTGATATTAATAACTGATCACACTGATCAGTAACACTGAAATTAATAACTAATTACACTGATTTATTAGTGACACTGGGATTAATAACTGATCACACTGATTTATTAGTGACACTGGGATTAATAACTGATTACACTGATTGACCAGTAACACTGATATTAATAACTGATCACACTGATTTATCAGTAACACGGATATTAATAACTGATCACATTGATTTATCAGTAACACTGAGATTGAGCAGACTGATAAATCAATGTGATCAGTTATTAGACTTTAGCAGAGCTCATGAACACTGAGATTAATAACTGATACATTGATTTATCAGTAACACTTAGATTAGTAACTGATCACATTGATTTATCAGTTTACTCAGACTTCTGCAGAGCTCATTAACACTGAGATTAATAACTGATACATTAATTTATCAGTAACACTGATTACTAACTGATCACATTGATTTATCAGTAACACTTAGATTAATAACTGATCACCTTTATTTAGCAGTAACACAGATTAATAACTGATCACCTTTATTTATCAGTCTACTCAGACTTTAGCAGAGCTCATTAACACAGATTAATAACTGATCACCTTTATTTATCAGTAACACTTAGATTAATAACTGATCACCTTTATTTATCAGTAACACAGATTAATAACTGATCACCTTTATTTATCAGTCTACTCAGACTTTAGCAGAGCTGATTAACACTGAGATTAATAACTGATACATTAATTTATCAGTAACACTGATTAATAACTGATCACCTTTATTTATCAGTAACACAGATTAATAACTGATCACCTTTATTTATCAGTCTACTCAGACTTTAGCAGAGCTGATTAACACTGAGATTAATAACTGATACATTAATTTATCAGTAACACTGATTATTAACTGATCACCTTTATTTATCAGTCTACTCAGACTTTAGCAGAGCTCATTAACACTTAGATTAATAACTGATCACATTGATTTATCAGTAACACTTAGATTAATAACTGATCACATTGATTTATCAGTAACACTTAGATTACTAACTGATCACCTTTATTTATCAGTAACACTGAGATTAATAACTGATCACCTTTATTTATCAGTCTACTCAGACTTTAGCAGAGCTCATTAACACTTAGATTAATAACTGATCACATTGATTTATCAGTAACACTTAGATTAATAACTGATCACCTTTATTTATCAGTAACACTGAGATTAATAACTGATACATTAATTTATCAGTAACACTGATTATTAACTGATCACCTTTATTTATCAGTCTACTCAGACTTTAGCAGAGCTCATTAACACTTAGATTAATAACTGATCACATTGATTTATCAGTAACACTTAGATTAATAACTGATCACATTGATTTATCAGTAACACTTAGATTACTAACTGATCACCTTTATTTATCAGTAACACTTAGATTACTAACTGATCACCTTTATTTATCAGTCTACTCAGACCTTAGCAGAGCTCATTAACACTTAGATTAATAACTGATCACATTGATTTATCAGTAACACTGAGATTGAGCAGACTGATAAATCAATGTGATCAGTTATTAGACTTTAGCAGAGCTCATTAACACTGAGATTAATAACTGATACATTGATTTATCAGTAACACTTAGATTAATAACTGATCACATTGATTTATCAGTTTACTCAGACTTCTGCAGAGCTCATTAACACTGAGATTAATAACTGATACATTAATTTATCAGTAACACTGATTACTAACTGATCACATTGATTTATCAGTAACACTTAGATTAATAACTGATCACCTTTATTTATCAGTAACACAGATTAATAACTGATCACCTTTATTTATCAGTCTACTCAGACTTTAGCAGAGCTCATTAACACAGATTAATAACTGATCACCTTTATTTATCAGTAACACAGATTAATAACTGATCACCTTTATTTATCAGTCTACTCAGACTTTAGCAGAGCTGATTAACACTGAGATTAATAACTGATACATTAATTTATCAGTAACACTGATTATTAACTGATCACCTTTATTTATCAGTCTACTCAGACTTTAGCAGAGCTCATTAACACTTAGATTAATAACTGATCACATTGATTTATCAGTAACACTTAGATTACTAACTGATCACCTTTATTTATCAGTAACACTTAGATTAATAACTGATCACCTTTATTTATCAGTCTACTCAGACCTTAGCAGAGCTCATTAACACAGATTAATAACTGATCACATTGATTTATCAGTAACTCTTAGATTAATAACTGATCACCTTTATTTATCAGTCTACTCAGACCTAAGCAGAGCTCATTAACACAGATGAATAACTGATACATTGATTTATCAGTAACACTTAGATTAATAACTGATCACCTTTATTTATCTGTAACACTGAGATTAATAGCTGATCACCTTTATTTATCAGTCTACTCAGACCTTAGCAGAGCTCATTAACACTTACATTAATAACTGATCACATTGATTTATCAGTAACACTTAGATTGATAACTGATCAATATATAACACAGACTAAATACAAATCATTCATTTCTATTGTAACTATTCCAAGTTCTCATATTCCGTTACATGCCAACCCTGATATATAGCTCATGATCAGTATGATCAATACAGTAGCTGATAGTTTACTGCTGTTATTATGACGGAACAGTAAATCAGTTTCAGCTCGTAGTAGGACTAAGTAGGGCTTTCTCTCATCTACTTACCCCCGAAGCAGACTCCTGCCCCTCTCGGTGGTCCCTCTAGACTGCAGGTTATTGTTTTTCAATGAAACAAATGTTCATCAAAAGCTCTGAAGCTCATGTTGATCACGAGAGTGTGGTCTTCTCGGTGGTGTTTGTAATAAAGGAGTGTGAATTGAAGTGGGGTGCTGGTGCATGGGACACAGGGTCAGTCTGAACCGGTTACCCGAGGGGGGTGGGGCGGGGGCAGTCCCGAGTGAGCGAGGCAGCAGAATATCAAACTTGTGAGCTGCAGTGTGTAGTTAAACAGCAGAGCATCCAGATAAACAGAAGTAATAATAGAAGTCCAGGTGTTACTTAATAGGTTAACTATAACGTATTCCAGTCTATCCATGTCTCTGTAGATCTGATCCCATTCAGCAGTGGTCAAGACCCCCACAGGACCACCTTTAAGCAGCTGTTATTGAGGTGGGGGATTATTCTCAGCAAGGCAGTGACATGTACATCAGATTTTTGTACACAGTGTGTTTTGATTTGTTATGTTCTAAACTGGCCTGAGAGTATTTCTATTGTGTACGGAGAACTGGCCAGACCACCGTTTACCACAAACTGGGAGCACTGGTGAAAATTATTTTTAGTACTGTTCCAGGATTGAAAATGACCGGGCAGCAAACTTGGACACTTTTAGGTAGTTGTGGAATTTGATTGGCCCACGAACCAGGACACTTTTTGCCTCAGTGGCAAAGTTTGACTGGGACATGAGCTGGGACACTATTTTTTACTGCTGTAGTAAATTTTGACTGGGCCATGGACTGGAACACTTTTCACTGCAGTAGTGAAGTTTGACTGGGCCATGAACTGGAACACTTTTCACTGCAGTAGTGAAGTTTGACTGGGCCATGAACTGGGACACTTTTCACCACAGTAGTGAAGTTTGACTGGGACATGAAATGGGATACTTTTCTCTACAGGAGAGAAGTTTGACTGGGCCATGAACTGGGACACCTTTCCCTGCAGTAGAGTAGTTTGACTGGGCCATGAACTGGGACACTTCCCTGCAGTAGAGTAGTTTGACTGGGCCATGAACTGGGATACTTTTCACTACAGGAGAGAAGTTTGACTGGGCCATGAACTGGGACACCTTTCCCTGCAGTAGAGTAGTTTGACTGGGCCATGAACTGATACACTTTATAATACTGGTAAAGTTGGCAGGACACTGTTAGCAACAGTTGTAGAATTTGACCGGGCCATGAGCTGCGGCATGTTTTATTGTTGTTGTTGTGGAGTTCAACTGGGCTGTGAGCCAGGATGTTTTTCAACACAACTATGGAGTTTGTCTGGGCCACAAAGGAGGGCGTTTTTAACAACTGTTGTAGAGTTTAACTGGGCTTTGAACACTGCAACTGTGGAATTTGACTGGGCCATGACTTGGGAGACTTTTCACTGTGGAAGTCTGACTGACCAGTGGAAGTGGACCTTGTGGACAATAAGTGTAGGTACAAGGTAGGTGTTGCTAATAGAACAGCCAGTAAGTGTATATATATATATATATATATATATATATATATATATATATATATATATATACTGTATATGCACAAGTGGCTAGGATGCGGTAGCGGTTCACTGGTAAACACTGCACTACAGCTTTCAGCACCACACACATAATTCATCCCTAGTCCCTCATAATAGCTTTCCTGCGTGTTCATCACTCTCACAGGCTGCAGTGCACTCCCTTCTGCAAACTGAAACCTGCACACACTCCTGTAAGCCGGCCAACAGCCATTATAACGCTGGACTGCGGACTGTGATGATGCAACCTCGCCATGAATCAGCACAAAACACACGCTCCACTGATTCGGATCTCGAACTGAGAACACGAGATAAGATAATTTCTTCAGTTATTATGTACAAAAGGTTATAGAAGATAAAAACCGGGCCTGTGCATGAACAAAAACACATCACTGTACACACAATCTAAGACGGTCACAGCTATCAGAATTTCTGCGCGCCCTGATTGGCTACCTGCGCGGCTGAGTGTACGCACCTGTGCAGTTTTTATCAGTCAGAAGGGAAGCAAACTTGTTTACTGAGCTTAACGCTGGCTAATCACCAGCAGCATGCGGCTGCCTACACTGACCACAGCCGTGAACCTTTCTACCAACAGGATCTAAACACTGACGGTTCAGAGCTTTAAATGAAGCAGCTAATAGAAATTATATGACTGTAACGGTCTACATCTGTTTAGCTCCATCCATATACAACGACATGTGGAGTGTTGTTCAGTCTACATCTGTTTAGCTCCACCCATATACAACGACATGTGGAGTGTCGTTCAGTCTACATCCACCAATTGATGTTTAGCTCCACCCATTTACAACGACATGTGGAGTGTTGTTCAGTCTACATCTGTTTAGCTCCGCCCATTTACAACGACATGTGGAGTGTCGTTCAGTCTACATCCACCAATGGATGTTTAGCTCCACCCATTTACAACGACATGTGGAATGTTGTTCAGTCTACATCTGTTTAGCTCCAACCATTTAGAATGAGATGTGGAGTGTTGTTTAGTCTACATCTGTTTAGCTCCACCCATATACAATGAGATGTGGAGCGTTGTTCAGTCTACATCTGTTTAGCTCCGCCCATTCACAGTGAGATGTGCAGTGTTGCTCAGTCTACATCTGTTTAGCTCCAACCATTTAGAATGAGATGTGGAGTGTTGTTTAGTCTACATCTGTTTAGCTCCACCCATATACATTGAGATGTGGAATGTTGTTCAGTCTACATCTGTTTGGCTCCGCCCATTCACAGTGAGATGTGGAGTGTTGTTCAGTCTACATCTGTTTAGCTCCAACCATTTAGAATGAGATGTGGAAAGTTGTTCAGTCTACATCTGTTTAGCTCCACCCATTTACAACGACATGTGGAGTGTCGTTCAGTCTACATCCACCAATGGATGTTTAGCTCCACCCATTTACAACGACATGTGGAATGTTGTTCAGTCTACATCTGTTTAGCTCCGCCCATTCACATTGAGATGTGGAGTGTTGTTTAGTCTACATCTGTTTAGCTCCACCCATATACAATGAGATGTTGAGCGTTGTTCAGTCTATATCTGTTTAGCTCCACCCATTTACAATGAGATGTGGAGTGTTGTTTAGTCTACATCTGTTTAGCTCCACCCACTCACATTGAGATGTGGAGTGTTGTTCAGTCTACATCTGTTTAGCTCCGCCCATTCACGGCGAGATGTGGAGTGTTGTTCAGTCTACATCTGTTTAGCTCCACCCATTTACAATGAGATGTGGAGTGTTGTTCAGTCTACATCTGTTTAGCTCCGCCCATTCACATTGAGATGTGGAGTGTTGTTTAGTCTACATCTGTTTAGCTCCACCCATATACAATGAGATGTTGAGCGTTGTTCAGTCTATATCTGTTTAGCTCCACCCATTTACAATGAGATGTGGAGTGTTGTTTAGTCTACATCAGTTTAGCTCCACCCACTCACATTGAGATGTGGAGTGTTGTTCAGTCTACATCTGTTTAGCTCCGCCCATTCACGGCGAGATGTGGAGTGTTGTTCAGTCTACATCTGTTTAGCTCCACCCATTTACAATGAGATGTGGAGTGTTGTTCAGTCTACATCTGTTTAGCTCCGCTGTTCTAAAAGCGATGTCGAGAGTTGTTCAGTCTACAGTTTAGTTTAGCTCCGCCCACTCACAATGAGATGTGGAGTGTTGTTCAGTCTACAGTTTAGTTTAGCTCCGCCCACTCACAATGAGATGTGGAATATGGTTACAACATATATCTGCTTAGCTCCGCCCATTTACAAGGAGATGTGGAGTGTTGTTCTGTCTACATCAGTTTAGCTCCACCCATTCACAAAGAGATGTGCAGTGTTGTGTAGTGTACATCTGTTTAGCTCCGCCCATTCACAATAAGATGTGGAGTGTTGTCATAGCCTATAACTGTTTAGCTCCGCCCAATTACAAAGTCATGTGCAGTGTTGGTCTTTCTGCAGCTCTTAAGCTCCGCCCATTTACAATAAGATGTGGAGTGTTGTTATAGCCTATAACTGTTTAGCTCCGCCCATTCCTGTTGAATCAAGATGTTGTTATACAATAGTTTAGCTCCGCCCATTCCTGTTGAATCAAGATGTTGTTATCCAGTAGTTTAGCTCCGCCCATTCCTGTTGAAGCAATATGTTGTTATCCAGTAGTTTAGCTCCGCCCATTCGTGGGGAGATGTTTAAGTTGGGAAAACTATTTGATGTGGTGGTGTTCATGGCAGGATCATTGCGGGGTTCCAAAGCATCCACCCAGAAGATCCAGAAGAATCTGAAACCCTGTGCAAAGTGAGTTCAAATGATGTAGAACAATAAAAATTGGAGACAGATATTTGGAGTCTGTGGACACTGACACTACGTAGATCCCAGGGACGGTGGGGATGGTGGTCTACTGTAAAACCTACTACGCCTTCAAAAACAGCAAGAGTCATGGGGGGCTTGAGGTGGGTTGTACTTGCTATTCTCAAAAATGAACCTAATCCCTTCCAGGCGGGAGTCGGAATTTGTCCCACCTTTCGTCATATGTCCTGCACTCTTTCCCTCACTCTTTCCCTCCAGTCCATAAATCTCTCACTCCTTCTCTTTTTTCTCCAGGGTGGCCGGTTTAATTCCCACTCTGGGTAAGAATGTCAGGGTTTGCAGAGGTTTTGGACGGTTCCCACAGAGCTCTTGGATGTCACACTCCTCTAATCCCCTGGAGAGAGAGCGGTAGAGAGTGAGAGAGCGGTAGAAAGAGAGAGAGAGAGAGAGAGAGAGAGAGACGTATAAGGACTGAACAGTACAGTTAATTGCTGTCAGTGGAGGAACGCTGGCCTTACATAACCTCCTTGTCCACATCTCCCTCACTCTCGTCCACATGCCCACCGACCTCACCTTCAGATCAGCCGGGACGTGTTCTGGTGTCTGAAGTTTGCTTCTATGGGTTTATACTGGAGCTACAAGGCTTATGTAGCTAACAAATAATGGAGGCCTATGCATATTAGTTAGCATAATGCTAACTGGATACTCACATCAACATAAAATTGGATCAAACCAATTTGAGTGATAAAACTGTTTGTATGGCCATTAAGTCCGTTTTGATACGACATAGTCGAGTCACATTATTATGACTACTTTATTATTATTGTTCTGGTGTTTTCCAGACACTCATCCATGTGGAAGACACTCTCAACCCACTTGGGTCTGAATCCATCCTTGCAGATCATCTACACCATACATGCTGATGGTCTTCTCTGGAGTGGATGGAATCTTTCAGCAAGATATTGCGACACAACACACGACTAGAAATGTCCCACACTGGTTGGAAGAGCTGACAAAGACCTCCAAGCACGACCCTGGACCCCTAATTCCCCAGGCTTGAACCCAACTGAGCATCTTTTGGACCACCTAGATGATTGTGTTGGCTCTCTGGATCCTCCTCCACGCTCCCTCCAGCAGCTGTGGGATGCACTGCAGTCAGCATGATACCTCCAGATACCTGTGACCACCTACCAGGACCTTATTGAGTGTCCTAGTCCGTCTAGCTGCTGTCCGTGCTGCACACGGCGGTCACTCTGGATATTAGATAATATATAATAATGTGACTCGACTGTGTAGAACAGTGGTTCAAGGTGAACAGCACGTAAGCTTAAATAATAACAATATCCATATACAAGAGCTTGATATAACTGCAATAAGCAACAAGTGATATATATATATATATATATATACATACATGGTGGTGTTGGCTCTATGGATCTTCCTCCACGCTCACTCCAGCAGCTGTGAGATGCATTGCAGTCAGCATGACTCCAGATACCTGTGACCACCAGGACCTTATGAAGTCTATATCTATATATCTATCTATATATATATATATCTATCTATATATATATATCTATCTATCTATATATCTATCTATCTGGCTACAGCTCCCCTATTACTACTGGACTAGCAAGATAAAGTGAAAGATAATGGATGGATAGATGGATGGATGGATATATACAACACACATTGTTACTTATGTGCATATACACCATGATCTGCATAGGTATATATACACACATATATATATATATATATATGTATATATATATACACACATATATATATATATACACACATATATATATATATATATATATATATATATATATATATATATATATATATATATATATATATATATATATATATATATATATATATATAGGTCATTGTAGCCCAGGATAACCACACACACTAGCCTTGCTTGGACCTTAGATAATAAGTGCACGTGCCTGAAGCCCCCAGTGATCATCATTCCACTTTGTAAACAGGCCACAGTGCCAACTCATTTGGGTCATCTCCACTGACCCCACTGCTTCAGGCAATGGGTCGTCCGAGAAACAGAAAGAAGAATTCTCTAAACTGACCGCCCCTCGCAGTCTGATGATGAACCGCTGGGCACTGCTCCGACGGCTAGCTTAGCAGCCTGGACAACAACCCGAGTCATTATCATCATCTACATTAGTATTTAAAACCAGATCATTTGCGGTTCGTCCACTGATATAAAACTTTGTTCTTGGTTCCTCGAACACTCGGGGAGCACTAAGGTGTTAAAATCAGTGTGTTTAAAGTGTTCCTTGCTCTGTAATCTCTTAATTACGTGCTAGATTTGCTGAAATTAATCCCTCTTACGCCGCTGCTGCTATCGCCCCAGAAGATCAGCCTGTTCTTAGTCTTTTGTTGGGTAACTGTTGCTCTGGACTGAAGTAAGAAGTAATCGGGCAGTTATTTTTTACTTCTATGGACATCAGAAACAGGGAGGAACCATGAAGGCCTTGTATTTACAAGATGACTATTACAGTCCTCCTCTTGTTTCATTAGGTTTGGTTTGGAAAAGAGTGAACCTCTTTGAACGCCCAATGGAATATTTTCCCATCAGCCTTTATATTCCCAGTTCGCTTTATGGGTAGACCCAGCCAGACAAGCTCTCTCATTGGTGAGGACTAGCCCACCAATACTATTATGAAGTGGCTTTAGAAGCAGATGATCATGTTTTCATTTCATTTCTCCTAAGCCTTCCATGTGGTGGCCGAGTTTAATTTTCCTTGAAATGGGAAGTCCGCCCTAGAATTCCAGTTTAGAATGTTAGTTGCCTAATCAGTTTGGTAGAGTTTGTGTTGTCGTTCGTCAGTGTTCCCTTACTACGTTACCCAGCATGCATTACACAAACACCTCATCCCACCATTGGGAATTTTCTTTGTTGCCTGAAACAGCTCATGGGAATTCCTGCCCCTTTAATTATGTTACAAGGTGACATCATCTTATAACACAGTTCTTATCGCCTGCCAATCAGCAATGCTGGCACACTCTCACACAACACACACACAGAGCTACACCAGTAAAAACTGACCAATGTTCTGCTCCAGTCCGGCTTGCGAAGGTATATCTACCATCTTCTTCTGCCGGACTTTCAGGATCGGACTCTGGCTCAAACTGATACTGATGGTATTGTAAGGAAAGCTACAGTGGGATGCCGCTCTTGTGGTTGACCAATCAGGCTGACTCAAACCGTTGGTAGTCCTCAGACTGTTAGCTTAGCAGCCTAGACTGCTAATTCAGCCCTTTTTTCTGTTACAGAGTGACATCATCTTGTAACACAGTCCTTATTGCCCGCCTCCCGGCAACTTTGGCACACAACACACACAGTGGTAAACTAGTCCAGCTGGCCAAGTTGTATCTACCATCTTCTTCTGCCGGACTTTCAGGATCGGACTCTGGCTCAAACTGATACTGATGGTATTGTAAGGAAAGCTACAGTGGGATGCCGCTCTTGTGGTTGACCAATCAGGCTGACTCAAACCGTTGGTACTGCTCAGACTGTTAGCTTAGCAGACTTTTAGCTTAGCAGTCTAGCCATTTTTTCTGTTACAAGGTGACATCATCTCGTAACAAAGTCCTTATTTCCCGCCTACCGGCAACTTTGGCAGACAACACAAACAGTACTAAACTAGTCCAGCTGGCCAAGTTGTATCTACCATCTTCTTCTGCCGGACATTCAGGATCGGACTTTCAGGCCTGGACTGCTAATTGCAGCCCTTTTTTCCTGTTACAAGATGACATCACCTTGTTACAGTCTTTATCGCCCGTCTACTGGCAACTCTGGCATGTTCTCACACAATACCTAGAGAGCTAAAACAAGAAGAACTGACCATTCTGAAACGGCCTGCTCCAGTCCAGCTGGTGAAGGTGCATCTACCAGCTTGTTCTGCCGGACTTTCAGGATCGGACTCTGGTTCAAACTGATACTGACGCTATTGTAAGAACAGCTACAGCGGTGTGGGGGCAAAACCACTCTGGTGGTTGACCAATCAGGCTGACTCAAACCATTGGTACTGCTCAGGTGGTTAGCTTAGCAGCTTGGACTGCTAATTCCAGCCATTTTTTCTGTTACAAGGTGACATCACCTCAGTAAACAGTCCTTATTGCCTTATTTGCAACTTTGGCAAGTCCTTACACAACACACACACAGAGCTAGACCAGTAAAACTGACCACTCAGAAATGTCCTGCTCCAGTCCAGTTGGCGAAGGTATATCTACCAACTTGTTCTGCCGGACTTTCAGGATCGGACTCTGGCTCCAACTGATACTGATGCTATTGTCAGAACAGCTACAGCGGTGTGTAGGATGGGTATTGTAGTGAGGAACAAATTGATGAGGCATGACAACTAACATTCTAACCTGGAATTCTAGGGTGGACCTCCTATTTCAAAGAAAACTAAACTCACCCCATTCGGACCACCACAGCTGAAAGGCTTAGGAGACCCCCATCCCCAGTCTGGGACTCTAAATCTTGCCAGAGTAAAGACCGAAATATGAAGACATCGCTAAACATGAATCATATAAAGGAACCTATTTACAAGTTCCATGTTAATACTACTTCTCACAGTGCTGACTTGTGTGTGAACTCTTTCCATCGACGGGCTCTTTTCAGTGAAGTGTCCAATCATAATTCTGCAAACGCAGGCTGTTCCCAGAAGCACCAGGGAGGCCCTAAGGCAGGGACGTCAATCAAAACCTCAGCATGGCTCGGGTCAGGCTCTCGCTCTCTGTTGTTTTTTTCAGCCCACAGAGATTTCCTCATGAGCATCAGGTTCCAGAGTCTGAGAAATCCCCCCAAACACACTCAAACCCATCTCCTCAGCACGGACACACGGTCTTAGCAAGTAAAATGATCTCATATTAAAGCCATAAATCTTATAATTATGTTAAATTACGAATATGAATCAGCCCCTCATAGATATTTTAGCTTCTTCTAAATCATTCATGGCTCAAAACTATTAAAAGAGAGTCACTGGCTGGGTTTCCCGGAAGCATCTTAGCACTAGAATAGGTTTTAAATGGTAGAGCGAGCCTCACACTGAACACTCTCTCTACCTGCGGAGATGATATCAACACTGAGATGCCTTTGGTCTCAGGTTATTATGGTTATTATCCATGTTTTTAAGAAAAGGCTCCACTTGAATTGCGGAACTTCTGGGATTTTAAGGTGGTCTTTCATGCTCAAAGGCTTTAGCACTGAGGGTAGAGCTTTAGACTTCTTTTCCCCAGATTTCCTAGAAGTTGCCTCATTGTGGTTTATTTAATAGCACCTAATAACCTTTTGGGAACTGAAGACACAAGCAGATCCAGTTGGGTTGGTTTAGGTTGAGGGGCTGGGGGTTGGGTTGGTTTAGGTTGAGGGGCGGGGGGTTGGGTTGGGTTGGTTTAGGTTGAGGGGCTGGGGGTTGGGTTGGTTTAGGTTGAGCATATGCTGCAAAAGGATGCTCAGTGTCGATGGTGCTTCCACAGATGTGCAAGTTACTAATACTAACCCCACATCCACCACCTCAGACCCAACCCAACCCCCAGCTCCTCAACCTAAACCAATCCAACCCCCAGCACCTCAACCTAAACCAACCCAACCCAACCACCAGCCCCACAACCTAAACCAAGCCAACCCAACCCCCAGCCCCTCAAGCTAAACCAACCCAACCCCCAGCCCCTCAAGCTAAACCAACCCAACCCCCAGCCCCTCAAGCTAAACCAACCCAACCCCCAGCCCCTCAACCTAAACCAAGCCAACCCAACCCCCAGCCCCTCAACCTAAACCAAGCCAACCCAACCCCCAGCCCCTCAACCTAAACCAAGCCAACCCAACCCCCAGCCCCTCAACCTAAACCAAGCCAACCCAACCCCCAGCCCCTCAACCTAAACCAAGCCAACCCAACCCCCAGCCCCTCAACCTAAACCAAGCCAACCCAACCCCCAGCCCCTCAACCTAAACCAACCTAACCCAACCCCCAGCTCCTCAACCTAAACCAACCTAACCCAACCCCCAGCCCCTCAAGCTAAACCAACCCAACCCCCAGCCCCTCAAGCTAAACAAACCCAACCCCCAGCCCCTCAACCTAAACCAAGCCAACCCAACCCCCAGCCCCTCAACCTAAACCAAGCCAACCCAACCCCCAGCCCCTCAACCTAAACCAAGCCAACCCAACCCCCAGCCCCTCAACCTAAACCAAGCCAACCCAACCCCCAGCCCCTCAACCTAAACCAAGCCAACCCAACCCCCAGCCCCCTCAACCTAAACCAACCTAACCCAACCCCCAGCCCCTCAACCTAAACCAACCTAACCCAACCCCCCAGCCCCTCAAGCTAAACCAACCCAACCCCCAGCCCCTCAACCTAAACCAACCCAACCCCTCATCCTGAACCAACCCAACCCCCAGCCCCTCCACCTAAACCAACCCAACCCCCAGCACCTCAACCTAAACCAACCCAACCCCCAGCCCCTCAACCTAAACCAACCCAACCCCTCATCCTGAACCAACCCAACCCCCAGCCCCTCGACCTAAACCAACCCAACCCCCAGCACCTCAACCTAAACCAACCAAACCCAACCCCCAGCACCTCAACCTAAACCAACCCAACCCCCAGCACCTCAACCTAAACCAACCCAACCCCCAGCCCCTCAACCTAAACCAACCCAACCCCTCATCCTGAACCAACCCAACCCCCAGCCCCTCCACCTAAACCAACCCAACCCCCAGCACCTCAACCTAAACCAACCAAACCCAACCCCCAGCACCTCAACCTAAACCAACCCAACCCCCAGCACCTCAACCTAAACTAACCAAACCCAACCCCCAGCCCCTCGACCTAAACCAACCCAACCCCCAGCACCTCAACCTAAACCAACCAAACCCAACCCCCAGCCCCTCGACCTAAACCAACCCAACCCCCAGCCCCTCGACCTAAACCAACACAATCCCCAGCCCCTCAACCTAAACCAACCAAACCCAACCCCTCAACCTAAACCAACCCAACCCCCAGCCCCTAAACCAACCCAACCGAACCCCTAGCCCCTAAACCCAACCCCCAGCCCCTCAACCTAAACCAAGCCAACCCAACCCCCAGCCCCTCAACCTAAACCAAGCCAACCCAACCCCCAGCCCCTCAACCTAAACCAACCTAACCCAACCCCCAGCCCCTCAACCTAAACCAACCAAACCCAACCCCCAGCACCTCAACCTAAACCAACCCAACCCCCAGCACCTCAACCTAAACTAACCAAACCCAACCCCCAGCCCCTCGACCTAAACCAACCCAACCCCCAGCACCTCAACCTAAACCAACCAAACCCAACCCCCAGCACCTCAACCTAAACCAACCCAACCCCCAGCACCTCAACCTAAACCAACCCAACCCCCAGCCCCTCAACCTAAACCAACCCAACCCCTCATCCTGAACCAACCCAACCCCCAGCCCCTCCACCTAAACCAACCCAACCCCCAGCACCTCAACCTAAACCAACCAAACCCAACCCCCAGCACCTCAACCTAAACCAACCCAACCCCCAGCACCTCAACCTAAACTAACCAAACCCAACCCCCAGCCCCTCGACCTAAACCAACCCAACCCCCAGCACCTCAACCTAAACCAACCAAACCCAACCCCCAGCCCCTCGACCTAAACCAACCCAACCCCCAGCCCCTCGACCTAAACCAACACAATCCCCAGCCCCTCAACCTAAACCAACCAAACCCAACCCCTCAACCTAAACCAACCCAACCCCCAGCCCCCTAAACCAACCCAACCGAACCCCTAGCCCCTAAACCCAACCCCCAGCCCCTCAACCTAAACCAAGCCAACCCAACCCCCAGCCCCTCAACCTAAACCAAGCCAACCCAACCCCCAGCCCCTCAACCTAAACCAACCTAACCCAACCCCCAGCCCCTCAACCTAAACCAACCAAACCCAACCCCCAGCACCTCAACCTAAACCAACCCAACCCCCAGCACCTCAACCTAAACTAACCAAACCCAACCCCCAGCCCCTCGACCTAAACCAACCCAACCCCCAGCACCTCAACCTAAACCAACCAAACCCAACCCCCAGCACCTCAACCTAAACCAACCCAACCCCCAGCACCTCAACCTAAACCAACCCAACCCCCAGCACCTCAACCTAAACCAACCCAACCCCCAGCCCCTCAACCTAAATCAACCCAACCCCTCATCCTGAACCAACCCAACCCCCAGCCCCTCCACCTAAACCAACCCAACCCCCAGCACCTCAACCTAAACCAACCCAACCCCCAGCACCTCAACCTAAACCAACCCAACCCCCAGCACCTCAGCCTAAACTAACCAAACCCAACCCCCAGCCCCTCGACCTAAACCAACCCAACCCCCAGCACCTCAACCTAAACCAACCAAACCCAACCCCCAGCCCCTCGACCTAAACCAACCCAACCCCCAGCACCTCAACCTAAACCAACCAAACCCAACCCCCAGCCCCTCGACCTAAACCAACCCAACCCCCAGCCCCTCGACCTAAACCAACACAATCCCCAGCCCCTCAACCTAAACCAACCAAACCCAACCCCTCAACCTAAACCAACCCAACCCCCAGCCCCTAAACCAACCCAACCGAACCCCTAGCCCCTAAACCTAACCCCCAGCCCTTCAACCTAACCTAACCTAACCCAACCCCCCCCCCCCAACTCTGACTATATGCTGCTCATATTGTTTTTACTCTTCTGTGAATGGCTTCTTATGAGCCGTGTGCACTCTCACTCCATCACCGCAGAGTCAGCGCAGGGCTAGGCACGTACTCTGAGCTGGACGGGTCGGAGCCGGTCAGAACCAGGTGAGACCGGCAGCGACCGGAGAGCCTTTCATTCGCCGACCTGCTTAAACTCAAATACCTCAGAGGAGATTATTACACAGCACGGGGAGCGGGCGTGTGAGCGAGGGGGGCACACTTAGAGAGTATCACTGAGCTTTGTGAGGAAAGCGGCGGAGGTGAGTCAGAGTTCAGTCCAGCACCAAGAACTGAGGGGCTGCCAATCTCCCACGGTCCAGGATTCTGATTGGTCATCCGGTCAGGGTACATGTGGAACATTATTGGAATGTCTCTTTGGACATAAAGAACATTTCAAAACAGTCCATATACACACACTGAGCACTTTACCAGGTACACATACCCTAAACCTACACTCATACCAGCTTTGTAGTTCTATACTTACAGACTGTAGTCCATACTTTGTTAGCCTGTTCCTTGATGGGGGGGGGGAGGACCCCCACAGGACCATCACGCTTGGGTGACACTGATGTTGTGCTGGTGTGAGTGGATCAGATACAGCACTATCACTGTCCACTCTACTAGACACGCCTTCTTTGTTGGTCCACCTTATAGATGTAAAGTCAGACACGATAGCTCATTTATCCTCCATCAGTGGTTACAGGCTGCTGCCCACAGGACACTGTTGATTGGTGAACTACTCTCAGTCCAGCTGCGACACTGCCTTGTCTGATCCACTCATACCAGCGCAACACACCACTGCCGCATCAGTGTTAAACCAGCGTAGACTGTTCCTGCAGCACAGGTGTATAAACTTTCCATAAGCTCCTGAAGAAACGCTGGTGACTGCAACTTTTAGGATTTGTAGTTGCACGAGCTGAACATGAAGAGTGTACCGGGATCACCTTCGCTTTCAAGTTATCTCGGCTTATATTCCGAGATGTTCTTTCTTTATCGCTCCTTCCACTCGGTGGGCCGCTGGGTTCACTGGTTAATGAATACAGCAGGTTCAGATAGAGCTCAGCTGGTAAACACAAACTCAGCACAACCTGGTTCTAAACATCTGGAAGCCCTAAGCAACACCTACTCTGGGGGGCCTTCAACCACTCCAGTGCTATTATTTCAGGACATGAGGATTACAAGCAAGGAACAGCTTGGACTGAACTCATACCTTCACCGT
Organism: Megaleporinus macrocephalus; assembly: GCA_021613375.1. Taxonomy (NCBI): domain Eukaryota; kingdom Metazoa; phylum Chordata; class Actinopteri; order Characiformes; family Anostomidae; genus Megaleporinus; species Megaleporinus macrocephalus. The sequence continues at coordinate 5,255,096 of CM038712.1, forward strand.
CCACCGTGGCATCTTTACTTTCAATGTAAGTCAACGGAACCAGAGTTTCGTCCAAGCTATTTTGGAGCATTTCTATTGGTCCGTTCGTCATGAAATGTTCACACGTTGTAAACGGCAGCTGTTGGACAAGAATGGAAAGTTTCTTTGGCCAGTGATGACATGAACCCTGCATAGTGAGGACCCCGAACCAGCGTGGACGCCCCCTAGTGGCTGAAAGTACAGTAGCAGACGCAGCACTTTTGTTTTGTACAAGCTTTTAATCGTATCAAGGTTAATTTTGTTCAACAGTACCTTGTAGCTCACCTGCTGCTGCTGTTGGTACATACTTTGTTTATGACAGTGACTGTTTTAAGTTGAGGGCACTTGCTTCGCCTTCCTCGCTCTTCCCTCTGTTCTGCTCCAGAGAAGTCTTACGGAGGGGGGGCGGACAGAGAGGAGACGTGGAGGCCTCATGGCCTGCCGACCTGAGACCAGTTTCCAAGCTCAGGAGCCGAAGACTTTGGAGGCTTTGGCAAGAAGGTTTCAAGTCAAGGCTTCCTGGGGGTGTTTGAAGGTGCTGCAGTTTTGTTGCTATGAGAGTTTACAGGGTTGGGTGATAAGCTGACTTAATAAAAGCGAGGGATCAGCCTGATCTCCATCTGCAGCCTCTGTAGCAGACTGTCGATTAGGATGGAGGTTTCTTGGCACCTCCATCGACTACTCAAACCGGGCTACAGATGGAGGGCTGGAAACACTGGAATGTTTCTTTAAGTCCAGTCTCTCGAATTTGACCATCAGCCTCAACAGAAGGGGCGCTATATTAATTAAGAGGACTCTCACGTTGGGCTCAACATGAAGACTGTCCAACAGTTTGCTAACCAACTAACGACTTCGTAGAACACATACTACTCTGATCTGACGTATCTGGAAAGGAGGTTACAGCTTCTTACTTCTCGGCAACACACTAGAAGAAATTAGGGCTGCACAACGTCAACACTGCAACACCTGCCTTTGCCATTTCAACGTTTGGTTGTTTTGTTTAGTGTTTTTATTTATTGTAGGCCTTTGTATTCAATGTATTCAAACTAAGCTGTTTATCGTCGCTGTCCAAAGAAAAACAAACAAAAAAAAACAAAAAAACAAATTACCTCCCAAATGGCAGCTTAACAGGAGAGGCTGAAAACGTTCTTCACTTTTAATGGAAGTCAATGGAACCAGAATGTCTTCCAAGCAATTTTTGAGCATTCCTATTGGTCCATTCATCGAGAAATGTTCACTCAACGTAAACAGCAGCCGTTGTGCTTAAATTATGTTGAGAAAATAAAAATTGATACACATTTTTGTTATGCAATCCAAATTTTAACAAATTTTTCTTGGGCTAGTTTTATGCTTGACCATACTACCATACTCTCCTTAGTATTAAACCAGTTGTTTTGGTTACTGTATTGATCTATCTGCTCTGATAGGCTGTCTTGTATGGCACCTAGTTCAAAAATAGAGGCCACGCAACACCCCCTATAACTTTAGCATGAGTGGACGGGGCTATTACTATGGTTAGTCGTATACAGTCTATATGGACTGTGTATGGTCATATAATATATGGTGGTGTAGTGGTGTGCTGCAATATCAATATTGTCCCAGTGCTAATGTGTGTCTTCGAGTGGGCGAACTGAGAGTCATGCTTGGCTCAAACCTTTTAACAGGGAAACTGGCCTCAGATCAGCGTAGAACAGCAACTTCCACCAACACCAATTCACGCGCACTCACACGGCACTCTCTCAGCTTTATACACGCATGCAAAAGTGGCGACAAGTGCTGTCCCAGTTTCCGTTACTGTCCTGCCTGTCTTCTCTACACGCTGCGCTTACCAGCCTTACACGGAGTTTACACAACCTAAAAACAAACAAACAAACAAAAATCCACCTGCGCTCGGCTGTCCCGCGTCAGCTGTGCCGTCCCGAGCACTTCCCGTGGCCCCCGTTCGCTCCTTCTGGAGCTTTCCGTGCGTCCGGCTGAGCCGTTTTTGTGAGTTTGGTGGACATATTTGATCGTTCGGAATCTTAAACCTAGAAAAATAGTGTACGGCTGGTTTTTTTCAGGTGTGTGTTCGGCCCGGATTAGTTGTGAGCTAGCCACACAGCTAGCCAGAGGGACCGGGGTCGGGAAGCGCCGGGCAGCAAACCAAAAAAAGAACCCAACGAAATAATAAAAATATAAACACAAAAAAAAAAAAAAAGATAACAAAATCATCTCAATACTTCCCGTGAGCATCTCTTCCGTTCTAAAGCAAAACACGTGACACGGTCGCGGAGTTCCTGAGCCCCAATCGAGACGTGGCCACTGTGGCCTCTCCGTCGCTAAAAACCTCACAGTCCACTTTTCTCTCGTCCAGTCCGTCCCAAGCCGCCCCGTTCTCGCCCGCCTCAGCAGTGGCCCGGTGGAGGATGGCCTGGTTGTTGGTGGTTTGCAGCCTAGCCTAGCGTGTGATGGTGCGCGGCGCATGCATTAAGGCTGGACGGAGGGGTGCTGGGACATGGGCGAGTGGGCCGAGCCTGACTGGAGCCCCAGCTGTGCCGCAGGAGGGGGCGGAGGGGGAGGGTGCTGCTGCGCCCCGGAGTGTGTGTTCGGGGAGGGGGGAGGCGTGGGCCGCTTGAACTTGTCCGGGCTGTTGCTTCTCCTGGGGGACGGCCTCTGTGGGGGGGGGGGGACAAGAGAAACCAGGCAAAGATTTAGTGTGTCAGTAGATCATTTCGTTATGATTGGACAGTTTCGGTGCCATTCAGGATCAGGAGTGTTAAAGTTTAGTTACTGGGTGAACATTGTTGCTCCAGTTATGTTTATGTCACTGAAATGAAACTTTTTAAACTGGCAGTAGCAGAACCAACGCTAGGAAATGGTTATGACACATACCAGCGCTGTCAGAAAACAGTTTTAGTCTAGTTTTAGTTGTAGTTGTAGTCTGATCCCAGCATAATGTGCACAGCAGGTCCAATTCCTAGATTTAAACAAGCTTGTTTCTAAATAATGCTGGTTTACATACAGTTTTAAATAAATAAATAAATAAAGAGTTTTTTATATAAATAAATAAAGACATAACTATAATTTTATTTTTGGGGTGCAAGAAAATATTAAAATATCGAATATCGCAGTATTATGTTTAGTGATTCTGTAATGATTCGCAAAATCACAGTATCAATAAATATAGAAATATCGAATATCGCAATATTATGTTTAGTGATTCTGTAATGATTCGCAAAATCACAGTATCAATAAATATAGAAATATCGAATATCGCAGTATTATGTTTAGTGATACTGTATCGATCCACAAAAACACAGTATCAATAAATATTGAAATATCGAATATCGCAGTATTATGTTTAGTGATTCTGTAATGATTCGCAAAATCACAGTATCAATAAATATAGAAATATCGAATATCGCAATATTATGTTTAGTGATTCTGTAATGATTCGCAAAATCACAGTATCAATAAATATAGAAATATCGAATATCGCAGTATTATGTTTAGTGATACTGTATCGATCCACAAAATCACAGTATCAATAAATATAGAAATATCGAATATCGCAGTATTATGTTTAGTGATACTGTATCGATCCACAAAAACACAGTATCAATAAATATTGAAATATCGAATATCGCAATATTATGTTTAGTGATACTGTATCGATCCACAAAAACACAGTATCAATAAATATTGAAATATTGAATATCGCAGTATTATGTTTAGTGATTCTGTAATGATTCGCAAAATCACAGTATCAATAAATATTGAAATATCGAATATCGCAATATTATGTTTAGTGATTCTGTAATGATTGACAAAATCACAGTATCAATAAATATTGAAATATCAAATATCGCAATATTATGTTTAGTAATACTGTATCGATCCACAAAATCACAGTATCAATAAATATTGAAATATCAAATATCGCAATATTATGTTTAGTGATTCTGTATCGATCCACAAAATCACAGTATCAATAAATATTGAAATATCGAATATTGCAATATTATGTTTAGTGATACTGTATCAATTCACAAAAACACCATATCAATTATTAATGAACAGTTTACATGCAAAGATTCCTAGATGGCAGTGTTGTAATCAATTTTCAGCTCCACTCCAACACTAACAAGCAGCACAAGGTCGCAACGCTATTGTGTGTAAGCATCGTCAAACCTTTTCATATAATGGTGCATTTATATATATATATATATATATATATATATATATATATACACATACACACACACACACACACATATATAAGATGTTATGATCTGAATATGAGCTATAAAACCCCCAAAGCTGTCAGTCCTGTTAGAGAATCAGATCATGTGGCTCCTCATGAAGCTGCTGGTCAGAATGTTCAAAGTATGTAAACCTGCATCAGAGCAAATAAGCTCATTTCTAAAAACACTCTAAACATTCTTTAAACACAACCAGATGTTTAATTCTGCTCCAGCAATAATTCCATACCTCTTATAGTTCCATAGTTCTGATCTCTTCACACTTATTCAGTAATGTTATAACGTGGGTGGGTGCGTTCAAACTTTTGACTGATGTAGATGCACACACACTTAACTAGACTTAGTATAACACGGTATTCTCATACTGTACTCTAACACGGTATACTCAAATTCTGATGCTATCCTAGTTTCCAGTGGGGGGTTTATTTGATAAGCTGGTGCTGAAGAAGATCTTCACACTACTGATTAGATGCTGATATGAAATGTTTACATTGTCTCCTGCAACACAATTCCACTTCAGATTTCTACATCACTTTTATATACACACCGCGCTGCTGTCTCTCCTAAAGGGAACCCCGGCTGGTAACACTTGTAAGCCTTAATATGATGTAATGACTAAATTATTAAGACACGTACAAAAATCACTAAAAGTATCAGATTTATTAGATTCTCTGTAAAATCCGTGGGTCTCCATTGTTGTATCTACTGACGTGATCAGCGGGTAGTGACGTCAAATAGTTACAGTAACCGGCCGTCACGCTTGAGCACAGCTAGCTACTAAACATGCTACTGTTCAGTCTTTACAGTTTGAGCTAGAACTCAACATTTCTGACATCAGCGGTGACATCACACACCACGTTAGTGTAAATGGTGAACAGAGAGGGTGGAGGAGAGAGTGACACAGTGCTGGAGTTGTTGTGAAGCTGTGTGTTGGTGTTGACGTAGAAGGAGAGTGTCTGTTAAAGGAGCTCCGCTTTCTAGCAGGAAACATTCACTCTCAGTAAACAGCTCGATACACTGAACGGGAGTGTCTCTGAGCTTCACACTCCTTTATTAGTGAAGTAGTATGTTCACTACTAAGACTGGACTTTCACCTTCAGGATCCACAAACGAGGAAAAGCAGCTGACGTTAACGCTAACGCTAAAAGTCCAGCTCATGTTCACGTTCACGGTTCTTCTCGTGGTTCTCCATAATCTGGAGCTTTTGGACTTCCTGTGTGGGGAAACTGTGGCACTGCATTGTGTTTTAGTCTCCGCTTAAAACCAACAGCCTCCGTCAAGTCTCTCACCAGTGGTGGTCTACTGAACCACTCAAACTCATCCAGACTGAAGTGAGGAGAGCAGAGCGGGGGTCTTTGGGTAGCTGTGTTGGTCCACACGCTGCTTCACTAACTATTCTCCTTGTTTATGTTTGTGAAGCTGTTTAGACTAATATCAGTCTTCACGCTGCCTTTCACTAAAACAACATCAACAACACAATGTACATGGTTTTCTTTAAGCTAGGTTAGTAACTAACACTCACTCCTTCACACCACAGTCCAGTTCAGCACTGCAACCATCTGACATCATCTACCCAGCAGGCATTGTATGTCCATATGTTAAATATTTAGAATAAAAGCTCTAATTTATAAATAAATCAGCTACTTTTGTGATTTTTTACAACACGTCTTAATAATTTTGAGTCATTACACCATATTAAGGCTTACAAGTGTTACCAGCCGGGGTTCCCTTTAAACTCAGCGTTTAATTAAAACTTAGTTTATGTTCTTACTGATGAAAACTGTCTGTAAAGCTGCCACTGGTATGAAAAGTGCTCTATAAATAAAGATTATTATTATTATTATTAAGGTCTGTTCACATCCCCCAATGTCAGCAGTGCACACAGAACATCAACACATCTGATACCTGATCCCCCTCCAATGAGGCTGGACTGGCTCCGGGCCTCTGGATCAGAACAGGACACACTACTAAAGTATATCCAACTGGACGACGAGAGACATGAGAAGCTGAACAGGCCTCCAACACGCCGGTACTGACTGACTGCATAACTGTGTGTGTGTGTGTTATATATATATATATATATATATATATATATATGAGAGACTCCAGCTCCTCTGCTGTTCTGGCTTCGTCCGTGCGAGTGGACAGTGTCCAGGGCACGACGGAACATCAAAAGGACCTCAACCTTCCTGTCGCCAAAACAAACATCCCTCGGCAACCACTCCATCCCCATAGCAACCAGCGCTACTTCAGTCCAGCTCCTTTCAGAGCAGCAATGGGAAAACCAAAACACTCCTAACAGAGCAAAAACTACAGGAGCTGAAGAGGCGAGCGTGGCGAGGCTGATCCAGGATCGAGGACGTGCGCTTCTGACGCTGCCGTGTTCCGAGCGCCTGCTGTTCCCACACTAGCTGTACGGACTGACTGCCCCGGCGGTACGGCGCGAGACGACCGCGCGGCTATTGTAACCCGTCTGAAGGTGCACGGAGACGTGACAACACAAAAAAACTGGGTTACTGCGCTGCTGATGTGCTACTGTAGCCAACGATGCTGTTCTATAAATCTAATAACCTTCACAACTAAACTAAACCATGTCTATTAGCAGAGGAAGACGGGGGGACATCTCGTCTTCTACATGGTGTGTAAAAAGAAAGATAAAGAAACAGTGTGCTTCATATATATATTATATATATATATATATATATATATATATATATATATATAAACTGTAGTTTCTCTGTATACTTTGTTACCCTGTTCCTTAAGGGTCAGGACCCCCACAGGACAACCACAGAGTAGGTGAAATGCAGTGAAACTAACATGGTGGTAGTGTGTGTTGTGCTGGTGTGAGTGGATCAGACACCGCAATACTGCTGCTGGATTGAGAATCGTCCACCAACCAAACCTATCCAGACAGCAGTGTCCTGTGTCCACTGATGAAGAACTAGAGGAACACAAACTGTGCAGCAGCAGATGAGCTACTGTCTCTGACTTTACATCTACAAGGTGGACCAGCAAGTAGGAGTGTCTAATAGAGTGGACAGTGAGTGGACACAGTGTTTAAACACTCCAGCAGCAGCACTGCTGTGTCTGATCCACTCACACCACCACGTCAGTGTCACTGCAGTGCTGGGAATGACCCACCCCTCAAATAATACCTGCTCTGTGGTGGTCCTGTGGGGGTCCTGATCATTAAAGAACAGAGTAATAAAGTATACAGAGAATCAGATGAACTACAGTCTGTAAGTGGAGCTCCTGTATGGTCAGTGGAGCTGATACAGTGGACAGTGAGTGGAGGTCCTGTATGGTCAGTGGAGCTGATACAGTGGACAGTAAGTGGAGGTCCTGTATGGTCAGTGGAGCTGATACAGTGGACAGTAAGTGGAGGTCCTGTATGGTCAGTGGAGCTGATACAGTGGACAGTGAGTGGAGATAGAAGGAGGTGGTGTTGATGTTTTGGCTGATCCGTGTATTTTGGAGGATTCCTATTGGCCCATTCTTTATGGAAGGTGTAGGCGTGAGTGTGTGCGTGAGTGTGTGTTGTCCCAAGCCCGGGTGCGCGGCGAGGGCTGTGTCAGGAAGGGCATCCGACGTAAAACACTCTGTGATGAATGGATTGATATAAACAGTCCAATAGGAATTTCTTCTTCTACTCTATAACGGCCTGTTTGGAGAACAAGGTTTGGTTCCAACAGTGCACCGGGTCTTTGAAGTTGCCCGTTAGCATGATGAAGCAAAACGGCGCACACGTGCACAGGCACGCAGAGCAGGGTCTAAAATAGATCTGGCAGGTTTGCCCTTTCGGTTTATCCGCCGCGCTCCTCAATGGCATGGAAGCCGAGTTGTTGACATACTGGATCACTGACACCACCACATGTGCAGACACAAGCCTTAGCCGGGTTTTCCAGTGTTGTGCAAGCGTTGGGTCGTGATCGGGCGGGAACACGATCAGCAAAATAAGAAGGACATTGTGGCTCAACAACAAAAAATATAAAGCCTCGTTCTGCTTAGTCGTGGGTTCTGACCTCCACCCTACGGCCCAGTAACCATGTCTAGGATTTGGTTAAACCTAGTCTTTTCAAACTTCAGTCCTACTGGATCTCCATTTCCTAAACACTGTCCTAAATGATCAATGCCACCGTATCACCAGCACCTTCGAGTACCAAGCTTGGAACTCCTGATCTCCTTCTGCGGTTAACTTCTGAGCTAATCTGATGTTATGGCTTTTGGCTCTCGTATAGCCAGGCGTAGAATACTTCTACAGTGGAGGTCTCACAATCCCCCGTCTTTTAACTCCTGGCTTACAGATATGATGATGTTTCTGAGGTTAGAAAAGATTAAGTTCAGTCTTTGTGGGTCAACATTAGTTTATTGAATATATACTGATTAAGCATCTGATTTACATTTATTTTAATCGTTGCATACCGAGTTTAACATTTGCACGGTGCAGGTTCTATTTTTAATTTTAATTTTAAGGTTATTTTTTCCACTCCCATGTATCTATGAGGAATCTACTTAATTGTATAAGGCTTCAATATATATTAGAGATCGACTGATATATCAGTCAGCCGATATATCGGGCCAATATTTGCCATATTTGAATATATCGGCATCGACCGATATCAGCGTTTCGCAGCGCTGATTTTAAGTCAAGCTTGTCTGCGGGCAGCCCCGTGTTATTGGTACTGAGTCCTCTGTTGTTCACCCTGCTGACTCATGACTGTGTTGCGAAACACAGTTCTAACAGCATCATAAAGTTCGCCCATGATACAACTGTGCTGGGTCTCATCAGCAAAGGCAACGAGTCAGCATACAGGGAGGAGGTACAGCAGCTGACAGACTGGTGTACAGTCAACAACCTTCACTGGAATGTAGAGAAGACCAAGGAAATGGTTGTTGACTTCAGGAAATTAAGACCGGTCCACTCTCCGCTTAACATCAACGGCTCCTCTGTGGAGATCGTTAAGAGCACCAAGTTCCTTGGTGTCCACCTCGCGGAGAACCTCACCTGGTCCCTGAACACCAGCTCTACAGCCAAGAAAGCCCAGCAGCGTCTCTACTTCCTCCGGAAGCTGAGAAAGGCCCGTCTCCCTCCACCCATCCTCACCCTCTTCTATAGGGGAACCATAGAGAGCATCCTAAGCAGCTGCATCACTGCTTGGTTTGGGACCTGCACAGCCTCTGACCGCAAGTCCCTCCAACGCATTGTGAGGACAGCTGAGAGGATCATCGGAGTCTCTCTCCCCTCCGTCTTGGACATTTACACCACCCGCTGCATCCGCAAAGCAACCAGCATTGTGTATGACCCCACCCACCCTTCACACAGACTGTTCTCCCTCCTGCCATCAGGAAGAAGGTACCGCAGCGTCCAGTCCAACACGACCAGACTCTGCAACAGCTTCTTCCCCCAAGACTTCGGACTTCTCAACACAACTCAACGTCTGAACTGATATCTTTCTGGTACATGTACACGTACTCTCTCTCTCTCTCTCTCTCTCTCTCTCTCTCTCTCTCTCTCTCTCTCTCTCTCTCTCTCTCTCTCTCTACAGCACATCAGCGTCTCTCCGTCTATCACGTCGGCATCTGCTATATAAACCCCCATATCGGTCGATCTCTAATATATATAAATATAAACCTAGTCATTTCAGAGCCAGTGTGCAGCAAACCCCACTTCACACTCATTAAAAAGTGATTCCGGCGGAGCAGCGGATTAAAACCCACACCGGCAGGCGTGGCAGCATCCTCAACCCTCACCCAGTAACTGGAGTATCGCTGGCACCAAGACAGCGGAGACGAGAACAAAGGAGAGAAAAGGAGGATGAGAGGTTTGCCCTTTTCCTGAGTGGATGTTTTTGTTAGACGGGGTGTGTCGCCGCGACTGACATTTAAGCCATCTCTTTATAGGTGGGAGCGGGTCAGTGCCGGGTTACCGCGAGTATTGCCAAGTTTGGGATCAGCTGGAAGCTCTTTGAGGTCCTGACACGTTTACCATCCACAAAACCACACGCCTGAAGCGCGTCGATCAAACCTCTTTAGATAGTACTGTATCTACTGCAGTACTTATTTAATAGCTTTCTGAGGTTCCCATGGTGACACACCTTCTAGTGTTTTAATTATTATTATTATTATTATTATTATTAAAATAAGTAAATAAGAATGATAATTCATAAATGAAGTCATTAATAAACTTTTGACTGCTAGCGGGAATGTACATGTGAATGAACGTACCTGAACTCCGTGGGAGGGTCCTGGGTGGATGTGCAGTCCTGGGGGGGTGTAGTGGGGAAGGGGGGCCCGGCTGAGTGTGGCTGGGGGCGTGAAGCCAACCGTGTGACTGGCGTACGACAAACCTGCAAAACACGGGGGTTAAACTTTAACTTCACCATGTTAAATCATCGTTACGCACTAGTTTAGTTTTTTTTATAAACGATCAGTGGTTTATTTTGTGCTGTGTTTTAACTCCCGACCACTGGATGGCAGCACTGCCCCTAGATTATTCCAGTAGTGTAAATGCTGATAACGCTAATGTTAGCATTAGCACACAATGCATATGGTGGTGAGTGTTTATGCTACAACACTTTTCCTAAAATTATATTCAAATAATCGCAATATATCACCTCACTGACTGTATCACAGTATCGTAACGCCCCTATCGTAACACAATGAATCAGACCACCCTAAATCCTAATACACTGAACTGTAACACACTGAATCAGACCACCCTAAATCCTAATACACTGAACTGTAACACACTGAATCAGACCACCCTAAATCCTAATACACTGAACTGTAACACACTGAATCAGACCACCCTAAATCCTAATACACTGAACTGTAACACACTAAATCAGACCACCCTATATCATAACACACTGAACTGTAACACACTAAATCAGACCACCCTAAATCCTAATACACTGAACTGTAACACACTAAATCAGACCACCCTAAATCCTAATACACTGAACTGTAACACACTAAATCAGACCACCCTATATCATAACACACTGAACTGTAACACACTAAATCAGACCACCCTAAATCCTAATACACTGAACTGTAACACACTAAATCAGACCACCCTAAATCTTAATACACTGAACTGTAACACACTAAATCAGACCACCCTAAATCCTAATACACTGAACTGTAACACACTGAATCAGACCACCCTAAATCTTAATACACTGAACTGTAACACACTAAATCAGACCACCCTAAATCCTAATACACTGAACTGTAACACACTAAATCAGACCACCCTAAATCCTAATACACTGAACTGTAACACACTAAATCAGACCACCCTATATCATAACACACTGAACTGTAACACACTAAATCAGACCACCCTAAATCCTAATACACTGAACTGTAACACACTAAATCAGACCACCCTAAATCTTAATACACTGAACTGTAACACACTAAATCAGACCACCCTAAATCTTAATACACTGAACTGTAACACACTGAATCAGACCACCCTAAATCCTAATACACTGAACTGTAACACACTAAATCAGACCACCCTAAATCCTAATACACTGAACTGTAACACACTGAATCAGACCACCCTAAATCCTAATACACTGAACTGTAACACACTGAATCAGACCACCCTAAATCCTAATACACTGAACTGTAACACACTAAATCAGACCACCCTATATCATAACACACTGAACTGTAACACACTAAATCAGACCACCCTAAATCTTAATACACTGAACTGTAACACACTAAATCAGACCACCCTAAATCCTAATACACTGAACTGTAACACACTAAATCAGACCACCCTAAATCTTAATACACTGAACTGTAACACACTGAATCAGACCACCCTAAATCTTAATACACTGAACTGTAACACACTGAATCAGACCACCCTAAATCCTAATACACTGAACTGTAACAAACTAAATCAGACCACCCTAAATCCTAATACACTGAATAGTAACACACTAAATCAGACCACCCTAAATCCTAATACACTGAACTGTAACACACTAAATCAGACCACCCTAAATCTTAATACACTGAACTGTAACACACTGAATCAGACCACCCTAAATCTTAATACACTGAACTGTAACACACTAAATCAGACCACCCTAAATCCTAATACACTGAACTGTAACACACTAAATCAGACCACCCTAAATCTTAATACACTGAACTGTAACACACTGAATCAGACCACCCTAAATCTTAATACACTGAACTGTAACACACTGAATCAGACCACCCTAAATCCTAATACACTGAACTGTAACACACTGAATCAGACCACCCTAAATCCTAATACACTGAACTGTAACACACTAAATCAGACCACCCTATATCATAACACACTGAACTGTAACACACTAAATCAGACCACCCTAAATCCTAATACACTGAACTGTAACACACTGAATCAGACCACCCTAAATCCTAATACACTGAACTGTAACACACTAAATCAGACCACCCTAAATCCTAATACACTGAACTGTAACACACTGAATCAGACCACCCTAAATCCTAATACACTGAACTGTAACACACTGAATCAGACCACCCTAAATCCTAATACACTGAACTGTAACACACTGAATCAGACCACCCTAAATCTTAATACACTGAACTGTAACACACTAAATCAGACCACCCTAAATCCTAATACACTGAATAGTAACACACTAAATCAGACCACCCTAAATCCTAATACACTGAACTGTAACACACTGAATCAGACCACCCTAAATCCTAATACACTGAATAGTAACACACTAAATCAGACCACCCTGTACCGTAACACCCTGTATCGTGATCATACTATCAGGTTCTTGCCAATACGCAGCTCTAGTCCAGCGCCTGAAGACAACCAACTCTATAAAAGCTTCTTTTAACCAAAGAAGCACCATCAGTTACACCATCCGGTTGAACTCAGACTAAAGCTTTGATAAGGATTAAATTTAAACTACAAACTAGAGCAAAACACCTCAAAGTAAAATCACGCAATACTGTGGCAGATGTGTTGAACCAGTTGTAGGAATTAGATCTAGGATCTAGAGCTTGGTAGACACGTAGCTGACTGGCTAAAAATCTAACGGTATCGGGTGTTTGGCTTTAGAGGTCCTACAGTAGCTTACAGATGATGATCAGTGTGGAGAGTAACGCTGTCACTGTTCATTTATACTGCTGAACGACCGCGACCAATCAAAATTCACACAGATGTTAATACATAACTTATGATCAATGATCAGACCCTTGATCAGCTCTCAACTAAACTCCTAGTTGGTGCAAGCCGTCCTCAGACTCTCACTCCTTCTGACGGTGGACTGGACAACAAACTCTCGGATCTACAGTAATGGGCTGATCGTAACGAGGGCTGAACTTTTTTCTTTTTTTTTTTTTTAATAACGGCTTCCTCCACACGTAGCCGACGCCTCATCTTGGAAGACACGAGTCGTTTAACGGAAACTCTCCGCTGAAAGATCTTTGTGGCGAGAGAGTGCGGCCGGAGCAACAGGCCCTTCAACTCCTCAAACGAGAGCTAATGAGATAACGGAGGCGCGGCTTTGTTTGGCCGAGACCTGGCGGAGTGCCAACAGCCCTTTTGTGCTCCTGCAATCATTAGCCTACTTTCTGTATCGCCAGAAGTTCTGGTCCAGGTTGAAAGGCGCAGTTTGAAGAACCAATTAATCCTTGGCCTCCACGGTGACAGCTCAGCATGTACAGATTCTCAGAACACCGCCGGAGATACCGGCAGGCCCGCGCCATAAAACGCCAACGATAATATTATCAAAAAGGAGGTCCTTCCCCTCAGTATCGATGGCAAGCACTTGAGGTGTGTTTGTTGAAGTGACTGACGCTGTGTAAGCGCTACTTCAGCGCCCTACCGAAAAATATACATGGCTTTTGCTTGCTAGACAGGGAGAAGAAGAAGTCTAGCCATTCACTCAGTACAGCTCAAAGCAGCTGGTTTTAGTAGTGAAACTACAGTGAAAAGCCTGAAGGTATGAAGGTCTGGTCGAGTAGAAATAAGAGGTGAAGGTTCAAAATATCTGAGCATCAAGGAAGGTCTACAACAACTGTGTACTCTGGGGTGTGTTTATACTCGTAGCTCGGTTCTCGTGGTCCAGGACAAACAAGACAATAACACACTGTAGTCCTGGTTTGCTTAGTGAGTCATTCAAATAAGTAAATAAATAAATCTCTCTTATTGAACTGAGCGAGGCTGGGAGACGTAAGCTCGTACCTGGGGAGATGGGGCGGCTGGAGGAGGGCGAGGGGGTGTAGGGGATGGGACTGGACACGGTGCGGGCTCTCAATCCCTGAGCAGACATCTCATTAAAATACCTAGAGAGAGAGAGAGAGAGAGAGAGAGAGAGAGAGAGAGAGAGATATAGAGACAGAAACAGAGAGAGTAAGAAAGATACAGAGAGAAAGAGTGAGAGACAAACAGAAGGAGAGAAACAGACAGAAAGAGACAGAGAAAGAGAGAAAGAGAAAGAAACAGAGACAGAGAGAGAGAGAAAAAAAGAAAGAAAGAGAGAAAAAGAGAAAGAAAGAAACAGAGAGAGAGAGAGAGAGAGAGAAAAAGAGAAACAGAGACAGAGAGAGAGAGAGAGAGAGAGAAAAAGAGAAACAGAGACAGAGAGAGAGAGAAAAAGAGAAACAGAGACAGAGAGAGAGAGAGAGAGAGACAGAAAGAGAGCAAGAGACAGAGAGAGAGAGTAAGAAACAGACAGAGGGAGAGAGAGAGTGATAGAGCGTAAGAGAGACAAACAGAAGGATAGAGACAGAGAGAAAGAAAGAAACAGAGACAGAGAGAGAGAGACAGAGACAGAGAGAGAGAGACAGAGACAGAAAGAGAAAGACAGAGAGACAGAGTGAGAGAAAGAGTAAGACAGACAGAGAGAGAGTGAGACAGAGCGAGAGAGACAAACAGAAGGAAAGTGAGAGAATAAAAGAGACAGACAGAGAGACAGAGAAAGAGAGAGAAAGAGACAGAGAAAGCGAGAGACAGGCAGAGAGCGAGAGAGAGAAAAAGAGAGAAAGAGAGAGAGAGAGAGAAAGCAAGAGAGAGAGAGAGAGAAAGCGAGAGAGAGGCAGAGAGCGAGAGAGAGAAAAAGAGAGAAAGAGAGAGAAATATTAACATCAGTCTATATCATTTGCATTAATGACTATAACAGTTTGTGGCTTTTGTTTAGTTTTCTGCTTTTCTGGAATTTACTGAATCCAATAAACTACCACACAGTGACGTACGTATTAAAGAGACTAGATCAGAATTAAAGATAATCAGACCTTCATTAATCTAACCTGCATAATAAGAGGGCAGATCTGATAACACACGCAGTGTCTGACTTACTACCACACTGTATGAACATTTCATAAGACTAGACCTGAGTTCAGCGAGCGCACTGCTCCCCCTACTGACCAACCTTCATACTGTTAAAACATGAAATAAACACTGTACAAGCATGTTCTTGTGAAGTGTGATGATTTTCCCCAACGTAACATATATATAAATGTTATTGTATTATTTTATAATAATACCACTACGTGATGGACAGCACTTTGATGGTAACTGAATTGATATCGTCATGGATATTCAATTGTTTTTTCAGATCTATTTAAACTTCCTACAGTTCCAGACTGACTGAAGGACTCGTTCTGAAGATCTGGCATTACCTCTCGTCGTCCATCTCCAGGCTGCTCTCGCTCTCGCTGAGCTGCCTGCACAGAGCCTCCCTCCTCTCCATCTCCCTCTGCAGCTTCCTCTGCAGACGCATGTTCTCCTCCCGCATCTGCCGCTCCTCCTCAATGTACTGAGCTCTCTTCTCTGTGTCTGAGGTGGAAAAACAGATCAATTCAGAGAGGAGCGGTTGCAGGAAACAGACTTTAAATCATGTAAACACTATAGTTATCTTATTATCTGTATCAGGGGTGTTTAACTAGAGTCAGTAGGTCCAGTTAGAGGAGATCTCCTCAGACCAAGGTCATCATCTCTAACGTGTGTTCTGATTCAGTGGTGTATCCTGTTTACTGAAGTAGTCTAGTATCAGCATCTTATACCATCAGCTACTGAAACACCAACACATCACACATACCGTTCAGTATATTTCAGTATATTTACTGTTTAAATGCTGAACTGAATTAATTATTTATAAACTGATAAATGTTTTTTCCTTCTCTTAACGTAAACACAAGGGCTGTATTAAAAAAGCAATGTTTTTTTTTTTTAAAGTGAGAAAAAGTAAATACGATCTGCGTCGTCTTGTTAACTCGGACTCAGATTGTTCTCTCAGATTTTCTCTTGTTCAGTGAGAGAAGTGAGCTCTTGGTTGTCCAGCCAGGACTTTAAACCTGGGCTGAAATGGTGTGAGGGTCATTCTCACACACATAAGAGATACGTGTCTATGTTTAATTCTCCACGCTCTCAGATCATATGAGATGTTGGTTTGAAGTAGGGATGCACCGATACCACTTTTTCCTTACCGTTACCAACACCGATACCAGCTTTTCAGGTATGTGCCAATACCGAGTACCAATACCGAAACCAACTCTGACTTAAATGCTCAATATATGGCTATAAATCCTGATATTTATTATGGGTTTAAGAAAATATCGAAAATATCGAATATGGGGATATTTTGTTTGGTGATACTGTATTGATTCTCAAAAACACAGTATCAATACACAGATTCCTGGCAGACAGTGAATCATTGTGTGTTGAGTTTAAAGCTCTGACCACTAGATGGCAGTGTTGTGATCCATTTTCAGCTCCACTCCAACATTAACAAGCAGCACAAGGGTGTAATGCTATTGTAAGTATTAGTAAACCTGTTCTTAAAGTGGTGTGTTTTAATAGTAAGATTTGAAAAACAATACGTATTGTATCACCAGGTTTTTGCCAATACACAGCCCTAATATTTATAGTGTTCCACTTTTTATATGTTTTTATGTCTTATCCAGAATAAGATATAATAATCTTGAAAGAACACCATTTACTGGTTGAGTAACTGCACATTAAAAAGTTTCAGAGCTATAAAAAGATAAAAATTGCCACAATTCTGAAACATGTGGAGCCATTTAGTCAATAAGCTTCATGGTATCGGGGCTCTCTATTGCCGATACGATATTGTGTGTAAGTGCCAGTATCGGCGACGATACCGATACAGTATCTGTATCAGTGCAACACTAATTTGAAGAATAAACATGTCTCGGTTCATTTCTGGTTGCAAAGTCGTTTTTCGCTGCCGAGATTCCTTTTTTTAGCAAACCATCTGGGTCCGGACCCGGACCGTGGTCCGCCTATTAGTGACCACTGCTTAAAATAAACACAGTCAGAATTAAATTCTTCTTAGTAGTTTATCAGTTTGGGTCCACACTGGACAACGTCTGGGTCTATTATCAGAGGTCCGCCTATTAGTGACCTCTGATCTGATCTTTTTCAACGCTTTCATGCACAACCGGGTTCAAAAGTGACCCGACTGAGATTTTATTCTCTTTATCTTTGCGAAAAAATTCATTAGATCATTCAAGCTTCCATTAATTCCTCAATTTGGTTGTTTCAGATCATCACAAATCCTGATTTCAGATTTATTTTTCTAATTTTATTAATAATAAGAATGTTTGCATCACTGCCTTCTAACACACAACACGGTGTTCACTATGGAGTAAACATTTGCAATCAGGAACATGTTTACAAACACTAGTTTTGTGTTCAAGTAAATAAATAAGAATTAAAAATAACAATTAAATAACAAAATAAACTAATTTGAATAGATTTACCAAAGAGACACTCAGCAGTACATAGAGTAACAAATGAAACCGGGTCCTAGGTGGTGCATTAGAAGGACTTTGCTTAGCTTGTGCATTAAAGGGTTAAAGCTCAGTGACTCCAGTGCAGAGAGCTCCCTCTAGTGGGTCAACAGCACCAACACATGCACTCGCATGATATCAAGTCACAGCAAAAGCACAGCATTAAGGAAAAAACAGCAGCAGGCGCCGACGGAGGAGTGAATCAGAGTAGATCAGACAGAAGCGAGCACGTGCTCAGCAGCAGTACTGCGTACAAGTGAGACCACCGTTAATGTATTACTTCCAGTCAAAGGAACACTGAAGGTACGTATGAGTGACCAGTCTTGAGTTTCACAACAGGTTCCAGTCTTTCTGGGGTCTTGCTTTTAGTTTCTCCAAGAAATCTGCAGCCCCACCTGCAACGTTCAGTCTTAGAAGCAATTTTGAGGTTCTAGACTCTGGGGTGGTCAGTCCGTTGTCCTCAGAACTGCAGCAGCTTCTGTGTTTGATGTGTAGGCGTCTCCTTTTCTCAGTGAGGAGCAGCTTCTTGAATAGTGTTTGAGGTTTGTCTTCTCACAGTGGAAGGATGGACAGAAGCACCTGTGGATGTTCTCAGATGTGAGGGTGGATACCACACCCAATAACCATGCAACTTCTCTGTGCACTGGCGCGCAGGCATGTTGGAAGGAAGGGGCCGTCCCCGAGTTGGGAGCATGAACTGGTCCAGAAACTGTTGGTCTGCTGAAGCATTAAGAGTTCCTTACAATGAAACTGAGGGTCTGAGCTCAACTCCTGAAAAACAACCCCACACCATAATCCCCCCTCCACCAAACTTTACAGTCAGACAAGTACCAGTCTCCTGGCAACCGCCAAACTCAGACTCGTCTATCGGATTGCCAGGTAGAGAAGCGTGATTGGTCACTCCAGAGAACATGTCTCTGCTGCTCTAGAGCCCAGTGGCGGCGTGCTTTACATCACTGCATCTGACGCTCTGCATTGTTCTTGATGATGTAAGGCTTGGATGCAGCTGCTCGGCCATGGAGACTCATTCCATGAAGCTCTCTATGCTCTGTTCTTGAGCTGATCTGAAGACCACATGAAGTTTGGAGGTCTGTAGTGATGGACTCTGTAGAAAGTTGGTGAGCTCTGTGCACTATGCTCCTCAGAATCCTCTGACCCGCTCTGTCATTGTACGTTGCTGTCGTTCCAAATCACTTCCACTTTGTTCTAACACCACTGACAGTCCACTGTGGAATATTTAGTAGTGAGGAAAGTTCACCACTGGACTTGTTGCACAGGTGGCGTCCTATCACGGTACCATGCTGGAGTTCACTGAGCTCCTGAGAGACCCACTCTTTACTAATGTGTGTAGAAGCAGTCTGCAGGACTAGGTACTGGTTTTATACACCTGTGGCCATGAAAGTGATTGAAACACCTGAACTCAATGATTTGGATGGATGAGTATTTTCCTTTGATGTTGTTTCCTTTGATACTGGTACTGAAAAATTGACTAACTTGCACTTATTGGTTGATTGAACTGGGCATTAAAGGAAGGCTGGTCTCTGATATAACACTGTACTGTAATGCTTTGTTGTGGTGGGTGTAACTCAGGTTGGAGGCTCTGTAGCTGTGTGTGTGTGTGTGTGTGTGTGTGTTGCTCACGCTGTAGCTCGGTTGTGCGCAGGCTGCGTTTCAGCCTCTCCACCTCGCTCTTCAGGAAGCGAATGTGCCGCATCATGTTCTCAGGAGAGTCGATCTCCATGGAAACCTCCCGTGGAGAAGGCGGGGCCGACACAGGCTGGTCAAGCTTCTCCTGCAGAATCCTGCCAATCAGAGAAAAAGAGGGCGGGGCTAATATTAAACAGCAGCAGTGATGTCAGACCTGGGCCAAATATCACAACTTGGTCTGAGTATCATTAAAGATATATATATATAATTTTTTTTTTTATATCTTAAGCTCCAGTTTGAAGAACAAAGTTAGGTTCCAGATTTCTCCTGGACGCCCCAGACATTGTATGAATGTGTTCAGTTCCTTCAGCAGCAAATCTTGATTTAGCTTAATGAAGTACTGAGCAGTCAAAGCAGGTATTAGATGAGAACTGATAATAATACTGGGTTGTTTAGGAGAAGCTTGGAAAGGGTTAAATAAACACACTGACGTATGGAAAAGCACTACTTACTCTATTAATACTGATTAATATTTAATAATAAAGTGTTTTACTGAGTAAATAAAAGCTTCCAATCTGGGAAAAAACAGCTTAAATTAAATAAATTACAGTTTTATTATATATATTAAAAAAAATAAAGATTACTCTGTAAGTAGAGACTTATTAGCTATATCAGCCTCAATGCTCCAGCAGGAAAGCTTCCATATATCCTAACAGCAGAATCATATTCACATGATCTTCTGATGAACTTTTCATTCAGCTATGCGAAGACTTGACTGTGGTTTCACTCAAACCGGCATGGGTTGCGTAAAAAATCCTTTCACAAGAACAGAGCTAAAGATCTGATCTGGGGTCAGATAACATGACTAAGATCACCACAACCTGGTGCAGGATCTGACTGGGAATCAGCGGCCCGACGCAGAGATGTTACATAAACAGCCAATGTTTCCAAGTCCATGATGCAAAGCTTTCCAGTCATTTCCAGTCAAGCGACAGTTTCTTTCCACATTTGTTCAACGATTTCAGAGGATTTGGAGGATTCGGAGGATTTAACCATCACTGGTTAAATTTCCAGACGCACTAACATCTCAGACTGAACAGGGAAGCCTCAGAGATGCACATCTTCTCTGGTAATACATTTTGTGTCAAAGCTGTTCATAATGAAGGAAGACTGATTAAGGCAGCCCAGCCTAACAGTGTAATAACAATAATAGGTTGCGATACCTGCAGTAAACTATAGAACTATAGGTTAAACATAACCCTTTTATTAAGCTGTCGTTCATAAACAATGTCAGACCGAGTGGTTTCTGGTGTGAGATGAGCCGCTCTGGAGAAACTTAGAAGCCAGAATCGTTCACAGTGGTGGTGGTGGTGGAAAGGTTATGAAAGTTCTGAGAAGATTGTAATTGAAACACTTTGAGCCTAAATTCTGTGTCTAGTAGGGGTGGGCGATATGGCCCTACAATAATATCATGATATTTCATGGTGTTTTGCGATAACGATACTCTTGGCGATGTGACAAAACATTCAAATAAAAAAAATTAAAATATTTCAAGAATACGCTACTGCACCCAATGAAAATAAAATTTTATTATTGCATATGATATGATATGGCACTGCCCTAACTAAGATATTAAAAAATAGAAGAATTTTCATCAGATTGTAACCGAAGTCAATGATCCAGAATGTCACGATACTAAATAATGCACTCCAAATATCTCCATATATCTCCATGATACTGGACAGATAAAATCTGTCTCTAGTAAATATATAATAGGAAATGAGAAAAGTGTGATTTTTTCTTTTGCTAAACAGTAAAAGTAGTATCCTGGTGTGATAATTAGTGATGGGTGATATGGTACGATATTTCAGGGTATAATATTGTTCACCATATTAAAAAATGTTGGCGATATTATTGTGTACGATATGATATGGCACACCCCTAATTATCTAGTCC
>CM038712.1:5281775-5284275 GCA_021613375.1 Megaleporinus macrocephalus
CTTTTAATTCCAATAAACTCCCATAAACTCCCAAAATTCCATTACATTTTAGAATATTTCCAAAGTTCCTGAGCTAAAGTTCTCATGGAAAGTTACCAGTAATTTACTGGAAATTTATCTGAAATTTTCCACCCCTGTGCAACCCACTAGCAACACCTTAGCAACTAGGGCTGTGTACTGGCTAAAGCCTGGCTATGATACGTCCCATGATACAGGAGTTTAGATTCAGTTAACTTCAGTTAACACTGTCAGCAAAGCTTTATCACAATATTTAAATCTAATTTTAGGAAAACTGAAAACTGAGAATAGAAACTTCTTTTCTTGCAGACCAAATGAAAAGATGTAGACATGATCTGAGAAGGTCTGAGAAGGTCTGAGATCGACTGGCAACTGCACAGTCTTATAGTCCTGGGTTTTTGGAGGTAGATTTCCTTTGGAGGTTCCTGGATTAAACGTCTTGTATTGCATCTGTGTCTGATCAGACTCACTTTAGTCTTAGTACTGGGCTTAGCATGTAAGAAATATTTACAACAACAACAGCCTTGTTAAAGCTGTTATATATATATATAAAAAAAACACTGTCAGCAGTGCGTCCCTACACTACTTGTATACGTTGGAGAGGAAGAGTCTACTGGTGAAGAACACTGCCATCTAGTGGTGGGGATACAAATGCAGCACAATATGAACCACAGTTGGCCACAAATCTGTGACTGTAAATCATTGATTACCAATCAATACTGTGCTTTTCAGAATTAATAGATCACCACAAAACATAACATGACATTCAATACTTTCTTACACCCCTATTAGCAAGCACTTGTGATAAGAGCCTTCGCAACCACCTGGGATACCACTGCAGCAACCACGTAGCAGCATCTTAGGTAGCTTAAATCGAGACGTAGACTCAACGTCTATAAACTGTTGTGTATTTTTATTATCGTGAGCTGTAATAATGTGCGTGTCAGTTATTCCTCCAACAAGCACTGTTGTTTTTTCGGGGGACATGTTCTCCAATTTTTAATATATTTTTAGAATTAAATTAATAAATAAACGCTGAAGCTTTCTGTGCTTTTCTAATTTAGCATTGTAGAAAGTATTATACTGTGATGCAAAATAGCAAAACACATCGTGCCATGATGTCCGCACCCTTAAACGAATAAGTAAATAAATAAATGAATGAATAAATACATCAATCAAGTCTCACTCTATAAATTTGTGGTAATGGAAAACAGCAGGACTGTAACAATGCATTGTGAAACCGTGACCCTGCAATGCAAAACACCAGCGTCTGGAAACCATCAGCACTAATCCAAACCTCGCTCCAGCACTGCCTCGCGGCTCTAGTGGCATCACAAGTTTGGGCAGCATCACTATTAGTACCATCTGTATCTTCGAATGTGTTTAATACACTGTGTGACTCCTGAATCGTGGACCTGGTATCATGAATCGAGCTGAACTGAGGGTGGAGTGTAGCTAACGCTCCTAGAACATACATATAAAATACATCTCAGACCAAACCACGGCTTCTAGAAGATCTGTCTTCACCTGACCAGAAGGGATACACAGAAAACTGCAGGCCAAGAACATTTCCACTGAGCCACGTCGTCTCCTGTACATACACCGCATGCAAATCAGCAGTCCGAGCGCACTGTCCAGTTACACCCCCTCACGACGCCCACACAGCCCCCTGAAAATGTGTCATCTAGTCAGATCAACTGGAGACTGACTCAGTCTCTCCTTACTCACAGCACCTGCCCAATACCACACACACGCTGTGGGAGTTCAAATCACTGCAGAACTCAACCCAAACCCGACGTGGCCTCCAGCACCGACTACACTGATTCGTGCAAACTGTGGGCCGGTGCTGTGGAGGTGCTGTGGAGGTGCTGAGTGACAGCCGGCTGCGTTCAACACATGTACTGACCAGGAATTCCTGGATCAGCTCCTGATCGTGGCTGACGCGTTAGGGAGACATGATAATATCAGAATTATTAAAGATCGGTATCAGACCACTGTTTAGATTTGGCTGATTCTTCACATTGATATTTAATATATTTATTATGACTCTTCAGTGGCCAGGACCCCCGCAGGACCACCAGAGAGCAGGTATTATTTGGGTGGTGGGTCTCGGATGGCAGTAACACTGACGTGGTAGTGGTGTGTTCATGTGTGTTGTGCTGGTGTGAGTGGAGTTTGTCCACCACAGGACGCTGCTGTCTGGATAGTTTTGGTTAGTGGACAGTTTGTGTTTCTTTAGTTCATCAGTGGTCACAGGACGCTGCCCCACAGGACGCTGCCCACAGGACGCGGCTGTCTGGATAGTTTTAGTTAGCAGACAGTTTGTGTTTCTCTAGTCCATTAGTGGTCACATGACACCACCCCATAGGACTCTGTCCACAGGACACTGCTGTCTACATAGTTTTGGTTAGCAGACAGTTTGTGTTGCTTTAGTTCATCAGTGGGCACAAGACACTGCCTCACAGGACACTGCTGTCTGAAT
>CM038712.1:5289275-5514275 GCA_021613375.1 Megaleporinus macrocephalus
CAAATATATGGTGGTGGTATTAATAATAAAAATAATAATAAATGTATTTCAATGTTTTACATACTGTACTAAATCCAATTAAATCACTAATTATGCTCACTGTGTAACATAGCCAGACCACAAGCACATACAGGCTCCCTGGTTTCTTAAGGTTAGATGAAAGTTATTTACTAACCTAATTTACAACCACAGACCCCCCCCCCCCCCCCCAACACACACACACACACACACACACACACACACACACACACACACACACCTTTGCCAACACCAGGCCAACAGTGGCCAGCAATCCTCATACTAGCAGGCTAATCACTGTTTTTAGGTATTGATGATATAAACAGCATGCGGAGAAATTAGATATCATTGTGTTGCCCACCCCTAGTTTTCAGGACCCAAAATTCACCTGCAACGTCCCAGATCAGGTCACTGTTTATAATGTGGAGCAGCTCCTGTGTAGATATTAGGGCTGGGCGATATATCGAGTTTTTATTTTTATATGCGACATGAGACAATATTGTTTATATCGATATAGTCTGTGTTGCGCTGCAATTACACTTGTAGATCCACCAGTTCACCTCTCTCTCTCCCAGTTTGTCTCAACTTCGCGCTACCCCGCCTCTCTCCCTCACAAAACTCACCCCTCCCCACCGCTTGTAAACACAGGCAGCGACAGCATGGAGACGCATAAACACACGAAAGAAGCTATCGAAGAGGATGCCTGTTGAAAGTAGGGCTGGGTATCGCAATTCAATAGCAAAATGGTACCGACCGAAACGTATCGTACCACCGAGTACCAAAAAGTCTTAATTTAAAAAATAAATAAAATTAAATCTGGTGCCTATTTTCGGTACATTGCGTATAAATTAAATGCATACATTTTTGTATTTTTTGTTACTATTCAGAAAAAGGTATCACATGCGTATCAAAAATTTTCAAACGATACCCAGCCCTAGTCAAAAGTGCCTGTGTGACAGTTGGAACGTGTAGCTTTGACGCAGAAGTGCCTTTTTGTTATCACCTTATGAGAAGAAAAGAAGAAAAAAAAAATTCGCCCAGCCCTAGTAGATATGCAGGCTCAGTCTAAGCTAACAACAACAACAACTAAGTTTTACATACAACACTGCACTGCAGCTACCCAGATACCAAGCATCTACAGCTTCACTGGCTTCTTAAGGTCAGATTCCAAACACATGCAGACTTTTATTATAGAAAATAAATGCTGAACTAATGATACTGTGCTAGATGAAGATTATTTACTAACCTCATTTACAGCAGACAGCGAAAGACAGATATATAAATAAACTGGAGTGTGACTGGAAAAAAAGGACACTCTGTTCAGCCAGCGGTGTTCCACAAAGAAAATGCTGAGAACAATGCCCGTGGACCCCCAGCTCAGTGGCCTGCTTTCTTCTTACTATCAGGGTAATCAGTGTTTTAGGTACTGATGATATAAACAATACGCTGAGAAATTGTACTGTCACAACTTTTATAATGATAACAATTAAATATCATCATGTTGCCCATCTCCAGCTCTTAACTAGGGGTGTGTGTTGGCAAGAACCTGGCGATACAATACGTATCGTGATACAGCGGTCACGATTCAATGTATCACAATATATTGCGATACTGCAAGCAAAGTGATATACTGAGATTTTTCAAATCCTACTATTAAAACACACCACTGTATGAACAGGTTTGCCAATGATTACACTAGCATTGCACCCTTGTGCGGCTTGTTAATGTTGGAGTGGAACTGAAAATGGATTACAACACTACCATCTAGTGGTCAGAGGGTTAAACACAACACACAATGATTCATTGTCTGCCAGGAATCTGGGTATCGATACTGTGTTTTGGAGAATCGATACAGTATCACTAAACAAAATATCCCGATACTCGATAACAGACCTCTAACAGACCAGCAGCACCGGTTTGATAAAAGTTAGTAATGTTAGTTAGGCCTGTTCTATCAGTTTTATAGACCCAAATACACCTGCAAGCCTGCAACGCCCCAGATTAAGGCACTGCTTATAACGTTAAGCCACTCTCTTGTAGATACGAAGATATGCTCATCCTAAGCTAACGAGAACGCAACGATTTGTAGTTACAGGTAATTCTATGCCAATGAAAACATGGTTCCATATACTAGGCCTATTCCATTTCTAATAATAGCCCCCCATAAATCTTACATACTGCTCCTTTAATACGTTAGAACAGACCATACAGAATGCAATGAGCCACATATAAAATAATGGTAATGGAAAAAATAACAACGTCTTGTCTGTCAACTAACTCACTAATTATGTTCACTTTGTAATTAAGCATTGCTGTTATCATCAGTATTACCATTACCACGTCGGTTTTAATGTATTAAAGGAGCAGTGTGTAAGATTTATTGTGTATACAAAACATATTTTTACTTGCCTACACTGACAAATGGTGGCCTGCAATAATCCTCCTATCATAGTAATCACTGTTTTAGATACAGATCATATAAACAATATGCTGAGAAATTGTATTCATTAAATATCATCATGTTGCCCACCCCATGTCAAACACACAAACAGGATTGGTTAAAAACAATTATTAGTAATGTTGGGCTTGTTCTATCAGTTTTATAGATCCACAATGTCCCACATGTTGCATATCAGGGTACTGCACTTGGCCAATGAAAACATGGTTTTATATACCATGTACCATAAATCTTACATACTGCTCCTTTAATACGTTAGAACAGACAATACAGAACTTGTGGGGCCGCATATTAAAAAAACATTACTAATGATAATGACTTTTTACATGTTTTATATGCTGGACTCAATCCAATTAAACCACTAATTATGTTTATTTATTTTTAAATATGTGGCACCACAAATACTGTATTGTCTGTTCTAAGGTATTAAAGGAGCAGTATGTAAGATTTATTGTATATAAAACCATGCTCTCAGTGGCATATACTGACAAATGGTGGCCTACAATTCTCTTACTATCAGGGTAATCACAAAATATGCTGAGAAATTGTATTAATTAAACAGACCAACAGGATCGGTTCAGACAGAGTCAGTAATGTAGCCTTGCTCTATCAGTTTTATAGACCCACAATGTCCCAGATCAGGCTACTGGCCTTAGTGACGGTGCAAATCCGCCTTTTCTGAAACGCTCCGAATTGCCTAAACCAAACGCTGGCACCGGCGTAAGCCCCCCAAACAAAAGCCATAATCTTTGCACCATTCTTCGCCGCACTGGGAACCCAAATACCAGCTCGGGCCCTTCTCCGGGGCATTGGTCGTGCCCTAAATTAGAGCTTATTGTTTTTTTTATTTTTTTTTTCCAGCCCCCTGTTAGTTTTACTGTTTCTCAGAGTGGGAAACAGACTCCAAACACCAGGACCTCCCTTGTAAGTCACTCTCAGCTGTTAACAAGCTCCCAGGAATAGAGGCAATGGCACAAACTCTCTGGGTAGACAATAGCTGAAAGTGTGGCAGATGCCTCCATCCCTGCAGTTTCAGCACACAGAGGATGCTCAGGTGCTGTAACCTTCAGGCCTGGCCTAAAAATATAGCACTGCAGCACAAAAAAAAATTAATGTAACAAAATGACTATTTTTGGCCACTGAAAGTGCTAGGACTGCTGGCTGGGGCAGAGATTTGATGACTCAGACTTCAGCTAAACTTCCAATTCGGTTATATATCGGACAATAATAATGATTACCGCATGATTAATATTATATATTTATATAATACTTATATATGAGCTGTTATGTTATTGTGGCTTTTTTATCATTTCACACACGTACTTAGGCGTTAACTTCAGCCAACTGAGCTGAAGTGCCTTTGTTGTGGTAGGAAAGCTAGCTTAGCTTAGCATAGCATAGCATAGTGATAACAGGTCCGAAGCAACAAATAAACAAGCATTAACGGTACGGGAGGGTTTTATTTTAGCACATTTGGGGACTGTTTTAAGCATTAAGTTTTACAGAAATATGGTCGGGTGGTGTTATGAACTAGTCGTTGTTGTTGTTATTCACTTAGCTAAGTTAGCTTAGCCACCAGCGTGCTGCGTTAAGGTAACCGAACGTGACGAGGCTGGAGTTGGCTCGGCTTGCCAGCCCGCCAGCGTCGGGCTCCAATTCCGCCGGTCCACCTTAAATGGTGCAGCATTCAGACGCCAGGGTGTAACTGCTGCACCATTTAAGGTGGACCGGCGGAATTCGAAGCCAGACTTCCAAACCCAGCCGTCGTGCTGCGACAAAATGAGTGACATTTATTCCGGAGGGTTCAGACTAATATTAGAAGCGACTGTCATGAAGCTGAAGGCAGTTTTAAAAACCTACGATTGTGACGCTGGCTTTGCGCAGGTCGCGGTTCTCCTCCTGCAGCGACTTGCACTTCAGCTTGAACGTCTCCAGCTCGATCTTCAGCACTTTGTTCTCCTGCTGCAGCGAGGCCAGGCGGTTCGTCAGCTCCTCCAGCCGAAACTGCGAGATGACGACGCCCTGTTTGCCGCCACCGACACCACCGCCGCCGCCGCCGCCGCCACCGACTCCACCACTGCCGCCGCCACCGGGGCCGCCGGGCGCCGAAGCGGCCGAGGAGGATAAGGAGGAGAGCGGCGGGGCTGAGGCGCTGCAGCCCGCGCCGTCTGTGTCGCTCTCGCTGGCGCTGTCTGCCATGGCCGCGCCGCCGGGCGAAGGGAGCGCGAGCCGTGCGTGTGCGTCTGTGTCTGCGGGCGCGAGAGGGCTGACTGGGCGCGTGAGCGCGCGAGAGGAGCGCGAGAGCTGCGAGGGGGTGGGCGGGCGATACCACTGTTACACCGAGTGGCCTCATCATGTGTGCACGTCGAAAATAGTGACGTATCAAATTATTCGCTTATAAGTCAATAATAAGCCAATAATAAGTAAACAATAATAACGGCGCACGAGGATCGTGTAATAATGACTCGTCGTCACAAAACTATTACCTACTTTATCGAAATCAAGTCAACATTTCAAGTAAGTAAATAAGTAATTTATTTGTGATATAAGTTCATATTTCAAGAACATAAGTAATTTTTTTTGCTATTGAGCTAATATTTCAAGCAAATAAGTAATTATGTTTTAAAAATTTAAGTCAAAATTTCAGAAAAAAAAATCATACCTCTTGATATTAAGTTTATATTTTAAGTAAATAAGTAGAAATTCTTAATTTTTAAGTACAAAATATATATATTTACAAAAACATTTATTTATGAAATTAGGCATCATCATATAATTTTATGATATTAATATAGCCATTATTTATGATATTAAGTCATATACAAGGCCAATGTTTTGAGAAAAGGTCATTATTTAGAGATAATAAGTCAATATTTCAACAAAATAAATATGCTTGTGCTATTACTTTCATATTTCAAGCAAATAAGTATTTTTCATTTTAAGTCAATATTTCAAGAAAATAAGTCATTATCTTGTACACATGAGGCCAGTGTTTGGAGAAAGTAAGTAATTATTTTTTGAGATTTTAAGTCAATATTTTAGGATAGTAAATAATGAATAATAATTAATTTTGCCATTACGTCAGAAATTTTTGGAAAAAAGTAATACATTTTGATATATTAAGTCAGTATTTGAAGATAATAAGTAATTATGTGCTTATACAAGGCTATTGCTTTGAAAAAAGGTCATTATGTTGATATATTAAGTCAATATTTCACAAAAATAAATAATTCTGTTGTTGCTATTAAGTTAATATTTTAAACAAATACATGCATAGTATGAATAAATAGGTCATTATTTAGAGATATTAAGTCAATATTTCAATAAAATAAGTCATTATTTGAAAAAATGTGTTTGGACTGTGGGAGGAAACCAGAGTACCCGGAGGAAACCCAATCAAGCACAGGGAGAACATGCACATTCCACACAGAACCACCCAGACCGGGAATCCAACCCAGATCATCTTACTGTGAGGAGACAGTGCTGACCACTACACCACCATACTAACCACTACACCACCATACTGAACACTACACCACCATACTAACTACTACACCACCATACTAACCACTACACCACCATACTGAACACTACACCACCATACTAACTACTACACCACCATACTAACCACTACACCACCATACTAACCACTACACCACCATACTAACCACTACACCACCATACTAACCACTACATCACCATACTAACCACTACACCACCATACTGACCACTACACCACCATACTGACCACTACACCACCATACTAACCACTACACCACCATACTAACCACAACACCACCATACTAACCACTACACCACCATACTAACCACTACACCACTGTACTAACCACTACACCACCATACTAACCACTACACCACCATACTAACCACTATACCACCATACTAACCACTACACACCATACTAACCACTACACCACCGTACTGACCAATACACCATCGTACTAACCACTACACACCATACTAACACTACACCACCGTACTGACCACTACACCACCATACTAACCACTACACCACCGTACTAATCACTACACCACCATACTAACCACTACACCACCATACTAACCACTACACCACCATACTAACCACTACACCACCATACTAACCACTATACCACCGTACTGACCAATACACCACCGTACTAACCACTACACACCATACTAACCACTACACCACCGTACTGACCACTACATCACCGTACTAACCACTACACCACCGTACTAACCACTACACCACCGTACTAACCACTACACCACCATACTAACCACTACACCACCATACTAACCACTACACACCATACTAACACTACACCACCGTACTGACCACTACACCACCATACTAACCACTACACCACCATACTAACCACTACACCACCGTACTAATCACTACACCACCATACTAACCACTACACCACCGGGCAGTCGTGGGCTGAAGGTTAGGGATCCGGTCTTGTGACCGGAAGGTCGCCGGTTCGATCCCTGGGACCGGCAAGTCATGACTGTAGTGCCCTTGGGCAAGGCACCTAACCCCAACTGCTCCCCGGGCGCCGTGGATAAGGGCTGCCCACCGCTCCGGGCACGTGTGCTCACCGCCCCCTAGTGTGTATGTTCACTAGTGTGTGTATATGTGGGTGTTTCACTGCACGGATGGGTTAAATGCGGAGGTCAAATTCCGCTGTGTGTAAACACATGTGGCTAATCGTACGTCGTCGTACGTCGTCGTAACCACTACACCACCATATTAACCACTACACCACCTTATTTATATATTATTATTCCATTTGATTAATAATATATAAATTGATTAATAGCCTGTGGTGAGAGCTGCACTGCCAAGGTTCAGACCGCAGTGTCCTCATAGTTAACTATAGTTACGGCTACTACTGGATGCTGATTCACTCATTGGCTGAGTGAAGTGATCAATGACATTCTCAACCTACTCAAGCACTGAATTTTATAGCCAGTCCTTGACGTTGGGCAGTCCTATGTGGGAATGGGAGCACTGTTCCAAACACATCGTCACTAATGATTCAGCATTTACTTGGACTGATGGAAGCTTTAAAGGCTCTCAGAAAGCAACTCCACTGTATACTAAACACAAACACCTCAAACAAGCATTGTGATGGTGTGCTTTCACCACTAGATGGCACTGCAGTACACTAAAAACTCCTCTTGCAGCTTAATTTACTGGAACCCACAATCTTCACAGATTTACTGGTACCCTTTCTGATGACCTGGAGTTTGTTTAATCGACTCCTATCGTATCGTTTGGCTTTCAAACATTGGAAAGGCCCAATTAAAGAATGGCCAGAACTGCATTGAGCCTCCTGATGGGGAGCTTGGGGTTTAAGGTCAGAGAGAATAACTGACATTGTTCCAAACCTTCTCTTGCTGTGAAATAATTGGGTTTACCAGAATTAACCTTACTAGCATTGTATGTCCTCTATAGAGACTGTGAGTGAAGGTGTAGGTGCACAGTGAAATACTAAAGCTGTGAATTGAGCGTCCTCTGTAAGTAAGCGCGTGATGCTCTGCGCGCTATCAGTCCTGAGGTGACTATTGCTGTGTGATATGGCTGCTGTTCATATCCTGTTCTTTCAGACAAGCTGGAAAACAGAAGGGCGTGGCTGAGAGAAAATCTGTCACAGCCAGTAGGACGTGTGTGCATGTATGAAGGTATATGTGTGGTATAACTGACGGGTCCTCTGGTGACCGGGAGTGTTTGGTTGAGTGTGATTTCTGAGACATCTCAGATAATGTTCTGACCAGTTAGAACTGTGCTGCCCACCTTTTGTAATGTTTAGTTGTAAAATTATAATTGTTATTTCAGATGCAGGTGTTGTGATGTGTAGGGTTCTGTTTGCGGCCTGGTTACTGCAGATGTCAGAGGGTTGTGGTCCCCTTGAGTTCCAAAACTGCTGTGGGGGGTCAGTAGTGCTCTGGCAATGACCAGTTAGCACTGTGCTGCCCACCCTTTGTGATATCAAGTCAATGCTGTGATTGCTTTTCATGCAGGTGTTGTGATGTGCACTAGAGCTTGAGTTCCAAAACTGCCCTGGGGGGCGGGGGGTTGGGGGGCCCCAGTAATGCCTAGCTGAAGAGGATCTCTGGCTTGAGAGTGTTGGCCAGATCCTGAAAGGCCTCATTCTGGAGGGCACCAGGGCTAGGGCAAGTTACCTGATTCCACTTCTGACACCACTGTGACGTGAAAGGTTCTCCTAAAGACCTGCACCCAGGACCACTTTGGCACTCGTTTGGAAGAGGGGCTCATTATCTGCCTTCATAGACAAGAATTCCATCCTAACTGTGAATTGATTGCATGCATTGCGAGGAGGTAGACACTAGCTTCAACCTTATTTACCTTGGATGCAAACACTTGAGTGCTATTTGGCTGCATAGCTTCCATACGCACAGTGAAGCCAACCAGAGTTTTCTGGAAGCACTTCCTCCCAGCGCCTCAAGAGGTCGCAGTCTCCGGAATACTAGGTAGCTCCGGACACACACACATACACACCTAACAGTCATTACCGCTAACGGCAGTAGCCCCTTAAAACCCAGTTTCTTTAGTTTGTAACAGCACCTTACCTGTCCATGGTTACAGGCCAGCGTCTGATGAGCCTCCCTGTAGGTCCAGCCTAACCCTTTCATCTCCACAGCAGGGTCCTGTTATACTCCCTGGAGCCCTCGAGGCCTGCGGACTCGCCAACCTACCCGAGCACTCACCTCCGGTCGTCTGAGCTATCCCCCCTGGCGTCTCTACCCCACAGGTCTCCATGAGTGAGGTGGCCATTGGACTTTGTGTTGGGCTCGCTCACCTAAGCGAGCATACCCGGCTCCCGCTGGTCCTCAAGTGACTCTTGAAACTAGCGAAAAGTATCCG
The DNA here is from genome assembly GCA_021613375.1 of Megaleporinus macrocephalus. NCBI lineage: Eukaryota > Metazoa > Chordata > Actinopteri > Characiformes > Anostomidae > Megaleporinus > Megaleporinus macrocephalus. Next base: position 5,298,650 of record CM038712.1, read on the forward strand.
TGTACTTATGCTCCCCCCCGGGAACAGGGGGAGTGGTGTAAACCCCCACAGGGATCCTCTCCTGGCAAGCTTCGGAACAACGCAAGAAAGCTACCCTGTCACCCACTGCTCAGACGGAAGAACCACGCCTGGGGTCCTCGAGGCTCAGTGACTTACAACAGCGACCACCCCGACACTCACCACCTCACCTGCTCCAGTAGCCTCTTCCCCTGGCTGCCTCGGACGCCAGCTCACCTGGTCTCCCGGGACTTTCCCATCTGGGGGCTCAGTATTGCGTTTTGTGTTCACATTTTTAGCCCTTGTTTAAGTTAATGAAGCCTTGCATATGGATCATAACGTCATGTCCGAGTCTGATTCGTTACAGTGTATCCCAGACCATTACCTTCAGAAGAGATCGGTTCTCTAGGTGGCTGCCAGGCTCCAAAACAGTTTTCACACAAAATTTGCAGAGCAAGTGGTCTTGGGTCTGGGAAAAGCACCTTTGAGGTTCTGTCAACTTTCTGGTCCATAACGCTTTATTGAAAACACCCGGGAACACTCGGTAACAACAACTTACAGAAGTGCTTTGTTGTCCAATCAGGGAACGTATCCCAGCTGATACAAGTAGGTTAGAGTCCAAACTACCCTTGAGCTCAAACGCTGCCAGAACAAGAGGCAGGGCTGATCCCTAGAATGAAAAAGTTGCATTTCAGTAAGTACACAGATTAGTGCTGACTTAAATGTTTTACAAAGAGACAAGTCTTCAGTCTTAGGAGAGCCAGTGGAAGTTCATCCCACCACCTGGGAAGGCTTACACCTTGAAGGATGGCTGGTCAAGCCGAGCTGTTCTTGAAGCCCAAAGGCCTACTGGTACAGATCGGCTTTTGACCACTGCTATAAAGTAAAAAGAGTCCATTCTTGGCCTTATAGGCATCAGAGTTTTAAATCTGATGCGGGCGGCCAGTGACGGGAACGCAGCAGCAGAGAGACGTAAGTGGGAACTTTGGAAGATTGAAGACGAGCGAAAAACACTACTGCTTTAATTGCTACACTATAATAATGCTGAAGTGTAGCACTGTGTAAGGCCAGCCATATAGATCTGTGGTCATGTTTTCTGAGTGAACACGTTCTCCTATGTGTCGGTATCGACCCTGTACAGGTTGCTGCGTCAGCCGGAGCAGTTCTATGCTATTTAAGGCTGCTTACATCATCATTAGAAGTTGTTGTTGAACTTCTGTGGTTTGGTTGGAAGCATAGCTGCTATAAACATGGTTTCACAGGGTCAGAGGTGATGTTGGAACAAGAACACACATGCGGGGAGAACTCTTTAGAATTTCGGTGCTGGTTTGCGCCGCTAACAAGGCTCTAAAATTCCTCTATTCTGCAGTACAAAGGTTGAAACTAGCAAAACAAGCTAGCTAACGAAGCTCTATCCTAGCCATCAACGGAATGGCTTGATTATTTTTATTATTGTATGTGTTTTCTGAACACGTGACTCACATCCACATGCTTAACCACTTTTTTTGCTAACTCAAGCTACATCCATAGGCTAACAACAGGCTAGCTCTGGGCTCTGTTTTTATGAGTTGAGACTCACACTAATAAGCCTACGTTCCATCACATTTAGCCCAGAATTACTTTAAAAGCAACTATAAATGTGATTTAAAAGTAATAGTTACATTTAAAAAATCACACTTGGTTTGGTGTGTGAAGTTTGCTTCAGGAGGCTAATGTTGCTAACAGGCAACAGAAGCTAATATAGACTAGTTAGTGTGATGCTAACATGACCAACCATGTGGAGTTGCTCACGAAGCACTGAGCTACACTTACAGACTGTGGTTCATCTAATTCTCTGTATACTTTATTACTCTGTTCTTTAATGATCAGAGACCCCCACAGGACCACCACAGAGCAGATACTATTAGGAAGGTGGGTCATTCTCAGCACTGCAGTGACTCTGACATAGCGGTGGTGGTGTGTTAGTGTGTGTTGTGCTGGTGTGAGTGGAAACACCTCCTCAGTGTCACTGCTGGACTGAGGATCGGCCACCAACCAAAACTATCCAGACAGCAGTGTCCTGTGGGCGGCGTCCTGTGTCCACTGATGAAGGACTAGAGGAAACTGTGCAGCAGCAGATGAGCTACTGTCTCTGACTTTACATCTACAAGGTGGATCAGCAAGTAGTAGGAGTGTCTAATAGAGTGGACAGTGAGTGGACACAGTGTTTAAACACTCTAGCAGCAGCACTGCTGTGTCCGATCCACTCACACCAGCACAACACATACTAACACACCACCACCACATCAGTGTCACTGCAGTGCTGAGAATGAACCTCCTCTCTAATAGTAGCTGCTCTGTGGTGGTCCTGTGGGGGTCCTGATCATTAAAGAACAGAGTAATAAAGTATACAGAGAATCAGTCTGTAAGTGGAGCTCCTGTATGGTCAGCGGAGCTGATAACATGGACAGTGAGTGGAGATAGAAGGAGGTTTTAATGGTTGATCAGTGTTGATCTTGAGGGGCTTCATTTATTCCACTTAGCGGACCTTATTACAAATAAGCAGACCTACGGCCGGCCGCGGCACGCTCTGTTTACGGTGTTATATTCTTGTTTACCTTTTTTGTTTGTTGATCCGACTCAGTATTTTCCAGTATTTTCCACAGTATCCGTCAAACTCAAGTATGTGTAACTGCACCCCGGAGAACCAATGGCCGTAGCAAATGGGCGGAAACAATGTCAGTCATTTTTTGCATCAGCCAATCATATAATAATAATTAATTGTCAAGCAGAAGATGCATTGGCCAATCAAACGCGTGAAGTACTGCATTGGCCAATCAAACGTGTGAAGTACATGTCTATCATTTTGTGCATTAGCCAATGGCTTTAAGAAAAACGAAGATGTTATAAACTGCTCCAGCAGAGAACTATGAAGAGAGAGTCACTACACTGTTTAAAGAGTTACAGTCTAATTTCTTATTTCAGATCAGATCAGTGTGATTAATCAATAGAAACTAGACATTCAGTGTAATAATGATATAAATATTACAGTTTTTCTCAATTTTTACACACATTTTCTGAAAGCTACCTCATACTCTCAGCTCCAGTTGCTCCGGCTCTGCTACTACTGCCTTGGCCTTCAGCGGCTGCGCTCTGGAGCACTGCTAGCTGTACAGCTAGCGAAAAGCTATACGTTGTTGACGCTCATTCTTAAACCATCGCTGTGTTACTAATAGTAGTGTTTTAAGAACTTTAGCGAATGGTTTTGAGAGCCATGCGCCAAATGACTGCCTCCAGTTTGGTTTGGAAGGGTACTGGAGGATTTAGTTCAGTTCAGAGCTGATACTGATCTTCAGCTAACTGTTCTAAACATACTTCAAGATGTGGCTCAAATCTGTGTGAACATTAACTATTAAATTAATTCAACTAACTCTAGATTGGCTGATGCAAAGAGCGATGGACAGCTCAGTCTAAACTGTGATTGGCCAATGTAAAAGGTGATTGACGGCCATAAGCAGTTATTTAATTGGTTGATACCAAAAATGATTGACAGAGTTCCCTCCTCCTTTAGATCTCCGGTCTGCAGCATTACCCTTCTAGTAAAACTGGGGCGATGGGGGGAACAGTCTGGACTTTATGGCACACCAGTCACGCTTGTGCTTGAGAGTGGCTGGCAGCTGAAGAGAGAGAGAGAAAGAGAGATGGCACACGTGGTGGGGGTGGCAGAAGCACGAGATCAGGGCAGAGGCTTCGGTTCTCGACATCATTTCCAGCGTCTCCGCGTCAACAGCTGCGAGAAACAGAGCTCTGTCTTCACACCAGCCACACATTCACAGACGTGTTAGAACTCATTAAACTTTGCCCGAGTGGATGGTGAGCGCGCTGAAGTGGATCAGCACGTGGAACTGGAGCTTACTGGGAGCTGCCCTATTTCCCATCACTGTATAAGAGAAGCTCCCGATGCCTTTGCGGTCGGACCCACCAAACACAGGACTATAAATGTGTGCTGTCTTGGTGGCGAGACTAGCAACACTACACGTTTGACACCAACTAATCATCGATTGCACTCTTGAACAAGATCATAGGTCATCATCAGTGGGATAGAAGCATGCAACTGTGATGCAACTCTAGAAGTGCTGCATGCCGGTTTTGTGTTTCTAAAAGATAAAGAAACCACCGTTCCTCACAGTAAGATGATCTGGGTTGGATTCCCGGTCCGGGTGGTTCTGTGTGGAGTGTGTATGTTCTCTCCATGCTTGAGTGGGTTCCTCCGGGTACTCTGGTTTCCTCCCACAGTCCAAACCCATGCATGTTAGGATCCTCACTCTAGTATGTTGGCCACTGGCGACCTGTCCATGGTGTACCCTACCTTCGCCTGATGATGCTGGGATTTGCTCCAGCCTCCCCAGACTAGCAGATGGATGGGTCCTTTAAAGTTGTTCTGCAGGTCTGTGTATTTGATGTTTCTCAGATGGAGGCTCAGATGGTGGGGGTAAGTTGGGGTTCCTAAGGTAAGCAACCTTTTGAGACCATCATCTATCTCAGAGACTTCACCGGCATCATCTCGTACAGCAGGACACGCAGGAAACCTTTAACTCAGGTCAGAGTTGATGTGAGGAGAGTTTGACTAAGTTGAGTTCAGGTTTAGTTATATTTAGGTCTGCCATTAGCTGAACTCTGAGTAACTTAAGATTTCAGTGCTGTGGATATTTCTTAATGTGGTCTCCGTCTGGGGTTTAAAATCGTCTGTTTAAATCCCAGAGACGGCACACGCCGCAATTAATAATTCATCCCGTCTTCAATTTTAAAGCCAGACTGGACATATTTGCATTCCCTGGGACTTTCTTTGTTTGAATGCTAAATGTTCTAACCGATGTGTGTGTGTGTGTGTGTGTGTGTGTGTGTGTTTCTAAATGTGTGTTTCGCTCTTTGCTGGTACCAAAAGTTTCCAGGATGATGACCGCTGCTCTCCACGAAGAAAAGTCATGAAAGCAACTCTGTTGTAAACATTTCTACACATCTATATGAGTATCAACGGTGGAGAGATCGCTGAGAGGGGTGAATTTCTCTGTTCCACCTTAAATGTGGGAGTACAGTTACATTCTGGTGTACATTCTGGTGCAGCACCATTTAAGGAGGAACTGGAAAGTTCAAACAAGAAGCTGGACAGGTAGACTGGGGCACCAGCATGGAAGTACAACACCATGTCAGTCATGGTTAGGGTTAGTGTCAATATCAGTATCAATGGTAGTGAGATCTCTGAGAGTTTTCATAGAAGCGTGAATTTTCTCATTCCACCTTAAATGGGGCACAGTTACATTTTGGTGGCTGAACGTATGTATCTAAATGCTGCACCGTTTAAGGTGGAACCGCAACATCCAAACAAGAAGCTGGACAGGTAGACTGAGGCACCAGCATGGAACTACTACACCATTTAAGGTGGAACAGGAAAACTCAAACAAGAAGCTGGACAGGTAGACTGAGGCACCAGCATGGAACTACTACACTGCTTAAGGTGGAACGGGAAAACTCAAACAAAAAGCTGTGTTGCCCAAAGCTAGCCAAAGTGCTACACCGTTTAAGGTGGAACAGGAAAAGTTGAACCAGAAGTTGAAGCACCAGAATGTATCTGCTGCACCATTTAAGGTGGGACTGACTTCAGAACTGACTTTAGCTTCACAGAGAGTTGAAAGGCATGTATATCGATGAGGAAGTTACTTCGCTGACTCATAGAACCAATAGGTCAGTATTGTTTTGTTCTGTTAGCTAATGTTTGTGTCAGCAGCTTGTTAGCACTGCAGTAGCTAGTGTAGTACCTAGCTAATGTTAATTACATTACTCTGTGGTTACTGTGTGTTATTAGGATAGTTAGTACATGAAGTATATTAGTACATTGATATTTGTATACTTGCAAAAAGTATATAGTACAGTGATATTAGCATACTTACTACATAAAGTATAATAGTGCCTTGATATTTGTATATTTAAAACAAAAAGTATATAGTACATTGATATTAGTATATGTACTACGCAAAGTATATAAGTATGCTGATATTAGTATACTTACTGCATAAACTGTATTAATATTAGTGCCATTTGTGCATTGATAGTAAATTTACTACATGAAGTTTATTAGTATATTAATTACAGTATACTTTCTACAAGAAGTATATTAGTACATGGTTAAAAGTATACTTTCTACAAAAGTATATTTGTACATTGATAATAGTATAATTACTATATAAAGTATAATAGTACATTGATATAAAAATTCTTCCTAAATAATATATTGGTACACTGATATTAGTATACTTACTACATAAAGTATATTAGTGCCTTGATATTAGTACACTTAATATATAAAGTATATTAGTACATTTATATTAGTATACTTACTACATAAAGTATATTAATGCCTTGATATTAGTACACTTATATAATGTATATTAGTGCATCGACATTAGTAAACTTACTAAATTAAGTATATTAGTATATTGATTATAGTATGCTTTCTACATGAAGTATATTGGTAGGTTAATTAAAGTATACTTTCTACAAGAAGTATATTGGTACATTGATATTAGTATACTTATTACATAAAATATATTAGTGCCTTGATATTAGTATAGTTACTACATGAAGTATATTAGTACATTGGTTAAAGTATACTTTCTACAAGAAGTATATTGGTACATTGATATTAGTATACTTATTACATAAAATAGATTAGTGCCTTGATATTAGTATAGTTACTACATGAAGTATATTAGTACATTGATATTAGTACACTTACTACATAAAGTATATTAGTGCCTTGATATTAGTAAACCTACTACATGAAGTATATTGATTAAAGTACACTTTCTACAAGAAGTATATTTGTACATTGATATTAGTATACTTACTACATAAAGTGTAATAGTACATTGATATTAAAATACTTCCTAAATAAGCTATATTGGTACACTGATATTAGTACACTTATTAGTATATCAATGCCTTGATATTAGTATACTTACTACATAAAGTATATTAGTGCATTAATATGAATACAGTTACTACATAAAGTATACCTGGGCTAGCCCAGTGTTGTTTGCCTTGGGAACGCCTGTCTGTGGATTTGGGGGGCAGAGCTGTTTTTGTTTTGGTGTTGAGTTTACATACCACCAGCCATTCTCCAAAATCATATACTGCACCTTTAAATCATTTAGTTAAGTAAAACAAAACACTGAGCCATCGTAAAGTTCTATTTACTCGCCCTTTAATGGACAACAGTGTCTGAAAAGCAAGTCTGAGGCTTGTTAGCTACATTAGCGTTGTAGCTCCAGGTTAAACTAATGTCTAGGCTAATCGATTTAGTGCTACGGGGAGAAAGGCTGTGTAAATTTGATTTTTTTCCTAAACTATTCCCTCAGCAAACTCATTTTAAATGGATTTTCTGCTAAATGACTGAGCTGTGGGCTGGGGCAGCGTTACAGACGTGGACTTAGTTAATTAACAGCACCTCCCTGTACCTCCCTACAGGCAGAGAGTGAGAGAGAGAGAGAGAACAGTAGTGATTGAGAGAAAGAGAATGGGAAAGAGAGTGAAGGACCCAGCAATATGGACCAAGAGGGAGGTGGACAGAGAGGAAGGTCAGCGTCGGTCTGCCTCTCTCAGCCTCCTTGCCTAAGGCAGTCCATCACTTTCTCCCACAATCCTTGGCAGACGTGGGGAAGTTTCCCGGCCAGCTTCCTCGAGTCGAAAGACTGCCACTGCATTGCAAATCTCTTTCATCATGCGGGCTCATTTGCTGACCGCAGGCCTGCGCTGCCTTAGCCGGAGCTCCTCACCTGGAGTTCAAGCCCTGCGAAGTTAAGCAGGTGGAGCAGACTCGTTTTAATAATAGCAAAAAAATCAGCACAACTTTTCTCAGCTCAGAATCAGTGAGTCTACCAGGACACGTTTGCATCAAGGCTAATAGCTGAGAAGTAACAGGAGCTCATGGTCAAAAGAGTCTATGAGTGTGGTGGGACTCCTCATCGCATCAAGTCCAGCACTGCTGGGGACAGCAACAGCGACAACAGTGCTACTTTCAACTGCCCCCCACATTTCCCACCAATTCAAGGGAGCAAGCCACCTCTACTAGAGCTCCTGCATTGGCTCTGCTGCTGGTGTCTGAATTGGGATGGACATTGGTCGCCTTCCAGCTGTCTGATGAGCCCATTTCAGCATGCGTAAGCCCGTCTGGTCATAGTAGAGATATTGATGAGCCCACGTCCACCAGCACAATGAGTCATCTGCTGTTGATGCTGCGCTCTACCCAGAGTCCGTGGATTCTCCCAGCTGGCTCCTATTTTCCTGCCACTTGAGGTTCATGGCTGTGTGCTTCTCCCTGAGCTCCTCCACCACTTCTAGCGCTGGGTCCATCACCACTGCACTCCCAAGCTTTCCTTACCGGCTTCCTTTCATCGTCACTATAACGTTGAGACCTGCTGCACTGTTAACTTCACTGTGGAACATAGGTGTTGATTTGATAGTAAACTGACATTAGTATACTTACTACACAAAGTATATTAGTGTGTTGATATTAGTATACTTACTACATAAGGTATGTTAGTACATTCATATTAGTAAACTTAATACATGAAGTATATTATTACATTAAAATCAGTATACATACATTATAATAGATTACTTAATACATAAATTATATAAGTACATATTAGTATACTTATTACATATAGTATATTAGTACACTGATATTAGTATACCTATTTCTTAAAGTATTTTAGTACATTGATACTAGTATACTTAGGACAAAAAGCATATTAGTGCATTGATATTAGTATACTTACTACACAAAGTATATTACTACATTGATATTAGTATACTTACTACACAAAGTATATTACTACATTGATATTAATAAACTTACTACATGTACTATTACTACATTTACTTACTACATAAGGTATGTTAGTGCATTGATATAAGTATACTTACTACATATGGTATGTTAGTACATTGATATTAGTATACTTACAACACAAAGTATATAAGTGCATTGATATTAATATACTTACTACATATGGTATGTTAGTACATTGATATTAGTATACTTACTACACAAAGTATATTAGTGCATTGATATTAATATACTTACTACATATGGTATGTTAGTACATTGATATTAGTATACTTACTACACAAAGTATATAAGTGCATTGATATTAGTATACTTACTACATATGGTATGTTAGTACATTGATATTAGTATACTTACTACACAAAGTATATAAGTGCATTGATATTAGTATACTTACTACATATGGTATGTTAGTACATTGATATTAGTATACTTACTACACAAAGTATATTAGTGCATTGATATTAGTATACTTACTACACAAAGTATATTAGTGCATTGATATTAGTATACTTACTACACAAAGTATATAAGTGCATTGATATTAGTATACTTACTACATATGGTATGTTAGTACATTGATATTAGTATACTTACTACATATGGTATGTTAGTACATTGATATTAGTATACTTACTACACAAAGTATATTAGTGCATTGATATTAGTATACTTACTACATAAAGTATACTTGGGAAAGTATATACTTCTACTTAAGTTTACTTAATAAAATGTAAGTATATTTATGTTTTGTAAAGGTTCAGTTACAACACATCACCAGGACAGCCAGGACACATCTCCCGTACTTCCACCACATCAGCATGAGCCTGTTCTGGAGAGAGAACCACATCCCCCTCTTATTTTCACCCTCGAGCCACAGATAAAAGCATGCGAAGCAATAGTGAGTCTACTCGTGCAAAGTTGTAAACAAATCGTTCCCTGTGCTTTAATTTGTGAGATTTTCTGGAAGCTGCTGTGTTTAATTCATGCCGGTGTCTCCGGCCGACTCTGAGCGGAGAAGTCTTTGTGCTCTGTTGCTTTTTTTGTTTGTTTCTTTCTTGTTTTCAGGAAGGTCCAGCCCCGGGTGACAGTAATGAGCGTTGGCAGCCGTTATTTCGGGTCCGGGGAGAGGCCCGGGACTCGGGGGCTCGCCTGACTGAGGCTGTCTGCCGCAGAGAAGCGCACTCTAAAAATAAAGACTTTGTAAAAGACGCTATCGATCGACCGGTTTTGACTGCCGCCCCCCACAACAGGCCTAAACCGAGTCACGGGGGCTATTGTGGGAGAAACACATAGTGGCCCAATATCAATAGCAAGGTTTGGATTCAGCTTGTGAATTATGGTTTCTGTCACTCACTCCCTCTCTCTCTCTCTCTCTCTCAGAAGAAGAAGAAGAAGAAGAAGAAGAACTAGAACACAGGAGAAAGTTCAGAAATAGAATGTTCCTGGATTCTGTGGCCCTGGAACGTTTGAACATCTCACTTCATCCCAGTTAATGTAGTTCTGGCCTTTCAACAACTTTTTACACATTCTGTGCTTTTGAGGTTGGATGCAATCAAATCCTCACAGAAATGTTCCAACAGTTTGAATCTAATTTGCTCACTGAGCCATTTTAAACTTTTAGTTTCTAGTCACCATCAGAAAGCTTCTATTAGGATTTTAATTTGTATCTTATTTGTTTATTTTTATGTATTTTACGGATATTTTATATTCTTTTATTAGATTTTTTATTGTAATTGTTTTAAATTAGTTTATTTTTTATTAGTATTTTAATTTGTATCTTATTTGTTTATTTTTATGTATTTGACGTTTATTTTATATTCTTTTATATATAAAAAAATTCTATTGTAATTGTTTTAAATTTGTTTATTTTTTTATTAGTATTTTAATGTTTATCTTATTTGTTTATTTTTATGTATTTTACGTTTATATTATATTATTTTATTATTATTTTTTCTATCGTGATTGTTTTAAATGCGTTTATTTTTTATTAGTATTTTAATTTTATTATCTTATTTGTTTATCTTTATGTATTTTACATTTATTTTATATTATTTTAATATTTTTTTTCTATCGTGATTGTTTTAAATGAGTTTATTTTTTATTAGTATTTTAATTTTTATTATCTTATTTGTTTATTTTTATGTATTTTATAATTCCTATCTGAACCACTAGGTGGAAATACACACCCTTTCATTTTACTAAAGCAGAGACCTTGCAAGAACATGTTACAACACCGCTTGCGCTGATAGAAAACATCGTCCGTCTGGCAGTTATTTACCTGAATATGTGACCCAGACTCATCCAGGACGACCTGCGGGGTAGAGATGCCAGGGGGGAACGCTCAGACGGTTGGAGGTGAGTGCACAGGCTGGTCAGTGAGCCCATAGGAGGAGAGGTTGGACCTACAGAGAGACTCGTTAGATGGTGGTCTGCGACCACGGACAGGTAGGAAGCTGTTCCAAACAATGCCACGCACCATGGCTGGGTTTTGTGGGCTGTGCTAACGAGCTACTGCCGTTAGCACTGATGACTGTCAAGTGTTAGTGATTACTGGGTGTGTTTGAGCGTGTACAGGAGGAGTGTGTGCGTGTGTGTCTGGAGCTACCTAGTATTCTGGAGACAGCGAACATCTTGAGGCGCTGGGAGGAAGTGCTTACAACTAGAAGTCAATAGTCACCCAAACCTTCTCCATAAACACACGACTTAAACTCCAGCCCGGTCCTGATTGAGGTCATGAAAACTTGCCAACGTGCTTTAAAACAGGCTGAGATTTAAGATGAGCTCTAATAACATATAAATCTTTAGTAGCCGAGCAGACCTTCCATTTATAGAAGATATAACCTGAAGACCTGTGACTATAAACAGAAAACGTAAACAGATATGTGTCCATCTATCAGTGGGTTTGTGGATCAGCCCTGAGTGAGTACATGCAGTTCGGTAGCTGTAGGTTAAGTGAAACCATGATGTTGGGCTGCGCTCAAAAATGTATTGGACTCTGTGTGTGTATGTGTGTGTGTGTGTGTGTGTCTGTGTGTGGGGGGGGGGGGGGGGGGGGGGTCGGTGCAGCTTAGTCGCTGGTAGCTCTGTGTTTGAGTGCTGTGTTACACTACGATAACATTTTATTAGCGCTTCTGCATGAAATGTATCATGCAGGTATATGGAAGCTACACTATGGCTGTGTCTCAAACCCTAGTGAGTGTCTAAGTAGGCTGTCTAGGTAGTGAGTGTGTAAGTAGGCTGTCTAGGTAGTGAGTGTGTAAGTAGGCTGTCTAGGTAGGGAGCTGTGTAAGTAGCAGCGTTCTCTCCTCATCTCTCCTCATAAAACAGATTACTGAGACGCTCTAGTTAGAGAGAGTCTGCGTCACGGCTTGTTCCCCCCACTGCAGCACGCCACCGGTGGTTTAGCTGGTTGCTAAGCTACCGGCCGGCATCTAAAACAATAGCCTGAGGCTTAAAAATCCACTAGCATAAATGCTAATGTCTGGAGTATAAAAGTGTAAGTGGTGAAGGACTCGTTACAGAGTTGATAATAAAATACTGTTTTGTGTGATTATATGACCAAAAACTCATTAAAACACCAGAGAATCAAAATAACTCACATTTTAAAACCACTTCACTGCTCGTAGATTAGCCTGTGGAGCATCATGGGATTGTCTTAGCGGCTGAGGAAGAGTTCAATGCTTTCTTAAAATCAGGTCTAAATAAGGTTTCTCAGTAGACAGTATGTTTAAGGTATGTAAGAATTGGGACAGTCTACATGTCGGGAGCGCATACTATGATGTAAAATGCTGCCTATGTAGGAGCTCAGTAGGATTTGAGACACAAATGTTTATCATTGTTTTTATTTCTTCACATGTAGTGGTCAGCACTGTCGCCTCCGGGTACTCCGGTTTCCTCCACAGTCCAAACACATGCATGTTAGGTTGATCCTCACTCTAAACTGCTTGTAGGTGTGAGTATGTGTTGGCCATGTGATGGACTGGTGACCTGTCCATGGTGTACCCCACCTTCGCCGGATGACGCTGGGATTGGCTCCAGTGACTCCGACTAGCTGTATAAAGCGGAAGATAAAGGATGGATGGATAAAGCAGAACTTGTGTATGTAGCGAAGCTACCTACGCTAGACAGAACCCATCGCTAACAGTAGCTATATTCTACACACATTGGATGCTAAAAGTCGCACAAAACCGCTGCGTCAAAAAATTAGAAACCAGTGTTTTTTAAGGAGGTACACACGCCGGCGCACATCCATGTGCTTAGCGGCTCCTAGCACTGCTCAGTTCCTCAGAGCCACTGTGTGTTTTACCATTTCTACATTAAATCAGTGTTAAATGAAACACGAGGGCTGCTGGTAGCAGCAGGTCTGAGAGTTTTCTAGCTGATGAAGTCGTGCTGTGTCCTAAAGCGCAGGAGGGATGTATTTACAGAGATTTGGGTCACTATTGACTTCTAGTGTTCGTTAGCAGCGCTAGGCTCGTAGCTCCACTGCTGAAGTTAAAGGAGCAGAATTTGGGAACCAAACACGTCTGACGTATTTCTGAACTACTGAAAAGTGTGTGAATCTCAATTCTCTCTATCCCTCCCCCTTTCTCTCTCTCTCTCTTCCTTCCTTTCTCTCTCTCTCTCTCTCTCTCTCTCTCTCTTAATTTCTTTCTCTTTCTCTCTCTCTTCATTTCTTTCTCTCTATCTTTTCCTCTCTCTCTTTCTTTCTTTCTATCTCTTTCTTTCTTTATTTCTTTCTATCTCTCTCTCTTTCTTTCTCTCTATCTTCCCCCTCTCTCTTTCTTTCTTTCTTTCTCTCTCTTCCTTACTTTCTCTCTATCTCTGTCTCTTTCTTTCTCTCAATCTTTCCCTCTCTTTCTTTCCTTTTTTCTCTCTCTTTTTCTCTTTCCATCTCTCTCTCTTTCTTTATTTCTCCTCTCTCTATCCCCCCTCTCTCTTCCTTTCTTTCCCTCTCTTTCTCTCTCTCTCTTTCTCTCTATATTTCTCTCTATACTTTCCTCTCTTTTTCTTTCCCTTTGTCTCTCTCTCTCTCTCTCTCACTCTCTCTTTCTCTCTCTTCATTTCTTTCTCCATCCATCACCTTTTTCTTTCTTTATTTTTCCTCTCTCTGTCCCTCTCTCTCTCTCTTTCTTTATTTCTCCTCTCTCTATCTCTCTCTGTCTCTCTCTTTCCTGCTCTATCTATCTATCTATCTATCTATCTATCTATCTATCTATCTATCTATCTATCTATCTATCTTTTTCTTTCTTTATTTCTCCCCTCTCTGTCCCTCTCTCTCTCTCTCTCTCTTTATTTCTCCTCTGTCTATCCCTCTCTTTCTCTCTCTCTCTCTTTCTCTTCTCTCTATCCCTCTCGCTCTTTTTCTCTCTCCCTATCTCTCTCTTTCTCTCTCTCTCTCTATCTATCTCTCCCTCTTTATCTCTCTCTCTCTCCCTCCCTCTCTCTCTCTCTCAGTGGGCCCGCTAATAACTCAGCGAGTGAGTGACAGACAGATATTCATCTTTCCCTCCTCCCTCCTCCCTCGCTCTCTCTTTCCCCAGAGTTTCATTACTCCCCCTCCTGTTTCCTCCCCCCTTAACTTCTCCTGTCCATCACAGAGGGGGTCGATGGCAGTGCATCATGGGAAGACGGACGGCTGTCACTGGGGAGAAGAGTGTGGAGGAAGATCTCGTCGCTCGCTGTTCATATCCAGACGTCAGAGCGGCTCCGAGAAAATTGGCTCGGCGTCCAGAACTTACACGCACACTGACGAAATGATTTCTCTATAAATAAAATGATCTTATATCTATAATTACTTATATCTATTATATCTATAATTCTCAGTGTGAGGTTGTTGTACGCTCATTATGTAATCATCTAGTTCATTTCTAGACTAGTTTTAAGTTCAGTAGTAGTAGAGCAGAGAGTGAATGTGATAGATCTGCCCTGATCAACTTTAAGTGCTACCATTGTGAAGTCCTTAAGCTCAGCCACAAAGTAGTAGACCACACAAACCATGTTTTTCAAACCCTGTGTAGAGAAGATGGCCTAGCCCAAACCCTGTGTAGAGAAGATAGTTTGACCCAAACCCTGTGCAGAAAAGATAGTTAGACCCAAACTCTGTGTAGAGAAGATAGTTTGACCCAAACCCTGTGCAGAAAAGATAGTTAGACCCAAACTCTGTGTAGAGAAGATAAAAAGAAGATGGCCTAGCCCAAACCCTGTGTAGAGAAGATGGCCTAGCCCAAACCCTGTGTAGAGAAGATGGCCTAGCCCAAACCCTGTGTAGAGAAGATGGCCTAGCCCAAACCCTGTGTAGAGAAGATAGTGTAGCCCAACCCTGTGTAGAGAAGACGGACTAGCCCAAACCCTGTGTAGAGAAGATAGCTTGGCCCAAACCCTGTGTAGAGAAGATAGTTTGACCCAAACCCTGTGCAGAAAAGATAGTTAGACCCAAACTCTGTGTAGAGAAGATAGTTTGACCCAAACCCTGTGCAGAAAAGATAGTTAGACCCAAACTCTGTGTAGAGAAGATAAAAAGAAGATGGCCTAGCCCAAACCCTGTGTAGAGAGGATGGCCTAGCCCAAACCCTGTGTAGAGAAGATAGTGTAGCCCAACTCTGTGTAGAGAAGAAGTGTCAAGTCAAGTCAAGTGGGTTTTTATTGTCATTTCAACTACATACAGAGTACACAGTGAAACGAAACAACGTTCCTCCAGGACCATGGTGCAACATAGACAGTGCATACAGACACAAGTGCAACACAAACAAACAAGTACGGACAGACAACACAACACAACACAACACAACACAACACAGACAGAGAATAATAAATAATTGCTGGTTGTGTGCAAATTGTGCAATGTGTAATAAATAGAGTCCAGTGAGGTAGTAAAGTTGTTAGTGCAATGCTTTGTGCAAAAAATGCTTCCCTTTTTTTTATCTGGGGTAAATGGTTGGAGAAAGATATCAGTTCAGACGTTGAGTTGTGTTGAGAAGTCTGATGGCTTGGGGGAAGAAGCTGTTGCAGAGTCTGGTCGTGTTGGACCGGACGCTGCGGTACCTTCTTCCTGATGGCAGGAGGGAGAACAGTCTGTGTGAAGGGTGGGTGGGGTCATCCACAATGCTGGTTGCTTTGCGGATGCAGCGGGTGGTGTAAATGTCCAAGACGGAGGGGAGAGAGACTCCGATGATCCTCTCAGCTGTCCTCACAATGCGTTGGAGGGACTTGCGGTCAGAGGCTGTGCAGGTCCCAAACCAAGCAGTGATGCAGCTGCTTAGGATGCTCTCTATGGTTCCCCTATAGAAGAGGGTGAGGATGGGTGGAGGGAGACGGGCCTTTCTCAGCTTCCGGAGGAAGTAGAGACGCTGCTGGGCTTTCTTGGCTGTAGAGCTGGTGTTCAGGGACCAGGTGAGGTTCTCCGCTAGGTGGACACCAAGGAACTTGGTGCTCTTAACGATCTCCACAGAGGAGCCGTTGATGTTAAGCGGAGAGTGGTCCGGTCTTGATTTCCTGAAGTCAACAACCATTTCCTTGGTCTTCTCTACATTCCAGTGAAGGTTGTTGACTGTACACCAGTCTGTCAGCTGCTGTACCTCCTCCCTGTATGCTGACTCGTCGCCTTTGCTGATGAGACCCAGCACAGTTGTATCATCGGCGAACTTTATGATGCTGTTAGAACTGTGTTTCGCAACACAGTCATGAGTCAGCAGGGTGAACAACAGAGGACTCAGTACACTGCCCTGGGGTGCCCCAGTGTTCATGGTGATGGTGCTGGAGCTGCTGTTCCCGAACCGGACTAACTGGGGCCTCCCTGTCAGGAAGTCCAGGATCCAGTTGCACAGGGGGGTGTTGAGGCCCAGCAGGCTTAACTTCCTGGTGAGATTCTGCGGGATGATGGTGTTGAATGCTGAACTGAAGTCTATGAACAGCATTCTGACGTAGGTGTCCTTCTTCTCCAGGTGGGTAAGGGAGAGGTGAAGGGTGGTGGTGATGGCATCGTCCGTGGAGCGGTTGGGACGATATGCAAATTGCAAGGGGTCCAATGAAGAGGGCAGTTGGGTTTTGATGTTCCTCATGACTAGCCTCTCGAAGCACTTCATGATGATGGGCGTGAGAGCTACGGGATGGTAGTCATTGAGGCAGGACACCGTGGACTTCTTCGGCCTAGATGGCCTAGTCCAAACCCTGCATGGAGAAAATAGCCTAGCCCAAACCCTGTAGTGAAACACAGCCTAGCCCAAACCTTGTGTAGAGAAGATGTAGAGAAGATGGCCTAGTCCAAACCCTGCATGGAGAAAATAGCCTAGCCCAAACCCTGCATGGAGAAAATAGCCTAGCCCAAACCCTGTAGTGAAACACAGCCTAGCCCAAACCTTGTGTAGAGAAGATGTAGAGAAGATGGCCTAGCCCAAACCCTGTGAAGAGAAGATGAAGAGAAGATAGACTAGCCCAAACCCGCATACAGAACATAGCCTAGCCCAATCCCTGTGAGGAGATGTAGAGAAGATGGCCTAGCCCAAACCCTGTGAAGAGAAGATGAAGAGAAGATAGACTAGCCCAAACCCGCATACAGAAGATAGCCTAGCCCAATCCCTGTGAAGAGAAGATGTAGAGAAGATGGCCTAGCCCAAACCCTGTGAAGAGAAGATGAAGAGAAGATAGACTAGCCCAAACCCCGCATACAGAAGATAGCCTAGCCCAATCCCTGTGAAGAGAAGATGAAGAGAAGATAGACTAGCCCAAACCCTGCATACAGAAGATAGCCTAGCCCAATCCCTGTGAAGAGAAGATGTAGAGAAGATAGCCTAGCCCAAACCCTGTAGTGAAACACAGCCTAGCCCAAACCTTGTGTAGAGAAGATGTAGAGAAGATGGCCTAGCCCAAACCCTGTGAAGAGAAGATGAAGAGAAGATAGACTAGCCCAAACCCTGCATACAGAACATAGCCTAGCCCAATCCCTGTGAGGAGATGTAGAGAAGATAACCTAGCCCAATCCTTGTGAAGAGAAGATGTAGATAAGATAGCCTAGCCCAAACCCTGTAGTGAAACACAGCCTAGCCCAAACCTTGTGTAGAGAAGATGTAGAGAAGATGGCCTAGCCCAAACCCTGCACAGAGCTCCTGCAAAGCCTTCATCGTGTTCATGATGTGCGAGGTTAACAATGTGCGGGTAGACGAACTGCTGTGGAGACACTATTTCCCAGTAGGAGGCAACATCTGCCCCGTGTGCTTGACTACTGCCACCTCGATCAGGTAGCTTTCAAGAGCCTGTTTAACTTTTTATATTAGAAGCTTCAGGTTTAGTAGCCAAATATCCCCACATTGTCACAATGTTCATGTTTCCCATCATCCTCGGGGCACATCGTCCCAACAACGAGCTAAAAACCTACACAGTCAGCGCAGTCACTTTCACTGGGAGTGCTACTTTAGCATGTCTCGCACACTAGCACAGCGGAGAAGACATGACGCCTCATTTCAAACACTCCGTCTTTCTCCGCCTGTCAACCCACAGGCTCCTGCGCTCTCTCAGTCTCTCTGTTCCTGTTACACACTCTCTCTCTCTCTCTCTCTATGCACAGTGCTACTGTCTCTCTCTCTCTCCCCATCTTTCTCCAGACTTCTCTCTAGGTTCCTGCGCTAGCTCTCTGTTCTCCTCTCTCGCTGTCTCTCTTTCTTTACTATTTTCTTTCATTCTGTTTTCTCGTCCTCCGTCTTTCTCTATCTGACTCGCCCCCCCTTTCTCTCTCGCCTTTGCTCGGTGGGGTTTGAGTAACTGGCGAGTTGACACAGATCAGCAGTGATGGGTTTCAGCATCTAGCGCAGAAATGCGTTAATGACTCTCAGACGCGCACTTAAAGGGGAATTCCAAGTGATTTTATGTGAAATTATTGGTTATAGAGACTCTAATACCTTTACAGTGGTGGTGGTGGTGTTTACAGTGGTGGTGATGGTGTTTACAGTGGTGGTGATGATGTTTACAGTGGAGGTGATGTTTACTGTGGTGGTTATGTTTACAGTGGTGGTGGTGGTGTTTACAGTGGTGGTGATGGTGTTTACAGTGGTGATGGTGTTTACAGTGGAGGTGATGTTTACTGTGGTGGTTATGTTTACAGTGGTGGTGGTGGTGTTTACAGTGGTGGTGGTGGTGGTGTTTACAGTGGTGGTGATGATGTTTACAGTGGTGGTTATGGTGTTTACAGTGGTGGTTATGTTTACAGTGGTGGTTATGGTGTTTACTGTGGTTGTGATGGTGTTTACAGTGGTGATCGTGCTTAAGTTGGTGGTGATGACGTTTACATTGGTGGTGATGGTGTTTACAGTGGTGGTGATAATGTTTACAGTGGTGATGATGCTTAAGATGGTGGTGATAGTGTTTACAGTGGTGGTGGTGTTTACAGTGGTGGTGATGGTGTTTACAGTGGTGATGATGCTTAAGATGGTGGTGATGGTGTTTACAGTGGTGGTGATGATGTTTACATTGGTGGTGATGATGTTTACAGTGGTGGTGATGGTGCTTAAGATGGTGGTGATAGTGTTTACAGTGGTGGTGATGTTGTTTACTGTGGTGGTGATGGTGTTTACTGTGGTAGTTATGTTTACAGTGTTGGTGATGGTGTTTACAGTGGTGGTGATGGTGTTTACTGTGGTAGTTATGTTTACAGTGGTGGTGATGGTGATTACTGTGTTGGTGTTGATGGTGTTTACAGTGGTGGTGGTGTTTACAGTGGTGGTGATGGTGATTACTGTGGTGGTGATGGTGTTTACAGTGGTGATGGTGCTTAAGATGGTGGTGATGGTGTTTATCCATCCATCTATCCATCCATCCATCCATCCATCCACCGCTATTCCAGTGGTCCGGGTCGTAGGGGTAGCAGTCTAAGCAGGGAAGCCCAGATTTCCCTCTCCCCTCTTCCCTTTAGTTCCTTCAGAGGCATAGTGAGGTGTTCCCAGACCAGCCGAGAGATGCCTCTATCCCTCTATCGGGTCCTGGGTCTCCTCTGGGGTCTCCTCCTGGTCGGACATGTCCGGAACACCTCCACAGGGATGCCTCTGAACCAGATACCTGGACCACCTCAACTGGTTCCTCTCATTGTGGAGGAGTAGCGACTCTACTGTGAGCCTCCCCCGTGTGATCGAGCTCCTCACCCTATCTTTAAGGGTGACCCCAGAACCCCAAGGACAAAACTCATTTCCGGAGCTTGTATCCACAATCTGGTTCTTTCGGTAACTACCCACAGCTAGTGACCACAGGTGGCAGTAGGAACGTAGATTCAGCTCTCTCTTCACCAGGAGAGGCCGGTACAGAGCCTGTATCACTGCAGACGCTACGCTGATCAGCCTGTCAACCTCCCGCTCCATCCTTCCCTCACTCCCGAACAAGACCCCGAGATAATCAAACTCCTCCACCTGAGACAGGAAATTATTTCCAACCTGAAAATCATTCATGTAGATAGATAGATAGATAGATAGATAGATAGATAGATAGATAGATAGATAGATAGATAGATATAACTGTAGTGATAGATAGATAGATAGATATAACTGTAGTGATAGATAGATAGATAGATAGATAGATAGATAGACAGATAGATAGATATAACTGTAGTGATAGATAGATAGATAGATGGATAGATAGATAGAAAGATAGACAGATAGATAGATATAACTGTAGTGATAGATAGATAGATAGATAGATATAACTGTAGTGATAGATAGATAGATAGATAGATAGATAGATAGATAGATATAACTGTAGTAATAGATAGATAGATAGATAGATAGATATAACTGTAGTGATAGATAGATAGATATAACTGTAGTAATAGATAGATAGATAGATAGATAGATATAACTGTAGTAATAGATAGATAGATAGATAGATAGATAGATAGATAGATATAACTGTAGTAATAGATAGATATAACTGTAGTGATAGCTAGATAGCTAGATAGGTGTGAGTGTGTGTGTGTGTGAGTGTATGTGTGTGTGTGTGTGTGAGTGTATGTGTGTGAGTATGTCTGTGTGTGTGTGTGTGTGTGTGTGTGTGACTGTATGTGTGTGTGAGTATGTCTGTGTGTGTGTGTGTTAGTGTGTGAGTATGTCTGTGTGTGTGTGTGTGTGTGTGTGAGTGTGTGTGAGTGTGTGTGTGAGTGTGTGTGTGTGTGTGTGTGTGTGTATGCGTGTGTGTGTGAGTATGTGTGTGTGTGTGTATGCGTGTGTGTGTGTGTGTGTGTGTGTGTGTGTGTGTGAGTATGTGTGTGAGTATGTGTGTGTGTGTGTGAGTATGTGTGTGTGTGTGTGTGTGTGTGTGTGTGTATGTGTGAGTATGTGTATGTGTGTGTGAGTATGTGTGTGTGTGTGTGGGTGTGTGTTGGCCATGTGATGGACTGGTGAACTGTTAATGGTGTACCCCGCCTTCGCCTGATGGATGGATATGGCTCGGATGTCCACTTCTGGATGAGCCATTTTTGGAAGTCCAATGTCAAACATGAGGCTGTCCAGTCTGGTCAGCTTGCCTGCGGCGTTCAGTGGAGTGAGTTCCTGCAGAACTGAACAGGTGATGTTTTGTGGGCCGGAATGGTTGAAATGTAATCCCGCTATTGATTTGTTATTAGAACTGTAATGTACTGTATTTATCTTTATCGTATTCTAATTCCACTGAGCTCTTACACATGTTCTGTTATTTTCCCAGCCTGAGTATAACCTCCGAACCCTCTCAGTTACTCCACAACCTCCCAGGAAACGTTCACTAGTGAAAACAGCTGACCCAGCAGTGTCTGGGAGTTCAGTCCTTATTAAATGTCTCTAGTTCGTAGTTCATGCTCATTATCGTCCATGCGCTTCGAGGTGATGTATCACAGCACATCCTGGGATTCTGGCCCCATTATACCTGAAAAGTTTCTGTGATCAAAGCTTCTGATAAAAAGGCATGAGTGCTGCCGTACCTCCAGTGTTTTCTCTCCACACTGTTAACCCGTAATTAGTTTGTGTGTAAAGAGTTTGTGTACTGATGCTTAAAAACTAAAGTTTTATTGCATTACTTAAAATGTTTTAGTATGTTCTACTATTTTGAAAGAATAACTGAGTACACTAATATTTTTAAGTTAAACTTAAAACATCAGGTTTTAACTTGGACCACGCCCCTGTAGCACCTTGCCAGATTCTCATTGGTCAGTTCAGTCAAGACTACACTGTAAACCTGGATAAGTTGATTGCCTTAAAATATTTAAGTAATGAAAACTATAGAAAATCATATGGTTTGAGTAAAATCAACTTAAATGTCCAATAAACTAGAAGTAATAATTTGAGTTAAATACAATGAAATCTAAATTGTTTGTACTTAAAATATTTTGTAAAATCAACCCTACTGACCATTTAATTCAACTCAACGTTGAGTTTCCTGTAATCAAAATTAAAAATAGTCTCTATAAAAAAGCTGATGTTTTCCTACATCAGAAAAACACAGACAGCAATTAAATTAAATTTAGTTTGAATTACATCACTGGGATAATCTAGGATGATCCTGACTCTTGAAGGGTTCAGTAGTGATGATGACTGGTTTTGATTGGTCTAGTTAGAATACTGTTTATCTTACAATAATTCTTAAATACAGTTTAAACACACTGAAATGATAAAAACACAGTAAATTACATTTTCTAACTTTAGATCAGCATCAACAACAGTTTTACACGACTTGAACACGGAAAACAGCTTACCAAGTTCCAGAATGAGAAAAAGAGAGGGAAGATGGCGGCTTGGTTAATTGTAGTCCTCTGTAGTTCTTCAAGAAAAGAAAACAATGGAGAAAATGTCCACTGTAGAGAAATCCCAGCACTACAGAGTTTCTGTCCGAGAAAAAGAAGTTAAACACAGAAAACACCAAATCTCACAGTGAAAATAGAAAAAGACTTCAAAACCTTTACAAGCTCCACTAAACAACTCAAACTAGTCTAGATTGAACTGACCAATGAGAATCTGGCAAGGTGCTACAGGGGCGTGGTCCAAGCTAAAACCTGATGTTTTAAGTTTGTTCATCTTAAAAATATTAGTGTACTCAGTTATTCTTTCAAAATAGTAGAACATACTAGAACATTTCAAGTAATACAATAAAACTTCTGTTCTGTATCTGACCACACTAATATTCAATCAAATCCTCACAGCAATGTTTCAACATCAGTACCTGACCTCACTAACACTCAATCAAATCCTCACAGCAATGTTTCCACATCAGTACCTGACCTCACTAACGCTCAATCAAATCCTCACAGCAATGTTTCAACATCAGTACCTGACCTCACTAACACTCAATCAAATCCTCACAGCAATGTTTAACATCAGTACCTGACCTCACTAACACTCAATCAAATCCTCACAGCAATGTTTCAACATCAGTACCTGACCTCACTAACACTCACTAATACTAAGCAAATGAGGAACAAACTTCTTGTTAATATTTTAATATCAGAGGAAACTCTGGTGTCTACAAACTTTTGGACATGAAGTGTAACTTCATGTCTTATTATTATTATTATTATTTCATACTAATCTACATTTATCTGAATAATAATCATACAGCTGTACTGCATTGTGGGACGTCTGTAGGCTGTTCTGAGCACAGTGGACTAGTGACTCGTGGGTCACGTGTCCGTACACTCTTTATCTTGTCTTTCAGAGATTTCTTGAGAGCTGTCAAAGACGGAAGGTCACTGCTGTCCGTCCCTCTCACTGTAATATAAATGAGCGTGTGAGCTCGGGGCTGTCCTGTTAGTGCTCAGCCTCTCGCTCATCCTGACTGAAGGGTCACAGTTCAGGGGTCCCTGAGGTCAGGTACAGACATATATATATATATATATATATATATATATATATATATATATATATATATATATATATATATATATATATAATTTTTTTCCAAGTCTTGAATCTCTGTGGCACTCACACCAGCACAATACACAGACTAACACACCAACACCATGTCAGTGTCACTGCAGTGCTGAGAATGATCCACCTCCCTGTTCCAGCATGACTGTGTCCACATACTTTTGGCCATATATAGGTATGACTTTAAAATAAGTTTCCAATAGTTTATAAATGCTTTAAAATGACCTTATTAGTGGTTAATAGTAAGGCCATAGACACTAGGTGTAGTGGTTAGTATGGTGGTGTAGTGGTTAGTATGGTGGTGTAGTGGTTAGTATGGTGGTGTAGTGGTTAGTATGGTGGTGTAGTGGTTAGTACGGTGGTGTAGTGGTTAGTATGGTGGTGTAGTGGTTAGTATGGTGGTGTAGTGGTTAGTATGGTGGTGTAGTGGTTAGTAAGGTGGTGTAGTGGTTAGTATGGTGGTGTAGTAGTTAGTATGGTGGTGTAGTGGTTAGTATGGTGGTGTAGTGGTTAGTACGGTGGTGTAGTGGTTAGTACGGTGGTGTAGTGGTTAGTATGGTGATATAGTGGTTAGTATGGTGGTGTAGTGGTCAGTATGGTGGTGTAGTGGTTAGTATGGTGGTTGTAGTGGTTAGTACGGTGGTGTAGTGGTTAGTACGGTGGTGTAGTTGTTAGTATGGTGGTGTAGTGGTTAGTACGGTGGTGTAGTGGTTAGTACGGTGGTGTAGTGGTTAGTATGGTGATGTAGTGGTCAGTATGGTGGTGTAGTGGTTAGTATGGTGGTGTAGTGGTTAGTATGGTGGTGTAGTGGTTAGTACGGTGGTGTAGTGGTTAGTATGGTGATGTAGTGGTGAGTATGGTGGTGTAGTGGTTAGTACGGTGGTGTAGTGGTTAGTACGGTGGTGTAGTGGTTAGTATGGTGGTGTAGTGGTTAGTATGGTGGTGTAGTGGTTAGTACGGTGGTGTAGTGGTTAGTATGGTGGTGTAGTGGTTAGTATGGTGGTGTAGTGGTTAGTATGGTGGTGTAGTAGTTAGTACGATGGTGTTCTGGTTAGTATGGTGGTGTAGTGGTTAGTACGATGGTGTACTGGTCAGTATGGTGGTGTAGTGGTTAGTATGGTGGTGTAGTGGTTAGTACGGTGGTGTACTGGTTAGTATGGTGGTGCCATATATATATACACACATGTATAGAGAGAGTGAGACACAGTGATGAATTCAGGTATAACTGTCAGAAGTGAATCCCCAGAGCATCCTTTGTGTGAGTGTGTGTGTGTGTGTGTGTGTGTGTGTGTGAGTGTGTGTGTGAGTGTGTGTGTGTGTGTGTTCCAGCTTTTAGTCTTCAGCAGTCAGTCCTCCTGTCAACTGTCAATGCACACCGGAAACTCCCATCATCCATTAGAGAACAGAGAAACAAGTTGATGTCAGAAAGACAGGGACGGGGTGGGGGGTTGGTGAGGGAGTTGCTGGGGTGGGGAGGCAAGAAAAAAACACCTCAATAAATGATAACAGGGCCTCCGGCCAGACCTCCAAACTCGGGAACACAGTCTTATTAGTGGGGAACAAACTGAGTGTGTACAGAGAGAGAAGACTTCCGCATCACTTATTAAAACAAGGCCAACAAAGCAAAGCAAAGCAAAGCAAAGCACTACTTCTTCTTCTTCTCATCATTACTGGTTTACTCACTGCTACATCCTCCTCCAGACTGCTCAGTCTCGCTGGGAAGGACGGGCGGTCCTTATAATATGATCCTTATGATAATTCATTTTCTCCATAAGAACATAAGAGTGGGTTTAACATGGTGGTGGTGGGGAGGGCACATGCTTATCCTATGGAAAGGTCGGTGGTGTAGTGGTTAGTATGGTGGTGTAGTGGTTAGTACGGTGGTGTAGTGGTTAGTACGGTGGTGTAGTGGTTAGTATGGTGGTGTAGTGGTTAGTACGGTGGTGTAGTGTTAGTATGGTGGTGTAGTGTTAGTATGGTGGTGTAGTGGTTAGTACGGTGGTGTAGAGGTTAGTATGGTGGTGTAGTGGTTAGTATGGTGGTGTAGTGGTTAGTATGGTGGTGTAGTGGTTAGTACGGTGGTGTAGTGGTTAGTATGGTGATGTAGTGGTTAGTATGGTGGTGTAGTGGTTAGTATGGTGGTGTAGTGGTTAGTATGGTGGTGTAGTGGTCAGTACGGTGGTGTAGTGTTTAGTATGGTGATGTAGTGGTCAGTATGGTGGTGTAGTGGTCAGTATGGTGGTGTAGTGGTCAGTATGGTGGTGTAGTGGTCAGTATGGTGGTGTAGTGGTTAGTACGGTGGTGTAGTGGTCAGTATGGTGGTGTAGTGGTTAGTACGGTGGTGTAGTGATTAGTACGGTGGTGTAGGGGTCAGTATGGTGGTGTAGTGGTTAGTACGGTGGTGTAGAGGTTAGTATGGTGGTGTAGTGGTTAGTATGGTGGTGTAGTGGTCAGTATGGTGGTGTAGTGGTTAGTATGGTGGTGTAGTGGTTAGTGCGGTGGTGTAGTGGTTAGTATGGTGGTGTAGTGGTCAGTATGGTGGTGTAGTGGTTAGTATGTTGGTGTAGTGGTCAGTATGGTGGTGTAGTGGTCAGTATGGTGGTGTAGTGGTTAGTATGGTGGTGTAGTGGTTAACACGGTCGTGTAGTGGTTATTATGGTAGTGTAGTGGTTAGTACGGTGGTGTAGTGGTTAGTATGGTGGTGTAGTGGTTAGTATGGTGGTGTAGTGGTTAGTACGGTGGTGTAGTGGTTAGTACGGTGGTGTAGTGATCAGTACGGTAGTGTATCGGTTAGTATGGTAGTGTAGTGGTTAGTATGGTGGTGTAGTGGTTAGTACGGTGGTGTAGTGGTTAGTACGGTGGTGTAGTGGTTAGTACGGTGGTGTAGTGGTTAGTATGGTGGTGTAGTGGTCAGTACGGTGGTGTAGTGGTTAGTATGGTGGTGTAGTGGTCAGTACGGAGGTGTAGTGGTTAGTATGATGGTTTAGTGTTTAGTATGGTGATGTATTGGTTAGTATGGTGGTGTAGTGGTTAGTATGGTGGTGTAGTGTTTAGTATGGTGATGTAGTGGTTAGTATGGTGGTGTAGTGTTTAGTATGGTGATGTAGTGGTTAGTGTGGTGGTGTAGTGGTTAGTATGGTGGTGTAGTGGTCAGTATGGTGGTGTAGTGGTTAGTACGGTGGTGTAGTGATCAGTACGGTAGTGTATCGGTTAGTATGGTAGTGTAGTGGTTAGTATGGTGGTGTAGTGGTTAGTACGGTGGTGTAGTGGTTAGTACGGTGTTGTAGTGGTTAGTACGGTGGTGTAGTGGTTAGTATGGTGGTGTAGTGGTCAGTACGGTGGTGTAGTGGTTAGTATGGTGGTGTAGTGGTCAGTACGGAGGTGTAGTGGTTAGTATGATGGTTTAGTGTTTAGTATGGTGATGTAGTGGTTAGTATGGTGGTGTAGTGGTTAGTATGGTGGTGTAGTGGTTAGTATGGTGGTGTAGTGTTTAGTATGGTGATGTAGTGGTTAGTATGGTGGTGTAGTGTTTAGTATGGTGATGTAGTGGTTAGTGTGGTGGTGTAGTGGTTAGTATGGTGGTGTAGTGGTTAGTATAGTGGTGTAGTGTTCAGTACGGTTGTGTAGTGGTTAGTATGGTGGTGTAGTGGTTAGTATGGTGGTGTAGTGGTCAGTACGGTGGTGTAGTGGTTAATACGGTGGTGCAGTGGTTAGTACGGTGGTGTAGTGGTCAGTACGGTGGTGTAGTGGTAAGTATGGTGGTGTAGTGGTTAGTATGGTGGTGTAGTGGTTAGTATGGTGGTGTAGTGGTTAGTACGGTGGTGTAGTGGTTAGTATGGTGGTGTAGTGGTTAGTACGGTGGTGTAGTGGTTAGTATGGTGGTGTAGTGGTTAGTATGGTGGTGTAGTGGTAAGTATGGTGGTGTAGTGGTTAGTACGGTGGTGTAGTAGTTAGTATGGTGGTGTAATGGTTAGTATGGTGGTGTAGTGGTTAGTATGGTGGTGTAGTGGTCAGTACGGTGGTGTAGTGGTTAGTACGGTGGTGTAGTGGTTAGTACGGTGATGTAGTGGTAAGTATGGTGGTGTAGTGGTTAGTATGGTGGTGTAGTGGTTAGTATGGTGATGTAGTAGTTAGTATGGTGGAGTAGTGGTTAGTATGGTGGTGTAGTGGTTAGTATGGTGGTGTAGTGGTTAGTATGGTGGTGTAGTGGTTAGTATGGTGGTGTAGTGGTTAGTATGGTGGTGTAGTGGTTAGTATGGTGGTGTAGTGGTTAGTTAGACCTAAAGGGTTTGTGGGGCTGAAGGAAGAGAGTGTGAAGCCCCCCTCTTTCACACACAAGCTTTCAGCATTTCATTTCAGATAAGTCTCACGCGCACCCACCACTGTCCCACCTGCTGTCCTCTCATAATCCCTGTAACGCTCTATCTGCTCTCTCTTTCAATCGCTTGTTCTTGCCATCTCTTCCTCTCCTCTATCTCTCTCGCGCTCTGTCCTTTCTTGTTGTCCTCGCTCGTTGCGTGGCTGCGGTCCGCTGAAGCGCTCCGGCTTTGAGATGAAGCCGAGCGTCTGTCCGGTCTAATCTGGCGAGAGCAGTAAAGGCCACGCTTTCAACTGGACTCCGGGACGCAGGAGCGCAGAGCTGAGCTACAGATTGCAGTGGCTGACCTATAAAGAGACTGGATAAGCAACCTGACTCGCTCCTCTCTCTCTCTCTCTCTCTCTCTCTCTCTGTCTGCATTTACTCTACACTCGCTGACCTGTGAGCAGAGGAGTGGTGTACATGACTTGCAGGTATATATGTCTTGTAGTCACCAGGAACCAGAGATGTAGTGGACACGTCTTGTGTAGTCATGAATGTCCATTCCAAGCTGAACCTACATGGAAGCCTCAGCAACTATATGATATTGTTTGTTGTTAGTATTTTGTGTGTCCATTCTTTGTCTTCAGGAGACCCTAAACGGGGTCTAAGTGTGGCGGGTACCTGAGTTCTGGCTCGCACTCGTATGGGATGTATGCATACTCGGGTTACATCCCTGGCAGGTTCGCTCTTGACCTTGGGAAAGAAGCACTGGGCTTGGAGATGGGACAAATGAAGCCAGCATTAGACAGTCGTGGACAGCAGGGAAAGCAGGGGACAACTCTAAAAGGAGCACTGTTGCTGTTGCTCCCAGTAGCACCATCT
Organism: Megaleporinus macrocephalus; assembly: GCA_021613375.1. Lineage (NCBI taxonomy): Eukaryota > Metazoa > Chordata > Actinopteri > Characiformes > Anostomidae > Megaleporinus > Megaleporinus macrocephalus. The sequence continues at coordinate 5,327,586 of CM038712.1, forward strand.
TGGTTCTAGGAGACGTCCTACTACAATCACTAGGTGACCCAGAGTTCTCTTGGCCCCTGTTCCAGGGCATCAATGCAATGCACTTCAGGCCAAAGAGCAAGGCATGCCCAGAGATGCTGCTCCAAAGACTTGGTCCTGAGTGAGGACAGTGTGTTCACTACCGAGGAGCAAGTGCTGGACCAATAGAATCAGTAGACTTTCAGATGAAGGCTGGGCACACATTGCTGACCACCGTGCTGTAGAATTTTTGCCGCTAGTCATCTAAATGATCCCTCTGGAGTGTATAGACACTGTGTCCACTCACTGTCCACTCTATTAGACACTCCTACTACTTGCTGGTCCACCTTGTAGATGTAAAGTCAGAGACAGTAGCTCATCTGCTGCTGCACAGTTTGTGTTCCTCTAGTTCTTCATCAGTGGACACAGGACGCTGCCCACAGGACACTGCTGTCTGGATAGTTTTGGTTGGTGGACGATTCTCAGTACAGCTGTGACACTGAGGTTTTTAAACACTCCAGCAGCAGCACTGCTGTGTGTGATCCACTCCCACCAGCACCACACACACTAACACACTGCAGTGCTGAAAAAGAACCGCCACCCAATAGTACCTGCTCTGTGGTGGTCCTTTGGGGCTCCTGACCAAGAACAAGAACACTACTTCAGACTGGACTGCGCTGCCGCCTGTAAGGTAAGTGGGACTCGTAGTATAGAGCAGTATATCTACTCTGGAGTGGGAGTTCAGAGCAGTTGTAGCCATGCTAACACTTTAAGATACACATTGTTGATTTATGCTGTGCAAGTTGTGAAAGCAGCCTCATCCTCTTAGCCTTCGTCTCTCACTCCGTACCAGTTCCAACGCAGTGTTTGGCTCCGGGCTAAGGCACTGGTTAGCCCCAGGCTAATAGCTGCGTTAGCCCGTGGCTAAGGAAGCCGTTAGTGTTGAGTTAACCAGTGCTGCACACTTTCTGCGTGTTAGAACGCAGGTTAGCGTCACTCTTAGCCCAGGGCTAAACCGAGGCAGCTTATTAGCTTGTTTATTAGTGTGTGTGTGTGTGTGGGGGGGGGGTGTATGTGGGTGTTTCACTAGTGTGTGTGTGTGTATGTTTCACTGCCATTCAGTGTGTGTTCACTAGTGTGTGTGTGTGTGTGTGTTTCACTGTCCCCTAGTGTGTGTGTGTATGTGTTTCACTGCCATTTAGTGTGTGTTCACTAGTGTGTGTGTATGTGTGTGTTTTACTGTCCCCTAGTGTGTGTTTACTAGTATGTGTGTGTGTGTGTGTGTTCACTAGTGTGTGTGTGTATGTGGGTATTTCAATGCCCACAGTATGTGTTCTCTAGTGTGTGTGTATGTGTGTGTTTTACTGCCCCCTAGTCTGTGTGTGTGTGTGTTTACTGGTGTGTGTATTTGTGTATATGTGGATATTTGAAGGCCCACAGTATGTGTGTTCACTAGTGTGTGTGTATGTTTGTGTTTCACTGTCATTTAGTTTGTGTTCACTACTGTGTGTGTTCACTAGTGTTTGTGTGTGTGTTTCACTAGTGTGTGTGTATGTGGGTATTTCAATGCCCACAGTATGTGTTCACTAGTGTGTGTATGCATGTCTTTTACTACCCCCTAGTCTGTTTGTGTGTGTTTACTGGTGTGTGTGTGTGTGTGTGTGTATTCACTAGTGTTTATGTGTGTGTATATGTGGGTATTTCAGGCCCACAGGATGTTCACTAGTGTGTGTGTGTATGTTTGTATTTCACTGTCACTCAGTGCGTGTTCACTGGTGTGTGTGTATGTGGGTATTTCACTGCCCACAGTATGTGTGTTTACTAGTGTGTGTGTGTGTGTGTATGTTTGTGTTGCACTGCCATTTAGTGTGTGTTCATTACTGTGTGTGTATGTGGGTATTTCACTACCCACAGTATGTTTTCACTGGTGTGTGTGTATGCGTGTTTTACTGCCCCCTAGTCTGTGTGTGTGTGTTTACTGGTGTGTGTATGTGTGTTCACTAGTGTTTATGTGTGTGTATATGTGAGTATTTCACTGCCCCCTAGTCTGTGTGTGTGTGTTTACTGGTGTGTGTATGCGTGTTTCACTGCCCCCTAGTCTGTGTGTGTGTGTTCACTAGTGTGTGTGTATGTGGGTATTTCACTGCCCACAGTATGTTTTCACTGGTGTGTGTATGCGTGTTTCACTGCCCCCTAGTCTGTGTGTGTGTGTTTACTGGTGTATATATGTGTGTTCACTAGTGTTTATGTGTGTGTGTATGTGGGTATTTCACTGCCCACAGTATGTGTGTTCAGTACACTGTTAACCAGTAATTAGTTTGTGTGTAAAGAGTTTGTGTACTGATTGCTAAAGTTTTATTTCATTACTTGAAATGTTCTAGTATGTTCTACTATTTTGAAAGAATAACTGAGTACACTAATATTTTTAAGATGAACAAACTTAAAACATCAGGTTCTAGCTTGGACCACGCCCCTGTAGCACCTTGCCAGATTCTTATTGGTCAGTTCAGTCAAGACTAGTTTGAGTTGTTTAGTGGAGCTTGTAAAGGTTTGAAGTCTTTTTCTAGTTTCACTGTGAGGTTTGGTGTTTTCTGTGTTTAACTTCTTTTCCTCGGACAGAAACTCTGTAGTGCTGGGATTCTCTACAGTGGACATTTTCTCCATTGTTTTCTTTTCTTGAAGAACTACAGAGGACTACAATCAACCAAGCCGTCATCTTCCCTCTCTTTTTCTCATTCTGGAACTTGGTAAGTTGTTTTCCATGTTCAAGTCGTGTAAAACTGTTGTTGATGCTGATCTAAAGTTAGAAAATGTAATTTACTGTGTTTTTATCATTTCAGTGTTTAAACTGTATTTAAGAATTATTGTAAGATAAACAGTTTTCTAACTAGACCAATCAAAACCAGTCATCATCACTACTGAACCCTTCAAGAGTCAGGATCATCCTAGATGATCCCAGTGATGTCATTTTAAATAAAATCAAATTAAATTTACCTGCTGTTTGTGTTCTTTTGACGTAGGAAATTATCAGCTTTTTTATAGAGACTAGTTTTAATTTTAATTACAGGAAACTCAATGTTGAGTTGAATTAAATTGTCAGTAGGGTTGATTTTACAAAATATTTTAAATACAAACAATTTAGATTTCATTTTATTCACCTCAAATGATTACTTCCAGTCTATTTAAGTTGATTTTACTCAAACCATTTGATTTTCTATAGTGTGCATTACTTCAATATTTTAAGGCAATCACTTTCCTCAAACTCTTTAAGTACAATCAACTTATCCAGGTCTACAGTGCAGTGTGTGTGTGTGTGTGTGTGTTGCACTGCCATTTACTGTATGAGTTCACTAGTGTGTGTGTATATGTAGATATATTATACTGCCCCCTAGTGTCTGCCTCAAACGGCAAGGAGGTCCAGGAAACTCCGGTGGAAGCCTTTGTGACCTTCTGTCTATACTTTCGTGTCCATATAGTCTCGACTCACAGAAAGACAAATGATGTCATGATGTTTTCGCAACTGTTGTCATTAAAATAACTCAAATCTGTCAACAGGGAATGTAAATTGATGTAATAATGATTTAATTAATATGTAATAACATGTAATTACATATAATAAACAAGGTTATGGGCCTTGAATGTATAGCACGATGACGGTAGCGACTAGACTTCTAAGGGAAATGGCCTTTAATGCTATAAAAGGGAGGGAGATAGAGATCAGAGAGAGAGAGAGAGAGAGAGAGATGGACTGATCACAAAAAAAAACAACAAAAGTGCAGAGGAGCAAGGCCGAGAGTGTAATGGAGATGTTGAGCTTATTTAATGGTGAGAGTTGAGGGATTTTCGGATCTGTGATGTGGAGTTATGAATCCGCTCCGTCTTGGTTTAGCGGTGGTGATATAGTTATCCTGTCAGAGCGGGTCTTTTGGGAAGAGAGCAGGAAAACGAACGGGCTAATTAAACAAACACAGTGCTCTCCGCATTGTCCTAATGACTAATCCCATCAGGGAGTCTGCAGCCTGGAGGCAATTAATGCAATTTCAGAGCAATTACTTCCAATTATACCCTCTCCATAAGTGGATTGAGATGCATTCGCAGACAATACAGGGCGAAGTGAAGATTTGAATATGGACGTGTTTATTTATTTCATTTTCTTTAATTGACTCGTTTACATCGGCTTATTTTTGGCTACACTTTACTCTGTTTACCTTCTTCTCTTTGTAGCAGCTTCTCTCTGGGATTCAGAAAGTTCTCAACCAACAAACCAACCAACCAACCAATCAAAACATTTTGGGGGTCCAAGAGGTTGCACCATCTTGTATTTCGCCCCTTGGTCCTGACTATTTTTGTGGGGCAGCTGTGGACTGGACTTTGAAGGCTGTTGGTTCGATCCACTGACCCGATAGGGATAGGGTTCGGGTTAAGGTTACTCAAATTGCCCTGGAGCAACACACCTAACCCCCAACTGTTCCCCGGGTACTGTGTATAGGGCTGCCCACCTAGTGTATGTTTGTTCACTAGTGTGTGTGTGTGTATGTGTTTTCCTGCCTGCTAGTGTGTGTTCATTAGTGTGTGTGTTTGTGTATGTGGGTGTTTCACTGCACACAGTGTGTGTGTGTGTGTGTGTGTGTATGTGTGTGTTTCACTGCAATTTACTGTGTGTTCACTAGTCTGTTTTCACTAGTGTGTGTGTGTGTATGAATTTCAATGCACCCTAGTGTGTGTGTTCACTAGTGTGTGTGTTCTCTAGTGTGTGTATGTGTGTTTCAATGCCCCCTAGTCTGTGTGTGTTCACTAGTGTGTGTGTGTTCACTAGTGTGTGTGTATGTTTGTGTGTTTCAATGCCCCCTAGTGTGTGTGTGTTCACTAGTGTGTGTGTTCACTAGTGTGTGTGTATGTGTTTCAATGCCCCCTAGTGTGTGTCTGTGTGTTTACTAGTGTGTGTGTGTGTATGTGGGTATTTCGCTGCCCACGGTATGTGTTCACTAGTGTGTGTATGTGTGTGTTTCACGGCCCCCTAGTGTGTTTGCTCACTAGTGTGTGTGTATGCGTGTTTCACTGTCCCCTAGTGTGTGTTCACTAGTGTGTATATGCGTGTGTTTTAGTGCCCCCTAGTCTGTGTGTGTGTTTACTGGTGAGTGTGTGTGTGTTCACTAATGTTTATGTGTATGTATATATGTGGGTATTTGACTGCCCACAGTATGTGTGTTGACTAGTGTGTGTGTATGTTTGTATTTCCCTGTCATTTAGTGTGTGTTCACTAGTGTGTGTGTATGTGTGCGTTTCACCGTCATTTAGTGGGTGTTCATTAGTGTTTGTATGTGGGTATTTCACTGCCCACACTATGTATGTTCACTAGTATATGTGTGTGCATGTGGATGTTTCACTGCCCCCTAGTGTGTGTGTGTGTGTTTACTAATGTGTGTGTGTGTGTGTGTTCACTAGTGTGGGTGTACTGTATGGATTGGCTAAATGTGGATGTCAAATTTTTCCAAACACAAGCAGTAAATAGTGCTAAAAGGTGTTACGACTGCTGGAGACGCTGTTGTTGATCAATTCCTGAATCTGAATGGATACAGCGCCCTCGTCTGTGGGGATGAGTTCATTACATAATAAATAATAACAATAAATAAATAAATAAACCCAATGTAAACGATGCCCTGTGTTGTTTTTGTGCCTCGGTGCCCCAAATACTTCACCACCGGGTCCCTATATCACCAATCGAATGCGGCAATAACGTATAGGAAACGAGGCAATTTCCTCCGCCTGAGACCGGCCTGCGCTGGCGAGATATAACTAGCATGTTTCATTCATGTGCCTGGAGATCAGTGGGCTTTGAGCAAATTAGTTTTAAATCCCTGCCATACACAGGGAGAGAGGGACGGAGAGAGAGAGAGAGAGAGAGAGAGAGAGAGGGAGAGAGAGAGAGAGGCCTAAGGGTATAATACGGACTGGTCTTCTTCAGTATGGCCCGGTAAGGAAAAGCCTCACTGTAATAGCTTGACGGCCCTGAAGGCACAGATACGGCTCTGAGTGAACGAGCGACAGAAGGAGTGTTTTGTTCAGTTCCTAAAAATCAGAGTACCTTCAGAGTGTCCTTCTCCAACTCACCTGGAAGCCTGGCTAGGTAGCAGGTGCTTCAGATGGTAGCTACTATGCAACCATCCACAAATACACCGGGTTGCACCAGGTTTCCCGCTGGGATTCAGAAAGTACTCAATCAATCAATAAATCAATAAATCAACAAATCAATCAGAATGCATGTGTTTTACTGACCTGTAGTGTGTGTTCACTAGTGTGTGTGTGTGCATGTGGATGTTTCACTGCCCCCTAGTGTGTGTGATCACTAGTGTGTGTGTATGTGTGTGTGCGTATTTCACAGCACCCCACTGTGTGTGTTCACTAGTGTGTGTGTGTATTTGTGTATGTGGGTGTTTTACTGCCCCCTAGAGTGTGTTTACTAGTGTGTGTGTGTGCATGTAGATGTTTCACTGTCCCCTAGTGTGTGTGATCACTAGTGTGTGTGTATGTGTGGGTATTTCACAGCCCCCTACTGTGTGTGTTCACTAGTGTGTGTATGTGTGTATATGGGTGTTTCACTGACCCCTAGTGTGTGTGATCACTAGTGTGTGTATGTGTGTGGGGGTATTTCACTGCCCCCCACTGTGTGTGTTCACTAGTGTGTTTATGTGGGTGTTTCACAGCCTCCTAGTATGTGTGTTCACTAGTGTGTTTGTATGTGTGTTTGTTTATGTGTGTGTTTCACTGACCTCTAGTGTGTGTGATCACTAGTGTGTGTATGTGTGTGTTTCACTGCCTCTTAGTTTGTGTTATCACTAGTGTGTGTGTGTGTGTTCACTAATGTGTGTCTATGAGTGTTTCACTGCCCCAAGTGTGTGTGATCACTACTGTGTGTGTATATGTGTGTTTCACTGCCCCCTAGTGTGTGTGATCACTAGTATGTAGGTGTTTCACTGCCCCCAAGTGTGTGTGATCACTACTGTGTGTGTGTATATGTGTGTTTCACTGCCCCCAAGTGTGTGATCACTACTGTGTGTGTGTATATGTGTGTTTCACTGCCCCCTAGTGTGTGATCACTAGTGTGTGTGTGTGTTTCACTGTCCCCTATTGTGTGATCTCTAGTGTGTGTGTATGTATGTGTGTGTTCCACTGCCCCCTAGTGTGTGTGTTCACCAGTGTATGTGTATGTGGGTGTTTCACTGCCCCCTAGTGTGTGTTCACCAGTGTGTATGTATGAGTGTGTTTCACTGCCCCTAGTGTGAGATCACTAGTGTGTGTGTATGTATGTGTGTGTTTCACTGCCCCCTAGTGTGTGATCACTAGTGTCTGTGTATGTATGTGTGTGTTTCACTGCCCCTAGTGTGTGTGTTCACCAGTGTGTGTATATGTGGGTGTCTCACTGCCCCCTAGTGTGTGTGTTTACCAGTGTGTGTGTATGTGGGTGTTTCACTGCCTCCAAGTGTATGATCACTAGTGTGTGTGTATGTATGTGTGTGTTTCACTGCCCCCTAGTGTGTGTGTTCACCAGTGTGTGTGTATGTGTGTTTCACCGCCCCCTAGAGTGTGTGTTCACCAGTGTGTATGTATGTGTGTTTCACTGCCGCCTACTGTGTGATCACTAGTGTGTGTGTATGTATGTGTGTGTTTCACTGCCCCCTAGTGGGTTTGTTCACCAGTGTGTGTGTATGTGGGTGTTTCACTGCCCCCTAGAGTGTGTGTTCACCAGTGTGTATGTATGTGGGTGTTTCACTGCCCCCTAGAGTGTGTGTTCACCAGTGTGTATGTATGTGTGTGTTTCACTGCCCCCTAGTGTGTGATCACTAGTGTGTGTGTATGTATGTGTGTGTTTCACTGCCCCTAGTGTGTGTGTTCACCAGTGTGTGTATATGTGGGTGTTTCACTGCCCCCTAGTGTGTGTGTTTACAAGTGTGTGTGTATGTGGGTGTTTCACTGCCCCCTAATGTGTGATCACTAATGTGTGTGTATGTATGTGTGTGTTTCACTGCCCCCTAGTGTGTGTGTTCACCAGTGTGTGTGTATGTGGGTGTTTCACTGCCCCCTAGAGTGTGTGTTCACCAGTGTGTTTGTATGTGTGTGTTTCACTGCCCCCTAGTGTGTGATCACTAGTGTGTGTGTATGTATGTGTGTGTTTCACTGCCCCCTAGTGTGTGTGTTCACCAGTGTGTGTATGTGGGTGTTTCACTGCCCCCTAGTGTGTGTGTTTACCAGTGTGTGTGTGTGTATGTGGGTGTTTCACTGCCCCCTAGTGTGTGTGTTTACAAGTGTGTGTGTATGTGGGTGTTTCACTGCCCCCTAATGTGTCATTACTAATGTGTGTGTATGTATGTGTGTGTTTCACTGCCCCCTAGTGTGTGTGTTCACCAGTGTGTGTGTATGTGGGTGTTTCACTGCCCCTAGAGTGTGTGTTCACCAGTGTGTTTGTATGTGTGTGTTTCACTGCCCCCTAGTGTGTGATTACTAGGGTGTGTGTATGTATGTGTGTGTTTCACTGCCCCCTAGTGTGTGTGTTCACCAGTGTGTGTGTATGTGCATCCGCATCCGGTCCGCATGTGCATTTGCATCCGGTCGGCGGCGCATTAACACGCAGCAGCCGCTCTTGGTCCGAGAATTGGTGCTTTTTGTGTCATTGTTTGTGGATATTCACGTCCATCTCTGCAAATATGTGCATCGGAACACCAGTGCACATATCCTACCACCGCCAGACCCTGCTTCAGTGGAGAAATCAGCCTACAAACAATCTTTCGGACGAAGTTCTGCAGACGCTACAAGAGCTCAGCCTGCTACAAGACCCAGGCCTGCAGTCCGCGGCGTTTCCTGATGGCGGAGCCCGGCGGAAGTGTCATCGCAAGCGGTGCGAGCGAAAGCGGAAGCGCGGTAAGAGAGCCGGGGTTCGCGCGAGGCTAAAGGCTAGCCCTAGCCGCCCGGCTATACCATCGCTATTCCTCGCAAACGTCTGCTCCCTCGATAATAAACTGGACTGCATTCGACTCCAGCGAGCGACCCAGCGAGAGTTCAGAGACTGCTGTGCTCTAGTCTTTGTGGAATCGTGGCTCAGCGACAGTATTCCAGACAGCGCCATTCAGCTAGACGGGCTAGCCTCGTTCAGAGCGGATAGGAGCGCGGCTCTGTCCGGGAAGACCCGCGGTGGAGGCGTGTGTGTTTACATCAACACAGAATGGTGCAACAGCGCTGTGACTGTCGCCAAGCACTGCTCTCCGCTGGTGGAGTTCATCATAGTTAAGTGCAGACCTTTTTATTTAGTACGGGAATTCTCCGCCGTGCTGATAGCCGCCGTGTACATACCGCCTAGCGCTAATGCTAAAGAGGCACTGTGGGAGCTGCACGGGGGTGTCAGTGATCTGCAGACCAGACACCCAGACGCACTGTTCATTGTCGCCGGAGATTTTAACCACGCTAATCTCCAGTCAGTCCTCCCTAAATTCCATCAGCATGTGGACTTTGCCACGAGAGGAGCGAACGCGTTGGACCTTGTTTACACAAACATACCCAGCGCGTACCGGGCGGAGCCCCGCCCCCACCTCGCGTTCTCGGACCACATGTCTGTGTATCTGACTCCAGCTTACACACCCCTCATCAGACGCTCCAGACCAGTTCAGAAGCAGGTGAAAACCTGGCCGGCAGGAGCATCTCTGCCCTTCAGGACTGTTTTGAGTGCACTGCATGGGACGTGTTCAGGGAGGCTGCGACTGAAGGCGACTCTGTTAACTTGGAGGAGTACACAGCATCAGTCACTGGCTACATCAGCAAGTGTATTGATGATGTCACTGTCTCCAAGATCATCACCACACGCCCAAACCAGAAGCCGTGGATGACTCCTGAGGTGCGTGCGCTACTGAGGACCCGCGACTCGGCCTTCGGAGTGGGTGACAAGGCGGCCCTAAGGAAAGCAAGAGCCAAATTGTCACGAGCCATCCGAGAGGCAAAGCGCGCTCACGCCCAGAGAATCCACAACCACTTCCAGGACACGGGTGACACGCGGCGCATGTGGCAGGGCATCCAGGAAATCACACACTACAGGACAATGCCACCGTCCTGTGACAGTGATGCCTTCCTCCCCGATGCCCTAAACGACTTTTATGCACGGTTTGAGGCACAGAACAACACGTTAGTGAGCAAGATCACACCCAAGCCAGACGAGCAGGCGCTGTGCCTGACTGCAGTGGACGTGAGGAAAACTCTGCGCAGAGTCAACCCACGGAAAGCTGCAGGACCAGACAACATCCCTGGCAGAGTGCTCAGAGAGTGTGCAGACCAGTTGACAGATGTTCTCACGGACATCTTCAACGTCTCCCTGCGCAGCTCCACTGTCCCAACGTGCCTCAAGACCACCACCATCATCCCCGTGCCGAAGAAGTCCACGGTGTCCTGCCTCAATGACTACCGTCCCGTAGCTCTCACGCCCATCATCATGAAGTGCTTTGAGAGACTAGTCATGAGGAACATCAAAACCCAACTGCCCTCTTCATTGGACCCCCTGCAATTTGCATATCGTCCCAACCGCTCCACGGACGATGCCATCACCACCACCCTTCATCTCTCCCTTACCCACCTGGAGAAGAAGGACACCTACGTCAGAATGCTGTTCATAGACTTCAGTTCAGCATTCAACACCATCATCCCACAGAATCTCACCAGGAAGTTAAGCCTGCTGGGCCTCAACACCCCCCTGTGCAACTGGATCCTGGACTTCCTGACAGGGAGGCCCCAGTTAGTCCGGTTCGGGAACAGCAGCTCCAGCACCATCACCATGAACACTGGGGCACCCCAGGGCAGTGTACTGAGTCCTCTGTTGTTCACCCTGCTGACTCATGACTGTGTTTTGCGAAACACAGTTCCAACAGCTTCATAAAGTTCGCCGATGATACAACTGTGCTGGGTCTCATCAGCAAAGGCGACGAGTCAGCATACAGGGAGGAGGTACAGCAGCTGACAGACTGGTGTACAGTCAACAACCTTCACTGGAATGTAGAGAAGACCAAGGAAATGGTTGTTGACTTCAGGAAATCAAGACCGGACCACTCTCCGCTTAACATCAACGGCTCCTCAGTGGAGATCGTTAAGAGCACCAAGTTCCTTGGTGTCCACCTAGCGGAGAACCTCACCTGGTCCCTGAACACCAGCTCTACAGCCAAGAAAGCCCAGCAGCGTCTCTACTTCCTCCGGAAGCTGAGAAAGGCCCGTCTCCCTCCACCCATCCTCACCCTCTTCTATAGGGGAACCATAGAGAGCATCCTAAGCAGCTGCATCACTGCTTGGTTTGGGACCTGCACAGCCTCTGACCGCAAGTCCCTCCAACGCGTTGTGAGGACAGCTGAGAGGATCATCGGAGTCTCTCTCCCCTCCGTCTTGGACATTTACTGCACCTGCTGCATCCGCAAAGCAACCAGCATTGTGGATGACCCCACCCACCCTTCACACAGACTGTTCTCCCTCCTGCCTTCAGGAAGAAGGTACCGCAGCGTCCGGTCCAACACGACCAGACTCTGCAACAGCTTCTTCCCCCAAGACTTCAGACTTCTCAACACAACTCAACGTCTGAACTGATATCTTTCTCCAACCATTTACCCCAGATAAAAAAAAAAAAGGGAAGCATTTTTGCACAAAGCATTGCACTAATAACTTTACTACCTCACTGGACTCTATTTATTACACATTGCACAATTTGCACACCACCAGCAATTATTTATTATTCTCTGTCTGTACTGTGTTGTGTTGTCTGTCAGCACTTGTTTGTTCGTGTTGCACTTGTGTCTGTATGCACTGTCTATGTTGCACCATGGTCCTGGAGGAACGTTGTTTCGTTTCACTGTGTACTCTGTATGTAGTTGAAATGACCATAAAAACCCACTTGACTTGACTTGACTTGATGTGGGTGTTTCACTGCCCCCTAGTGTGTGTGTTTACCAGTGTGTGTGTGTGTATGTGGGTGTTTCACTGCCCCTAGTGTGTGTGTTTACCAGTGTGTGTGTGTGTGTATGTGGGTGTTTCACTGCCCCCTAGTGTGTGATCACTAGTATGTGTGTATGTATGTGGGTATTTCACTGCCCTCTAGTGTGGGTTCACCAGTGTGTATGTATGTGTGTGTTTCACTGCCCCCTAGTGTGTGTTCACCAGTGTGTGTGTGTGTGTATGTGGGTTTTTCATTGCCCCCTAGTGTGCGTGTGTTCACTAGTGTATGTGTATGTTGCTGCAACACCCCCCACCACGCACACAAAAAAACAAGAACTATGTCCCCAGTAGAATCAATATATACATATAAATAACACGGTGCAGGCGACAATAGGGCGGAGTTAAGAAGGAGCTAACAACCAAAACAAACGGAAGCACATGGAACATGAAAGACTAAAGGAAGGCGTATCCTGGCGTTTGGAAAGAGAAAAAGGAAACAGTGGAGACTCTCCGCCTCATTTCTGAAACTCAAACTTCATTTCACTCTTCTATCACACGCTGCTCGGATCACCGCGCTCGCGGAAAAGAAGATCTAATTTGCTCCTGGCAGAGCGAACAAACTGTGACACTGTTCACGGAAACACTTTGGAGAAGCGCGAGAACAACGTGCTGTTCATGCACCTGGTTTCACAGTCAGCTGGGATCTCAGCTGAGCTCGAGGTGATTGTGGAGATGCAGCTCCACTAAACCAAGCACGAAACAAACAGACTGAAGCCTAAACAGAGTCTGATTCTTTACTCCTGGCGGACGACAGTAGACTGCTGTCCGTTCTGAAGAGGTGGACGAAGCGTGAAGACCTTTCATCAATTCATTGAGATGTTTAACTTGATGCTGGGCTCTGCTTGAGCAGCTCTTGGAGATTTGCATTCACAACAGCATAGCATCGTTTATTAATCACTCCATCAACTCAACTGACATCATGTAACAGCAGAAACTCAGTTCAATGTATCTCCAAAAAGATTAAAGTGTGGATAGTGGTTAGTACGGTGGTGTAGTGGTTAGTATGGTGGTGAAGTGGTTAGTATGGTGATGTAGTGGTTAGTAAGGTGGTGTAGTGGTTAGTACGGTGGTGTAGTGGTTAGTCCGGTGGTGTAGTGGTTAGTACGGTGGTGTAGTGGTTAGTATGGTGGTGTAGTGGTTAGTATGGTAGTGTAGTGGTTGGTATGGTGGTGTAGTGGTTAGTATGGTGGTGTAGTTGTTAGTATGGTGGTGTAGTGGTTAGTATGGTGGTGTAGTGGTTAGTACGGTGGTGTAGTGGTTAGTATGGTGGTGTAGTGGTTAGTAAGGTGGTGTAGTGGTTAGCCCGGTGGTGTAGTGGTTAGTACGGTGGTGTAGTGGTTAGTATGGTGGTGTAGTGGTTAGTATGGTGGTGTAGTGGTTAGTACGGTGGTGTAGTGGTTAGTACGGTGGTGTAGTTGTTAATACGGTGGTGTAGTGGTTAGTATGGTGGTGTAGTAGTTAGTATGATGGTGTAGTGGTTAGTATGGTGGTGTAGTGGTTAGTACGGTGGTGTAGTGGTTAGTATGGTGGTGTAGTGGTTAGTACGGTGGTGTAGTGGTTAGTATGGTGGTGTAGTGGTTAGTATGGTGGTGTAGTGGTTAGTATGGTGGTGTAGTAGTTAGTATGATGGTGTAGTGGTTAGTATGGTGGTGTAGTGGTTAGTACGGTGGTGTAGTGGTTAGTACGGTGGCGTAGTGGTTAGTACGGTGGTGTAGTGGTTAGTATGGTGGTGTAGTGGTTAGTATGGTGGTGTAGTTGTTAGTATGGTGGTGTAGTGGTTAGTATGGTGGTGTAGTGGTTAGTACGGTGGTGTAGTGGTTAGTATGGTGGTGTAGTGGTTAGTAAGGTGGTGTAGTGGTTAGCCCGGTGGTGTAGTGGTTAGTACGGTGGTGTAGTGGTTAGTATGGTGGTGTAGTGGTTAGTATGGTGGTGTAGTGGTTAGTATGGTGGTGTAGTGGTTAGTATGGTGGTGTAGTTGTTAGTACGGTGGTGTAGTGGTTAGTATGGTGGTGTAGTGGTTAGTATGGTGGTGTAGTGGTTAGTATGGTGGTGTAGTTGTTAGTATGGTGGTGTAGTGGTTAGTACGGTGGTGTAGTGGTTAGTACGGTGGTGTAGTTGTTAATACGGTGGTGTAGTGGTTAGTATGGTGGTGTAGTAGTTAGTATGATGGTGTAGTGGTTAGTATGGTGGTGTAGTGGTTAGTACGGTGGTGTAGTGGTTAGTATGGTGGTGTAGTGGTTAGTATGGTGGTGTAGTGGTTAGTATGGTGGTGTAGTGGTTAGTATGGTGGTGTAGTAGTTAGTATGATGGTGTAGTGGTTAGTACGGTGGTGTAGTGGTTAGTACGGTGGTGTAGTGGTTAGTACGGTGGCGTAGTGGTTAGTACGGTGGTGTAGTGGTTAGTATGGTGGTGTAGTGGTTAGTATGGTGGTGTAGTGGTTAGTATGGTGGTGTAGTGGTTAGTACGGTGGTGTAGTGGTTAGTATGGTGGTGTAGTGGTTAGTATGGTGGTGTAGTGGTTAGTATGGTGGTGTAGTTGTTAGTATGGTGGTGTAGTGGTTAGTACGGTGGTGTAGTGGTTAGTACGGTGGTGTAGTTGTTAATACGGTGGTGTAGTGGTTAGTATGGTGGTGTAGTAGTTAGTATGATGGTGTAGTGGTTAGTATGGTGGTGTAGTGGTTAGTACGGTGATGTAGTGGTTAGTATGGTGGTGTAGTGGTTAGTACGGTGGTGTAGTGGTTAGTATGGTGGTGTAGTGGTTAGTATGGTGGTGTAGTGGTTAGTATGGTGGTGTAGTAGTTAGTATGATGGTGTAGTGGTTAGTATGGTGGTGTAGTGGTTAGTACGGTGGTGTAGTGGTTAGTACGGTGGCGTAGTGGTTAGTACGGTGGTGTAGTGGTTAGTATGGTGGTGTAGTGGTTAGTATGGTGGTGTAGTGGTTAGTATGGTGGTGTAGTGGTTAGTATGGTGGTGTAGTAGTTAGTATGATGGTGTAGTGGTTAGTACGGTGGTGTAGTGGTTAGTATGGTGGTGTAGTGGTTAGTATGGTGGTGTAGTGGTTAGTATGGTGGTGTAGTGGTTAGACAAGTATCTCCAAAATACTAACTTTACAGGAGAGGCCCAAAACCTTCTTTCCTTTCTATATATGTCAATGGAACCAGATGTTTTTTCCAAGCTATTTTCTAGCATTTCTATTGGTCCATTCATCATGAAATCACACCATATAAACAATATAACTGATGTAGAAAAATGAAAATTGGCCAGCGGTGATCTACTGCACTCGCTCCTCTGCTGCTCCCTTTTTACACTGCAGTGTTTTATCTGGAGAGCTGGAGATGAACGCCTCGTCAGTCGCTGATAATACAGAGGAAACAGAACATCAGGATGGGGGAGGGAGCTGAGCTGACGTTCTGGAGAAGCTCTGTGCTGGAGATGCCTTCAAAACCCAGAGCACTCTGCTGTGATCACACAGGAAACAGGCAAACGCCTAAAACTGATTGGTTGCGGAGCAGGTGTGGTGCTCACTAGTGATTTCCAACGAAGATGAACCAGACTTCCACATATGTGGACCCCTCATTTGAGACCTTGCGGCGTTTCTTCTGATATGAAGGTATTACTAGTGAGTTTGTTGCACCTTTGCCGCAGTAACAACCTCTTCTGCTCTGGCAAGGCTTCACACTAGATGCATTTGATTGCATACAGCATTGACAGGAGCTTTGGCCAGGTCAGGGACTGATGCTGGATGATTAGTTTTGAATCAGTGGATCCATCCCAAAGCTACTGGGTGGAGCTCCATCACTCCAGAGACTGTGGTTCCACTGCTTTACAGCCCAATGCTGGGGAGCTTTATACCACTGTAGCCCATGCTTGGGGCTCATAGGCTCATGTACAGCTGCTCTGAAGCCTCTAGTTAGATGGGCGAATGTTTTTCTATGATGATGGTGGAAACGGATCGGCTTGCGTGCTAGAAGCACCAAACTTTTTCACCAAGTACATTCAAATACATACGACTGGATAAAAGCCTGAGGTACCCAAGCTGATAGTTTAAAAGCCCTTATCACATCAATAAGTGTATTTACACCAGTAAGTATATCTTGAGCTCCAGTTTGAAGAACAAAGTTAGGTTCCAGATTTCTCCTGGACGCCCCAGACATTGTATGAATGAGTTCAGTTCCTTCAGCAGCAATCTTGATTTAGCTTAATGAAGTACTGAGCAGTCAAAGCAGTTATTAGATTAGAACTGAAAATAATACACGGTTTTAGGAATCTCAGCTCCGTTCCATCTACAGATGGTCCTGTCGGATTGTGTGATTCGGGCTTGTATACAGCTTTTTGATCGGAAAACAGCAGACATATTCTGGAATTTCTTCCCATAGAGAATGAATAGGATGGAAAAGTGCACGCCAACCTGCTGAACCTCTACTGTACTTGTAGTCCCATTCATTTTCAGATGCATCTAAACATCATAGTTTCATTTAACCTACAGCCTTCAAACTGCATGTACTCTTTTAAGGCAGACGCCCAACCTCTAATCCACAGACACACTGATCCACTCTCCTCTATTTGTCATTTATTCATCCCTTGCTCCTTCCATAGGGGGATTTTCGGCTGAACCCAAATATTACCAATAGAAGTGCTCGAAAAAGACTTGGGAAAACATCTGGTTCCATTGACTTACATTAAAAGTAAAGTAATTTTTGTTCTTTCCTGTAAAGTTTAGATAGAGCAACGATATGTACAACAGCTACTTACTGTATAAATACTGTTGGAATATTTCAATAATAAAGTATTTTGCTGGGTAAATAAAAGAGCTTTTAAAATATAATAATGTCCTCGAGTGCCTCAAGTCAGGGTCAGAGCAGAGGGTCAATGCTTGGAAGTTGGGGGAGCCAGACGGTGAAAACCAGAGAAGTAGACGAAGCTGGGTAGAGAACTTAGCGGGAGGGTCGTCGCCGGTGGTCAATCAGGTGAGTCCATGGATGGGTAACCTGAGAGGGAGGAGACAGAGGCAGGATCCAGGGGACAAGCAGAGGTCAGAAACATGGGTAGATGAACTTGGCTTGGTTTGGCTAGGCTAGGCTAAACTAGGCTTGGCTTGGCTTGGCTTGGCCGAAACGCTCTGTAAGCAATCGTGCAGGGACTGGCAATACATTGCACCGTGTTGACTGTATGAGGGGGTAATAAAGGGTGCCAGTGATGGGGGACAGGTGCAGTGTTTTCTAGGCTAGTCAGTACTCGGGGGACTGAGACCTCTGGTGTTGAAGAGCAGTATTGCGTATACAAACTTCACTTATGTCAATGTATAATTTCTGTGAACTTAATTTGTTTGAAGCAACAAGTCACCGCTAATATTTTTAGTAGATTTTAGTAGATAATATTTTGAGCACCAGTAATCACCCTAGTGGTAGTACTTGGCATTGTCAAGCCAATTCCCAAAACTTTCCCCCATCAAGTCATGCATTTTGTTAATTATTATAGCATATCATAGTGAATCTTCACCATCAACAGTGAGGTGTTTCCATCCTTCCATCCTTCAAGGGTTAATTAGCCAATTACTGCGGCCACTGGAACTGACCACTACTGGTTTCAAGGCTAAAAATATCCACCGTCCTGCAGCTCTCCTGCGCTCACACCTTCTGAAAGGCTGTATTATGAGCGCTGTGTTTGCTGACAGTATCTCTCCGACATTAGAAACTAAATGTGTTTTTCAGCTGAAGCTGTTATCAGGGAGTCGGTGTGACCGCAGCGGTGCTCAGAATGCAGCGTGACCCAAGTCTGCACGGTGTAGCTGCCTGTGACAGGCGTTTAAAACCTAAGGTGTGTTACACTGGAACGAACATGAATTATGCAGTATTTATTTGGAAGGGTGCAAAAAGAGTGCGAACATATGGACCACTGCCTTTACAGCCCCAAATCAGAGAATATTAACTTCAATATTTACAGAGGCCACATCAAGGAATCGATTCTTAAACAGGTCAGGATTGGCCTTTTGCTGAACTAGTTACAATCTATGTAACTACAAAAGATTGGAATGACAAATAGAGGAGTGCGGGTCAGTATGTCGGTGGATTAGAGGTTGAGAGGATCTGCAGGAGTCAGTACAGGCAGTTTAGTGGCTGTAGGTTAAATGAAACTGTAATGCTTGGCCGATAATCCCCCCTCCACCAAACTTTACACTCAGCACAATGCAGTCAGACAAGTACCGCTCTCCTGGCAACCACCAAACCCAGACTCAACTCTGATGGAGAAGTGTGATTGATCACTCCAGACAGCACATCTCCACTGCTCTCGATTGCATTGTTCTTGGTGATGTAAGGCTTGGATGCAGCTGCTCGCCCATAGAAACCCATTCCATGAAGCTCTCTACGCTCTGTTCTTGAACTGATCTGAAGGCCACACAAAGTTTGGAGGTCTGTAGTGATTGACTCTGTAGAAAGTTGGTGACCTCTGTGCACTATGCTCCTCAGCATCCGCTGACCCGCTCTGTCATTGTACGTGTTCTACCACTTGGTGTCTGAGCTGCTGTCGTTCCCAATCACTTCCACTTTGTTAGAACACCAATGACAGTCCACTGTGGAATATTTAGTAGTGAGGAAACTTCACGACTGGACTTGTTGCACAGGTGGCGTCCATCACGGTACCACGCTGGAGTTCTCTGAGCTCCTGAGAGCGACCTACTCTTTTACTAATATGTGTAGAAGCAGCCTGTGGCCATGAAGTGATTGGAACACCTGAAAATTTGGAGGTGTGACTGAACAACTTCGGCAATATAGTGTATATGGATTTATGGATCCAGTCCACCAATCAAGCTAATGACCTCCCCGTGGAGTTTTGTGGAGACCATCTGCATTTCAGACGTCCACATCTCCTCACATATTTTGTGCTTAGTCTTCATCCACAGCAGCTAAGGTGCTAAGCTGGGCTCTGTCAGATCAGTCAGAGGTCCAGCTCGCTTGCCAAGAGTGTGATGGGCCGTTTTTAATGATGCAATCAAATTCTATGAATATACCTTACAGTGAAACCTTATTGCCGAGGCCATAAATCAGGGCCCTGTTCTTTCTCCTACACAGGAGAACCTCCCTCCACGGCTTTGGTGCTGCAAGAAATATATAATCAATCCCAGATTTCTTGACTTTGACAGCTGAAGAAAACACCTGACTGCAGATAAATGGTTCAAACTCGGGTATCGGCGACTTCATTCACCACGACAAGGAGTTAAACTGGTGTGCATGGAGGTAGATTAACCCTAGAGAGTTAGAGCAGAGCGTGGGAGGTGCTGTGGAAAGGAGCATCGATCACAAAGTCGATCAGGAGGTATTGATTACAGCCCGTATGGTGGAACCATGATTAATTACAGCGTTTACAATGAGATGATAAACTAACTAAACGAAAGTCCTGAAATCTACTGAATTCGGTGAGTAACTATCCAGCTTACAAGTTGGTTTCAGACTTTCAGGCCAGCTTTAAGGCTGTAGTCCATACAGGAGACCATTCTCAGTTGGCCATTGGCTACAAGAGTTGTTACTAAGGATATATAAGTTGATCCAGTTCCCAAAACTGGAGTTTAAGCTCTGACTAACCAACACAAAGAAGATTCCTGACAACCAACTGGAAGACCTGGTAGACCCATGAAACATATTTGAGAGTGAGGACAATGTCAAGCTCCTCTCCTGCATCTGGAAACATCTACAGGTATTTCTGTCCATCCTTCCACTGTGAGAAGGCATCTCAATGCTTTAGGTCGGTAGCTGTTCAAGAAGCTCCTCACTGAGAGCATTCAAACAAAGAAGCTGCAGGTGTTTAGCCTGTAAATCAGTTATACAGTGCAGGCCTTGGCTTGGCATGGCAGTTAAATCAGTAAGTGTTAAATTAACTCACAAGTGACCCACTGAGTTCAGGTCGATTCATTTTTTAATAGTTCACCTCTTAATCCAGGTGGTGTTGTTGTTTTGTTCTTGCAATGAGCGTCTGTACTGTATCTGTCTGCCCTATAAACTCGTCGAGTTTCAGCTACTGCCGCATTACTATTGATATATGTGAGTTACTGCTACATTACTATTGGTCTGTGTGAGTTACTGCTACATTACTATTGGTCTGTGTGAGTTACTGCTACATTACTATTGATCTATGTGAGTTACTGCTACATTACTATTGGTCTGTGTGAGTTACTGCTACATTACTATTGGTCTGTGTGAGTTACTGCTACATTACTATTGGTCTGTGTGAGTTATTGCTACATTACTATTGATATATGTGAGTTACTGCTACATTACTATTGGTCTGTGTGAGTTACTGCTACATTACTATTGGTCTGTGTGAGTTACTGCTACATTACTATTGGTCTGTGTGAGTTACTGCTACATTACTATTGGTCTGTGTGAGTTACTGCTACATTACTATTGGTCTGTGTGAGTTACTGCTACATTACTATTGATCTATGTGAGTTACTGCTAAATTACTATTGGTCTGTGTGAGTTACTGCTGCATTACTATTAGTCTGTGTGAGTTACTGCTACATTACTATTGATCTGTGTGAGTTACTGCTACATTACTATTGATCTATGTGAGTTACTGCTACATTACTATTGGTCTGTGTGAGTTACTGCTACATTACTATTGGTCTGTGTGAGTTACTGCTACATTACTATTGGTCTGTGTGAGTTACTGCTACATGACTATTGGTCTGTGTGAGTTACTGCTACATGACTATTGGTCTGTGTGAGTTACTGCTGCATTACTATTGGTCTGTGTGAGTTATTGCTACATTACTATTGGTCTGTGTGAGTTACTGCTACATTACTATTGGTCTGTGTGAGTTACTGCTACATTACTATTGATCTATGTGAGTTACTGCTACATTACTATTTGTCTGTGTGAGTTATTGCTAAATTACTATTTGTCTGTGTGAGTTACTGCTAAATTACTATTGATCTATGTGAGTTACTGCTACATTACTATTGGTCTGTGTGAGTTACTGCTAAATTACTATTTGTCTGTGTGAGTTACTGCTGCATTACTATTGGTCTGTGTGAGTTACTGCTACATTACTATTGGTCTGTGTGAGTTACTGCTACATTACTATTGGTCTGTGTGAGTTACTGCTAAATTACTATTTGTCTGTGTGAGTTACTGCTACATTACTATTGGTCTGTGTGAGTTATTGCTACATTACTATTGGTCTGTGAGTTATTGCTACATTACTATTGATATATGTGAGTTACTGCTACATTACTATTGGTCTGTGTGAGTTACTGCTACATTACTATTGATCTATGTGAGTTACTGCTACATTACTATTGGTCTGTGTGAGTTACTGCTACATTACTATTGATCTATGTGAGTTACTGCTACATTACTATTGATCTGTGTGAGTTACTGCTACATTACTATTGATCTATGTGAGTTACTGCTAAATTACTATTGGTCTGTGTGAGTTATTGCTACATTACTATTGATATATGTGAGTTACTGCTAAATTACTATTAGTCTGTGTGAGTTACTGCTACATTACTATTGGTCTGTGTGAGTTACTGCTACATTACTATTGATCTATGTGAGTTACTGCTACATTACTATTGGTCTGTGTGAGTTACTGCTACATTACTATTGATCTGTGTGAGTTACTGCTACATTACTATTGGTCTGTGTGAGTTACTGCTACATTACTATTGATCTATGTGAGTTACTGCTACATTACTATTGATCTATGTGAGTTACTGCTACATTACTATTTGTCTGTGTGAGTTACTGCTACATTACTATTGATCTGTGTGAGTTACTGCTACATTACTATTGGTCTGTGTGAGTTACTGCTACATTACTATTGGTCTGTGTGAGTTACTGCTACATTACTATTGGTCTGTGTGAGTTACTGCTACATTACTATTGGTCTGTGTGAGTTACTGCTACATTACTATTGATCTATGTGAGTTACTGCTACATTACTATTGGTCTGCGTGAGCTACTGCTACATTACTATTGGTCTGTGTGAGTTACTGCTACATGACTATTGGTCTGTGTGAGTTACTGCTGCATTACTATTGGTCTGTGTGAGTTATTGCTACATTACTATTGGTCTGTGAGTTATTGCTACATTACTATTGGTCTGTGTGAGTTATTGCTACATTACTATTGGTCTGTGTGAGTTACTGCTACATTACTATTGGCCTGTGTGAGTTACTGCTACATTACTATTGATCTATGTGAGTTATTGCTACATTACTATTGGTCTGTGTGAGTTACTGCTACATTACTATTGGCCTGTGTGAGTTACTGCTACATTACTATTGATCTATGTGAGTTATTGCTACATTACTATTGATCTATGTGAGTTATTGCTACATTACTATTGGTCTGTGTGAGTTACTGCTACATTACTATTGGTCTGTGTGAGTTACTGCTACATTACTATTGGCCTGTGTGAGTTACTGCTACATTACTATTGATCTATGTGAGTTATTGCTACATTACTATTGATCTATGTGAGTTATTGCTACATTACTATTGGTCTGTGTGAGTTACTGCTACATTACTATTGGTCTGTGTGAGTTATTGCTACATTACTATTGATCTATGTGAGTTACTGCTACATTACTATTGGTCTGTGAGTTATTGCTACATTACTATTGGTCTGCGTGAGTTACTGCTACATGACTATTGGTCTGTGTGAGTTACTGCTGCATTACTATTGGTCTGTGTGAGTTACTGCTACATTACTATTGGTCTGTGTGAGTTACTGCTGCATTACTATTGGTCTGTGTGAGTTACTGCTACATTACTATTGGTCTGTGTGAGTTACTGCTGCATTACTATTGGTCTGTGTGAGTTATTGCTACATTACTATTGATCATTTTAGTTTTTAAGGTTCTACACCTGGTCTGCCACAATGAGCTGTAAGAGATTTGCAGTTACATTGAAAAATTTAATGAGAGTCTTTGATTTGTCTCTGAAATGTAGGTCAGCTCCTGCAGAGCAGCCTTGAACCAGCTCTGCTTAATGCAATTCATGTTTAAAGATGTTACGTGCTGGGAACTGATGTACATGTACAGTAATTCCATAAATGAACAAGCCCAAAAATCTCATGCAGTTAACCCTTCAAATGGCCGAGACCTACTCATGGGCCCTACACATCTTTGCTTCTTATCGAGGCTTAGTACGTAATAAACCCAGGGATTTTTAGAGGTTAACCCTTACAACATATTTCATCACTGGTCAAGTGCTGGAACTGGTTAAGGCTCGCATTAGGGGCCAGTAAACGACTCGTGCATTGATTTCGAGTTTGTCATTAGTCATCATTTTCGGGAAGTGCAGCCTTGGCCTGCTCATGAATATTTGACTTCGCTGGCAGAGCTCGAGTTAGAATGTTGAATTTCAGATGAGAGGAGAAACATCTTGAGCTCCAGTCTGGAGCAGATCTAACAGCACAGAGAGCCGAGCCGTTGTAAAGAGGCGCGTGGCCGTGCTGCTATCGCATGCTGAGATCTGTCAGGCTTTTCTCGGCTGGAGGAGAGCGGTGGAGGTGCCGTGGGATTTGTGAAGCGTAAAATATTTATCATACATGCGTTTGGTTTAAAGTAATTGAGAATCAAGGTGTCCAAAAGACTCAGCACAGCCACCATCTCTGATTGTGCTGCCACGCCAATGTGCTCAACAATAAGCATTGATGAACTAATTGACTATATTCCCTATATTTGGCCACACCCACTTTCAAGCCTGTGTTTGTTCCACCTTTGTGTTAGAACTTCCGCTCAGCTAACCAAAATGAATACAGTTACATGGGAGGAGACCAGAGAGACAGTAGGAAGCTCAAATGGGACAACACTGAAGGTGGTCTGAGGTTACTTATACTTAAATTATACTAAAATTCAGGGCAGAAGTGTTTAAAAACAGTTTTAAAGAGAGGGGAAAAAAACCAATTGGAGTTGTGATTAAGTTCATTTTGACTCTTAAGCAAAAGTATATCTCGTATTTGTTTTTTTTTTATTTATGGTTGATGCACAAGGAAAACAAAGCTGCTAGCACCAGTATGTGGAGCGATTTGTTCGTTAGATTGTTTTTATTCTGCATGTTGAACTGAGCTGGATTCTCAAACACGTGAGTGTCGACTATTAGAGGAACGGAACGACAAGCCAGACCCCAGTTTCTAACCTGGCAACCATTAACAATGATAAGAACAACGATAGTCCCATAATAAGTCAACCAGAAATAAAAATAGAGCTTTTATCGCTTTGTCAGTTCACGTTACTGTTCATATTAAAGATGACTCATCGTATATCATTCAGAATTCTTGTCTTCCTTGTCATGATGTTACCAGTGCAGCCAAACCAAAACCCCAACAACCACCACAACAATAAGAGCTCCAGGAGTCAGACAGCTTTGTAATGGTGGACCTTGTGTGAGAAGCCGAGGTTGCTCCAGAGTGAGCGGAGATGAGGATTACAGCCGCAGCGGCCCTGCAGGGTTCAGAGAGAGTTTACAGTGAGCCGCCTGAGCTCACCTCACAGATGCTGGACACGCGTGACAGCATCTGTGGGAGTCCCGGGGAAATTGGCTCTGACAGAGTGAGCAGCACGTTCCTGGAAATAGCAGCTGCTCTGGATGTTTCTAGCCACCTTTCTTTTTTTTCTTTCTCTCTTTCGGCGACACTACTGATACGCCGCACACAACTCAACCCCCATACGTCTCAGTGTAGCATTGCTCAAACACTTTCTCACTCGTGTTGTTGTAGCGTGAGCAGAGCTAGCACTGCAGCTAATGCCTTAATAAACTATGCAATGTACTTGTATCCAGGTTTGTATATACACCTCATTATACAATGTAAGAAATCACATAAGCAAGTCTATTTGATTTTTACTTAAAGACCGTTTGTGTGAGTGTGTGTGTGGAGTGTGTGTGCAGAGTAGAGTAACATATTGATAAATTTTAGCCAATACGCTAAGTGGTAGGTGGCTAACGTTAGCTGATTAGCCTGGTTTGGATGCTTTAGAGAGATATAAAATGACCAAAAAGACCATTAAGTTGTTAAACTCAGTAATTATAAAAGTTCACACTGTTAGCAGGTGGAAAATAAGCTAAAGTTACAACCGTAAGTTCATCAGGTTCAGGATTGGGGTCCTGTTTTTTGCCTCTGTGGCAGATAAACGTCTTTATAAGGTCAATATTTCTTTATTAATACTGCAGTTACATGTGTGGCTGGTGCAAATTTATGATTATATGAGAAATAAACCGCAGTAAGTTGTGAAGTTTTTAATCTGGGATGGTCTGTTTGTGAGTGTGTTGGTTAAAAGGGAAGTTCTTTGCTGCTGTGACGTGATGTGACTGTGAAGTAGCATTAGCATTGTAGCAGACTTCAAGCATCCAACATTTTTGGCTGATCAAGGAGTCCTACTCAATATTGATTCATATTTTACTCATAATGATGTACACAGTCGAGTCACATTATGGTGACCACCAGCTAATATCCAGAGTCACCACCGTGTGCAGCACAGACAGCAGCTAGACGGACTGGGAGACTCAATCATTTTTTTAAAACATTATTTTAATTTTAGAACTCAAATTAGCCACATGTGTTTGTACACAGAATTTGACCTCCGCATTTAACCCATCCATGCAGTGAAACACCCACATATACACACACTAGGGAACACACACTAGGGGGCAGTGAGCACACATGCCCGGAGCGGTGGGCAGCCCTATCCACGGCGCCCGGGGAGCAGTTGTCTGGAAGCTTTACCATCCAGACTTCAAACATAAACTCTTTTCTTTGGTGTTTAGTTTATTAAACTGTAAATACTGTTTGACCAGAGGAGAACGGGTCTCCCCTTGTGAGTCTGGTTCCTCCCAAGGTTTCTTCCTCCAGTCTGAGGGAGGTGTTCTCACCACTGTTGCCTCTGGTTTGCTCACTGGGGGATATATGTCGTAACTGTCTGTTTTTAAAACTTCTGTAAAGCTGCTTCATGACAACATTGTTGTAAAATGCGCTACACAAATAAACTTGAATTGAACTGTGATTTTCTTTTGTTTTTGATTAAACTTATTTCCCCATATATTTTTTTTAAATTCCTGTTACTAGTAATCAGTTGTGTTACCATGTATGATGCTTGCTATCCTCATATTACACTCCTTTCCCTGATTTTTCTCTTCTGAACCAGCCTTTTTGCACTCTCATTGTCTGAAGTACCAAGAAAACGACCACTGAAATGACTTCAGACTACGTTTGACAGACAGGTCTTCGTTTCGGGACCAAGTTCCTATGGATGGATTTTGTCCGCCACATTATACGATCGCTATGGCAGTGGTTTGTTTTTCTCTGTTTACTGTAGCAAGTCACCCGTCTGCGAGGCTTGTCAGGCACCCTTTCGTCTTTTGGCCGTCAGCTTTTCTTTCATCTATTTTTCATGCTCTCCTCCATCCACGATATGCGCTCGCTCCTCGACCTGCCACACTGCGTGTGCGTTCCTCTGCGCGAGTGTCGACAGGAGGAGCGCGTTATTAAGGGGCAACGAACACGCTTTCCATGAACACACTCCCGTACGCCTGTTAGGATTTTACTTTGACAGCTTTTCACAGTTTTTTAAAATAGATAAACAATGATTTTCTCCACTTGTGGTTTGTGGCAATGTATCAGAGATTAAGCTCATAAAGTTCATTTACCAATAAAATATTGGGAATACTTTGGGGAATGTATTTGGGAACTTGTATTGATATCAGCACTCAAAGCTTTCAGCAGTTTAAATCTGATTTGGATGAATTGAGTTTCAATACGTGTTTAAACAAGAGTTTAAACAGGTTATTTTACAGTATATCACTGTAATCAACAGTTCTCAACATAATAACATGAGATGGACCAATCAGCGTTTTTGAGGCCGATTCTGATTGCTGCTCACCTTTCAACGTGATTGCCCGATAGCCTATACCGATCGAGGGCGGGGCTACATGCCACGGCAGGGCTACAAGTAGTTATTAGCGCAAGCAAGTCATGAAACATAGTCTAAACTGGTTTATTATCATTTTTAAGGAGCTCATATGAAACAGTATAATATTTGTAACTAAATTAGAAGTTGGTCTATGTGGGAGTAAACCGCTTGATAAGCTCCGGAAGAGCCACATCTGAAAAGTATCTCTACTAGGAACAGCAGAGCGTAGATCCAGGTGGAACATTAAGCAGCAGAATGAACGTCTTCTACAGCCGAGAAGAGCTGCTTATCTAGAACTATACACTCAATCACTCTGGCTGTGGTTCTTTAGCTCTCTGGGTGTTTCTGCTGCTGTTCTGTTTATACCAGTCAGATCTGGTCTGTAGGTGTTCTGGGTTGTTTGTTTTGTGTTAGCTGTGCGTGTAGCTCTGCTGTTTACTGATACTCACTGTGTTCAGCTGTGTGGTGTCTCTGAAGTGCTGTATCAGATTAGTGTGTTAAATGTCTTGGTTCTCCACGAGAGACGCTGATGTTACTAATTTTACAGATGTTATAAACTGTCCTGGATGAGTCACATACACAGACAGACCACGTTTTCTATCCACACATGCTGTAAACGTCATAAACTGTTTTCGTGAGGCCGCTGCTTTAGTCAGTCTGTGGAAAATGAAAGTGTCTGTATTTTCACCTAGTGGTTCAGATAGGAATTGCAGGGAGTTGGCTGAAGGGCTCCTCTTCTTGGATGAAACGCTAGCTGTGAATACAGAAATTAGGCTTATTTGTTTAACGCCATCGATCGGCTCTTGGGGTCGGCTAAATTGGAGAAATATCAGCCGATACCTATATATAGCCGATCAATCCTTCCATCTCTAATAATCATCATTACATATAAACACTCAGGGGACGTGTGGGTTCTTCTTCTTTTCTTGCTGTCGAAATGAAGAGGGAGACCATTTCAGAGTGTAAGGTCTGAAAATTGGTTGAACTCGACTGGCAGCTGCACAGTCCCTGTTTATTTATTATGGTCTGGATTTGGGGCAGGTTTCCTTGGGAGGTTCCTGGCGTGAAATGATGGGATTTGCTGAATCATAAACTTCTCATAACCTTGAGAACTTTATAGTTCTCATAGCATTTGGTGTGACAGCCATCTGTGTCTAAGACTCACTTTAACAGATGGGCATAGTATGTAATAAATATTTACAACAAGCTTCACTAGTGGTTTTGTACAGTAGATACAAAAGCTATAATTGTATTGGAGACCCTTGGTTTCCATCACCACCACTGTAAAGAACCATTGCACCCTGGATTAAACACACTGGTATACTTTTATTTATAAAAGACTTTCTGGAAGAATTTCTATTGGTCCATTCATTATAAGATTACATAAGATACATGTTTTACTTTGGAGAGTGACGATATAAATAATGGTAACTATCAGACTGGTTCCAGTGGTTGGACCATCTGCCAGGTACTGGGAGGACTGCCTGTGGACTGCTATACACAGGTGGTCCTCCCACAGGAAAATCTGAGAATTGGAGTCTCAGACTGGTTAAGTCGGTTAATCACAGAAACCAAAATTTTATCACTGTCCAATGAAAAGCACGTATCTTCATAACTTGCAAATTCACAGAAATGGGTCACAACATATTTCACATGTCAATGGAATCAGATGTTTTTATTTTGGGGCACTCCTATTGGTCCATACATTATGAATTTTCCTTTACAGCTAATATGTTCAAATGGAGTGGAATGGACAGAAATGGAGATGCATGCTTTTCTTTTTGGACAGCAACGTTTTTCTTTGAACACGTGTGGAAGCACCCTCAGAAAATCGCCCATCTCTGGGTAGTTGACTGTCCACATTTTGCACCCACGTTGTCTCAAACTGAAGATGTTTATTTAGATGCGGCTTTTTTAATTAGACGTCTATTAATATTTACATTATTTATTTTTTAAAAAGCTTTGATTCTTCAAGTAAGTTCATCTCTTTTTTCTGTGTACATTTCTATATCTTAAACTGACGCTACCAACACAGTACAAACTACTGCCTCCACTGATTACAGGCCCACAAACCACTAGAGGGTGCTTCATGGCCCACTGGTAGTCTGTGGCTCACAGTCTCCACTAAAGCTCAGCTCGCTGGTGTGACTTTCATTTCTAAGCACCTTCACTCTGTCTAACTTAGTTTTTCTTATTTTTATTTTATTAATTAATTTATTTGTTCATTTATTGCTCATTACCTTCTTATTCTTATTCTATTTCTCAGTTTCATTGTTGTTCAGTCATTTTAATGAATTTAGCCTTTTTTTATTTGATTCTTCTGTTTGTTGGTGATTTTTAAATCATATTTGGTCTATTTTATTTTTAACATTAATTTCTGATTCTTTGAAAGTAGATTTAGTGTAAAAATTTAGAGGGCTCAGAAACAAAGGTAAGATTCATATGCAGGTTGATTTATTGAACACAACAGGGTAAATTCAATGGGCAGAGTACAGGACTGAGCAGAGGGTGAGAACCAGGAACAATCAAGCAAACATTCGATACCACGCACAGTGATGATGGAGAGAGTTTTTTTTATATATTCTCATTTTTATTTATTTTTTATTATTATATTTTTCTCTTATTGCTGTTTTTTATCATTTGGTTTATTAATTTGTGTTTATTTATGTATATTTTTTTAAGTTAAACTGGATACATGAAATGTGGAATAAGGATCACCACAGGGTGTATGTGGTGCTGGTTTTAAACTGCTGTCGGTGCTCGACTGCATTGAAAATGAGATTAATTGATTGATAGTTTAGCCTTCAGCTTTAGACTACATGCTCAGGGCCTGATTACTGACTAATTAGCTCTCAACCTCGAACTGAAATAAACTGCAGATCTGATGTGACTTCATTTTCAACATTGATTTCTCATAACAGCATCGATCCCGCGCCAATTTAGCTTAGGCATGTGCAGCTGAATCAGCACCCTGCGTGAGTTAAATCCCAGTTTACCCCGAGGGAGAGTTTCAGACTGTTCTGAACAGACCTCTCGCTTTAGGCACTCTGCTGTAACTCCGCCCTCTGATGTTCATCATGTGTTTGTGTGTGTCTTTTTCTCGAAAACAGAAGTTTTCAAAACCGGAGTCCAAAAAATTATACAGATACAAAGACAATAGGACCCCTAACAACCACCTGGAAGATCTGGCAGAGCACCAACACTCAAACCTAACAGCAGAGTTAATAAGAAAAAAAACAAGATATATGGTCACATGGCTATGCATACTAGACAATAGTGTCCTCAGATCAGTGGTTATAGTTGTGGGTGAACTAGAATTCCCAAAAAATAACAATATTTGGTTTGTCTTGGTTCTATTTAGGAAAGTTCTTAGACATCCAGAACAGTATCTCTTTCAAAGAGTCTGAAATGAGGTGCAACGAGATATTCTCACTCAGTATAAACAGGAATTAAGCCTGTGTGAATGAATGAAGACAACAAAATAGGTCCCAAGATAGAGCCCTGAGGTACCCCACTAGTAATAGAGGTGCTGAGGAGCAGGAAAAGTGACCCACCTTGACGAAACGAGGTTGATGTTTTCCATTTAGGAGACAGGCCCAGTATATCTGATAACTTTCGAACATTCAACCAGATGATATGGTCCACAGGGTCAAAGGCTCACAGCTGAATCAGCGCCCTGCATACGTTTAATCCCAGTTTACCCCGAGGGAGAGTTTCAGACTGTTCTGAACTGTCCTCTCGCTTTAGGCACTCCGCTGTAACTCCGCCCTCTGCTCAGAGAACTGGCTGGGTGATGTTCATCTTGTGTTTCTGTGTGTCTTTCTCTCAAAAACAGTAGTTTCCAAAAAATGATATAGATACCAAGAAAATGGGGGCCCTAACAACCACCTGGAAGACCTGGCAGAGCGCCAACACTCAAACTTAATAGCAGAGTCAATAATAAAACCAAGATATATGGTCACATGGCTATGCATACTGGACAATAGTGTCCTCAGATCAGTGGTTATAGTGCAAACTGGGCAAACTAGAATTCCCAAGTATGAGCATGAAGGAAGAGAACAGAATAGGTCCCAAGAGAGAGCCCTGAGGTACCCCACTAGTAATAGGTGCTGAGGAGAAGGAAAAGTGACCCACCTTGACAAAAAGAGGTTGATGTTTTCCATTCAGGAGACATGCCCAGTATCTCTGAAGACTTTTGAACATTCAACCAGATGATATGGTCCACAGGGTCAAAGGCACACAGGACACATTCAAGTATTGACCGAGAACCACTTGGAAGACCTGGTAGACCATCAACACTTCCTCTGATAAGATAAGCAGCACCTGAAGCTTTCATCTGAAAGGACTCCCTTACTGAGAAAAGGAAACAGAGGGAACCTTCATACTAGAACACAGAAACCGGACATCATGTGAAGCGAGTGGTGGGGGTATTAGACACGCCTACTACTTGCTGGTCCACCTTGTAGATGTAAAGTCAGAGACAGTAGCTCATCTGCTGCTGCACAGTTTGTGTTCCTCTAGTTCTTCATCAGTGGACACAGGACGCCGCCCACAGGACACTGCCTACTGGATAGATTTGGTTGGTGGACGATTCTCAGTCCAGCAGTGACACTGAGGTGTTTAAACACTCCAGCAGCAGCAGCACTGCTGTGTCTGATCCACTCCCACCAGCACAACACATACTAACACACTACCACCACCACGTCAGTGTCACTGCAGTGCTGAGAATGACCCGCCTCCCTAATAGTATCTGCTCTGTGGTGGTCCTGTGGGGGTCCTGATCATTAAAGAACAGAGTAATAAAGTATACAGAGAATCAGATGAACTACAGTCTGTAAGTGGAGCTCCTGTATGATCAATGGAGCTGATACAGTGGACAGTGAGTGGAGGTCCTGTATGGTCAGTGGAGCTGATACAGTGGTCAGTGAGTGGAGCTCCTGTATGGTCAGTGGAGCTGATACAGTGGACAGTGAGTGGAGGTCCTGTATGGTCAGTGGAGCTGATACAGTGGACAGTGAGTGGAGGTCCTGTATGGTCAGTGGAGCTGATACAGTGGACAGTGAGTGAAGGTCCTGTATGGTCAGTGGAGCTGATACAGTGGACAGTGAGTGGAGATAGAAGGACATGTTGTTAATGAAGTGGCTCTGCTCTGCTCTCTGAGGGCGTCCCGTGTGTGCGGTGACAGCTTCTCAGAACAGGAGGTTAAGTACATCCTGACCTTCATCATTTCCAAACACACTTAACCTTCAAAACGATCAGCGACGCTCTCCTAACCGGAGGTGGCAGCCACTCCCGGGTCCTGTCCTCAGCTGCGGAGCGTTTCCCTCACTGTTTACTTCTTCTTCAGCTCCAGTGCTCGCCTGAGATCAGAGCCTGGACTTTCCAGCTGGACACCTGCTTCAGTTCAGCCTCACCGCTCACCTGATTCACACTGGAATTCAGAGAACTTGGAGCTGGATAGCAGGTTTCTTCATTGGCGTAGGAACCAGGGGGGATGGGGTGGACGTGCCAATATCAGAAACAGGTAGATTTGTCCCACCCAAAAATTAAACCACAGAAACTGTTTAAAATGACGTTTCACATTTACACGCTGTGCTCTGGTTGTTAGGTGGTCTGGGTGGTCTTTCACATTGTGTTGAGATGCCTGTTCAGAAATATCCTGCATTCAGCAGCTTCACTGACCCGAGCTCTCACCTCGCTGGAGTGTCGGGTAGCTCACGCTGGCTTTAAACAGGAGCTCAGCGATGAGAGCAGTGAACGGCAACGATGACCCTATATACTGAAATAAACCAGCTTTAGGATAATGTGTTGTCATGGTAACAGACTGGGAAGGTTTGGGTTAGCTAACGTTTATATTAACTTTAGTCAGAAAGTACTCTGAAACGTAAAGTTACATTACTCTCTGGCCACGCCCCCAAACTGCAGACTGCTACTACACTACATACGTAAAATAATAAAATATAATAAATTAAATAAATAATTTAATAAATAAATAAAAGGACACTATCGTTAGAAGTGCTGTCAGTAGTGCAATATGTAATGTTCCAGAGGGTGCTGTTTGGGACACAGCCTTACTGTAACATTAATATTAGTCTAGTCTAGTCAGGAAACCTCAACATACGTTTATTTTATTTCATTTCAGCATCATAATCCAATGAAAATAATATATTTTGGGTTATATATGTATATAATCCAGACATTACATGTATAATTTAAAAGTTTTCTGACAGCAGTAGCATGTAATGTGGAGTATCTAGTTTAGTTTGTAAAGTGATCTGTAATTGGATTTATCTAATAATAATCAGACATACAGATAATGTTGTATTTTGTTTATTTATTTTTATTTATTTACTGTAATTCCATATATGTTGTTCTACGTCACTACACATACAGTGATTTACTACCTTACCTACAGTGGAATCAGCTTATAGCTAATGTTTTAGGAGATACGATGGGCTTCATATTCATATTAGCAAATATGCCCCCCACGTCAAACCCTTGATACAGAAACCCCCTTGGGTTTCTATTATAGCAAAGAGTGAAATTACAACACAAGCTAATGTGATTAGTTGCAAATCACTATACAAACTACTGGGACTGGTATGTATTGATTACATTACATTCAGAATTCATAGCTGCCTCAGTGATGGCAAGCTCCAGAACCCAGACCCAAACTGTGATACTGCCACCACCATGTTTCAAAGCAGGGTGGGTAATGTTCTTATGCTGGAATGCATAAGACATCTCTCATTTAGGCTTAATGATCTACATTTATCTTCTACAAACATTAGTAGATGATATCTTGAGCTCCAGTAAGGCTTCACACTAGATGCATTTGATTGCATACAGCATTGGCAGGAGCTTTGGCCAGGTCAGGGACTGATGCTGAATGATCAGTTTTGGATCAGCGGATCCATCCCAAAGCTGTTGTATGGAGCTCCATCACTCCAGAGACTGTGGTTCCACTGCTTTACAGCCCAATGATGGCATTGTGGACGGAGATCTTAGGCTCATACGCTCATGTACGTCTGCTCTGAAGCCTTCAGTTAGATTGGCGAATGTTTTTCTATGATGATGGTGGAAACGGAGTATATTCAAATACACACGACTGGGTAAAAGCCTGAGGTACCCAAGCTGATAGTATAAAAGTCTTTATCTGATCAATTAGTGTATTTTCACCACCAGGTCTGATTAGAACAGATGTAAATAATCATACATACAATACAAAGTAACATGAATATGTTATTGTGAGAGAAGTAGATCAGATCTTGATCCAGTTTGAAGAACAAAGTTAGGTTCCAGATTTCTCCTGGACGCCCCAGACATTGTATGAATGTGTTCAGTTCCTTCAGCAGCAAGTCTTGATTTAGCTTAATGAAGTACTGAGCAGTCAAAGCAGGTATTAGATGAGAACTGATAATAATACTGGGTTGTTTCCACAAGGAGGAGCTTGGAAAGGGTTAAATTAACTCTATTAATACTGTTTGAATATACAACAAGTGTTTTGTTGACCAAGTAAAAGCTTCCTGTCTGGAAAGAAAACAGCTTGTTAATTATAATAATGCCCCCCAGTGTCCTAAAACAGCTCAGTGCTGTATATCATTGTGTTGTATGTGATCTACTTGTCTAGTCAAATGAAGCTCTGATCATATTGTAGGTCACGTTCATGTAGAAACTTTGAAGCAGCACCGCCTGTGATCTCTCTCTCTCTCTCTCCCGACTGGCCGGACCACCTTAAGTCTCTAAATTGGTTGAGAAAAGGGCCGTTTGAACCTCGCCAGGCTCAAATCTATTACCCGTGGCCTAATTGGGCCCTTTTTTTAAAGCCCCTCTGCCCACTGTGATTACTTTTCGTCTGCTAAGCGCCGTCTGTCACCCTGGAGAAGATATAAAAAACCAAAAAAACAGCTTCCCGCAAACGTTCCACAAAAATGTTAGGTTCTGGAAGCCACCGTCGACTCCGGCTCTCAAAATCAGCGCTAATGAATATGCTAATCGATACAGAGAGGGTTGATTGGGTGTGGAGCGAGAGAAGGCCTGGGGCAGTTCTTCTAAGGCGTCACGGTGAAGGGTTCGCGTATGGCTGGGGCTGGGGCGCGGTGCGGAGAGGCTCAGGGAACAGACAGCGGGTAACGTATTGACCGTAGCCGCGCTCGCTCGTCCTTAATTAATTGTCGCGAGTTTCGAGGAGCGGAACGTCGCTCGCAGGAAGCGTTAGATCAGCATTAACAATCCGACAGCGCCATTATGCCAGGGCTAAGTGGCGGGCCGAGTGTAAATCATGTTCATTAGTGGAGCACCGTCATTCATAATGGCTCGCTGGGCGTCTGTGCCAGTCAGAAGTTTGGCTAAGTGTTCGCAAAAGTGGCCAAAAGTATATGGACGCCTCTCCTGATTACTGAGTTCATGTGTTGCAGACACTCCGATGGCTAACAGGTGTATAAAAAAAGGCACTAAGACAGACGTTAGCAGTAATATGGGCTGAACTGAGAAGCTCAGTGACGCCACCTAGTCACTTTATTAAAGATCTGTCCTGCTAGAGCTGCCCCAGACAGCTGTAAGTGCTGTTATTGTCATTCATAATGGTGCCATCATTCATAATGGCTCGCTGGGCGTCTGTACCAGTCAGAAGTTTGGTTAAGTGTTCGCAAAAGTGGCCAAAAGTATATGGACACCTCTCCTGATTACTGAGTTTATGTGTTGCTGACACTCTGAAGGCTAACAGGTGTACAAAATCAAACACTAAGATAGATGTTAGCAGTAATATGGGCTGTATTGGGAAGCTCAGTGACGCCACCTAGTCACTTTATGAAACATCTGTCCTGCTAGAGCTGCCCCGGACAGCTGTAAGTGCTGTTATTGTCATTCATAATGGTGCCATCATTCATAATGGCTTGCTGAGCGTCTGTACCAGTCAGAAGTTTGGTTAAGTGTATGCAAAAGTGGCCAAAGGTATATGGACGCCCCCACGCCAATTACTAAGTTCATGTGTTGTAGACACTCTGATGGCTAAAAGGTGTATAAAAACAAGCTTTAAGATAGATGTTAGCAATAATATGGGCTGAATTGAGAAGCTCAGTGATGCCACCTAGTCACTTTATGAAACATCTGTCCTGCTAGAGCTGCCCCGGACAACTGTAAGTGCTGTTATTGTCATTCCTCATGGCTTGCTGGGCATCTGTACCAGTCAGAAGTTTGTTAAGTGTATGCAAAATTGGCCAAAAGTATATGGACACCCCTCCTGATTACTGAGTTCATGTGTTGTAGACACTCCAATGGCTAACAGGTGTATAAAATCAAGAACTAAGAAAGACGTTAGCAGTAATATCGGACGTATTGAGAAGCTCAGTGACGCCACCTAGTCACTTTATGAAAGATCTGTCCCGCTAGAGCTGCCCCAGACAGCTGTAAGTGCTGTTATTGTCATTCCTCATGGCTTGCTGGGCATCTGTACCAGTCAGAAGTTTGTTAAGTGTATGCAAAATTGGCCAAAAGTATATGGACAACCTTCCTGATTACTGAGTTCATGTGTTGTAGACACTCCAATGGCTGACAGGTGTATAAAATCAAGCACTAAGAAAGACGTTAGCAGTAATATCGGATGTATTGAGAAGCTCAGTGACGCCACCTAGTCACTTTATGAAAGATCTGTCCCGCTAGAGCTGCCCCAGACAGCTGTAAGTGCTGTTATTGTCATTCACAATGGCTCGCTGGGCATCAGAGACTATATGAAATTCTGAATAAACGCAAAGGTATCGGGTCAGTAGTTTTTCAGACCATGTCATATGTCTTAACGTCACATGCAAAGTCTCTGACTGTATGTTTAGGTCTCAGTAGATCTCAGAATCAACATCATACTGATGAAGATATGATGATGGCAGAACATAATATACAGACTTTGCCACGTTTTGACTGAGTTCTCTTTGAATTTTAAACATGCAGTTTGCTTAGGGAATATTCTTGCACATATTGTGGAACACTATAGTTTAGCTTTAAGTATGGTGAAGGCTCTTAGATGTTTTGGAGGCAATTTTGGGTCCTAGGAACCTTGTTATCACAGGTCATCACAGACTCCTTGAAGAATCAGATTTTAAATGAATATCTTTGCCGGAGAACTAAAACTGGACCCGGTTGAATCTTCCAGCAAAAAAAACATATATTTTTTAGTTTTATTGTCATATGCACACCAGAAACAGACAGTTATACTGTACAGTAAAATTCTTACTTTGCTATTCCTCCATTCGCCAATAGATAAAGATAACAAAAAAGAAATAATAATAATAAAAAATATATATATTAAATATATAAAGTATAATGATATTGAAGTAAATAAAATTATTATTTTTTATATTTAAAAATAAAACATAAATAAATATAAATAAATAAATAATATTTATAAAAAAATAAATAAAGGTGATCCAAATGTCCAGATTTAATAGTTTAATAAGTTTTTAAGATGGCTATTTTACCTTCCTGACCTAAACTCCATTGGAAAGCTGTGTGAACATAGGACCCTGGAGGAGGGGTCTCAGAATTCCTTATTCTGTATTAGCCAGTCTTTTTGGTTATTTAATGCTTTCATTCACAAACAATTAAAAATGTACATATTTAGATTAGATTGTTATGAAGAAATTGATTTAATGTGATAAATAGGACTTGAAAAATCTCAGAGAACATTACAATCCCAGATATGGACCAGTGATTCACCCTCTGCAAACCCTAATGCTGGCTTAACCTGGGCCCAGAAATCCATTCCTGGGGCCGTATCTAAGAAAACTAGTGAATGTATGCAAGAGGTGCCACAGTGTGAGACCGATTGAAGGCCACTTGTATGGAAGTTAATTAGGAATTCATGGCCGAGGTCAGAGGAAAGTGCATCAATTGTCTCGCAGTAGACGTTCTTCTGCTGCAGGTCCCCACAAACACTGTGGTGACTGCGCGGAGAGAATTCAGCCAGAGCAAACCCTAATTGAGTGTTTCTCAGAGCCAGTCTCGGGGGAGATCTACTTTTTGCAGTTCTTTCTGCTCGAACACACCCGATTCTACACATCAGCTATTTATTAGGTTGTGGTAGAGCGGGGAAAACACAAGGCGCTGGTGCGATACAGGGCTCCCGCAGGACCGCCATTGCCTTTATTGGTCCAAAGCAGTGGCTCAAGCTGAACCGCAGCATATATAGTCTATATCGGTTAATATGGTCATGGGTAAGTGAGCAAAGACAGGAGAGGGTGGAGCCTAGCTGGAGAAACTGGGGCATAAGCAGGTTTTCTATCCACCAACTTTTTGGGAAGTCTGGAAAATGTGAAGAGAAAGTCCTGAATGGAAACAACTGCCCATCCTGTGTGGTCTGATAAAGAACAACTGCCTATCCTGTGTGGTCTGATGCTGAATAACTGTCCATCCTGTGTGGTCTGATGCTGCTGCTTCATCTTCCTTGACCAGGTTCCCCTGTTTGCCCGCGTTTCAGAATTGTGTTGTGTTGTGTTTATTCCTGCTGTGTTAATTCTGTTAACTGTGTTTTGTTAACTGTGTTTATTTCTGCTGTGTTAATTCTGTTGTGTTAATTGTGTTGAGTTAATTATGTTGTGTTAATTCTGCTGTGTTAATTGTGTTCTGTTATGCTAAGTCTACTGTATTAATTGTATTAATTCTGTTTTTTTAACTGTGTTAAGTTCACTATTTTGTTACCTGTGTTAATTGTGGTCTGTATTGTTAAGTCTGCTGTATTAATTGTGTTAATTCTGTTTTTTTAACTGTGTTGAGTTATTTATGTTGTGTTACCTGTGTTAATTGTGTTCTGTTGTGTTAAATCTGCTGTATTCATTTTGTTAATATTGCTGTGTTAACTGTGTTGTGTTAATTCTGCCAACTTTAGCTTCACAAAAGCTGTTCTTGTTCTTGTCCTGCTCAGTGTCTCAGGGTTTGAATGAGCTGTGAGTCCACAATAAGGGTGAAATGCACCAGACTTGCTGCAAACAGCACAATTTGCTTGAAATGATTATAAACTTTTAACTTTGAACAAGAACAAATTCTCACAGAGTATATAGTTTGTAACGAGAAGAAC
This sequence comes from Megaleporinus macrocephalus, assembly GCA_021613375.1. Taxonomy (NCBI): domain Eukaryota; kingdom Metazoa; phylum Chordata; class Actinopteri; order Characiformes; family Anostomidae; genus Megaleporinus; species Megaleporinus macrocephalus. The sequence goes on from CM038712.1 coordinate 5,366,573, forward strand.
AGGCAGGTTCGGCGTTTCTCGTGCTGTGGGCCAGTATTCTCAATGGACGCTGCATTTGCTGTAGTGTAACGAGTCTCTCAATATATTCACGGAGCGGCATCAGTAACAAAAGATAAAGGCTGTGTGGATGAAAAAAGTCTACATAACAACTCTAGCCTGAAGCTTATCACAAAGTTTAGGGTTTTTAGCTTCAAAGTTATTAGTATAGCAAAAATCAATACAAATCTGCTGAGAGTCCTCTCCTTTCAGGCTTCTACCTTTTCTTTTAGAACAAGAATCCCCAAAGGAGAAGAAAAGAGTCTAAGCAGCTTTAGATCCTGAGCCAATTGTTGCTACTAAAAAGCTCCAGTAGAGTTATATTTAGAAGTTGGAACCTGAGGAGTTATTCTTATGAACCAGACTCATAAGACTTGTGACTGTTGCTAGAAAGGTCGAGGGGTTTGGAGTAGTAGTCGGTGTGCAAGGACAACCATGTCTCTCCACTTTTGTAGATTTTCTTTCTTCTACATCGTTTGAATCCGAGAGCTGCTCTTTACATCAACATTTCATGATGAACAGACCCATAGAAACACTCCAAAATCACTTGGGGTAAAACCTCCTTACATTACCTTACACTGAAAGTTAAGAACGTTTTTATCTTCTCCTGTAAAGTTGCTATGCTGGACACTGAAGACATGCACATTTGAAAACGTGTATTAGGATCACTGGGTGGCCAGCTTTAAGGAATTAAGTAGATGGAAATTTGGAGTGACCGAGTTGAGCCACTTCTTTCTACCTATTCAGCATAAATCACTCCATTTACACTACAGATGGAAATCAGAAACACCATTACAAACATCTTCCAAAGGGAAAACAACAGACCATGCTTTAGGAGAAAAGCTGTGTTTAGCTGAGCTTCATGGGCTTAGAGTTTCTGATCTGGAATTCCAGCTTTGGCTGGAATTTCATTATAAAAGTTCTAGTCGGAGGTCGGAATGTCCTAATTCGAAGTATGCATCAGCATTTTAATATGTAGTTAAATTGCCTCGGTGGTTTTGTCACTCACACATGCAGTGCTTGAAACAGTAGGTGGAGCATCTTTCTGCTCACACCCAATCAGCTCAAAACCACGTACTATCACCCAATCAGCAACCTGCCCACTGTATGTTGGAGTACTTGGATCCAGCTTAATGTACTTGGATAGAACTGTGGGAGAAATTTCGGGTTTGGCAGGAGATTAGACTAAGCCTTGCATGAGTCTCCCGGCCAAAGCATCACCAATACTGGCACTTAATACTGATACCTATAAACGAGACCACAAAGTAATTTCTGATATGTTGACGTCCTGTTTGTGGACAAAGCTAAACATCTTACTGTGTTCCTTGTAAATACATTGACATACGTTTACATATATATAGTCATTCAGCTAGTACTCTTCCCCAAAGACTATCTAAAACATGTTTATAAGCCTTTTGAATCAGTGATATACGTAAAGGTAGGCTTCAGCGTCTTCATTTATGAAAAAACTTAAACGTCTTCTGCCAACATATTATAAAAAGATACAACAGAAAGAATTTTCTGTACCATAACCTCTACACATGCCACATTTTTATGTTTTACTGGTTTAATTCATCAAAAAAAACAATAGTTCTGCATATTCTGTTATTTTCTATTTTACACTCATTTGCAAGTTTGAGCTGTAATAAGCCGAGAATATATTTTAAGGTGGCACTTCTTCTACAGTGCAGCCCAGAGCTTTGCTGCCAGTGTGAATCGGGTTTACCTTTTGGAACTGTAGGCGTGGGAGTCATTCAAATAAAATCCAGGCTGTGTGAAGTCAGTGCAAACACATGAGAGAAGAAAACAGGAGACAGGAGGTTTACCTGTAGTGTAGAAAGTAAAGGAAACTCTTCACTGGCACAGCTTGAGGCTTTGCTGGACAGTTGGGTCGCTTCCCTGCAAAGTGAACCGCAGGTGCAGCAACCCTACAGAGCAGAGGTCTTCAAACAGGTCCTCAGGCCATCCCCCAGGATGACCCACATTTCAGCTATGACCTCAGTTACAGTGCATGAGGGTGGAGCAACAATGTGGAAGGACTTTGCTGGAGTCTGAGGGAAGAAAGATTTAAAAGTTGTTCCTTTGACATGTATTTTAGCAATTAAGCTATTAACAAAGCCAAACTAAACTGACTGGTGCATATCATAAAAAGAAATCACAGAAAAAAAACTCAATGAATAGGAAAAGCAGATTCTTTTATTTCATCTTGTAAGATGGAGAGGTCCCACCATAAAAAACAGACCAACATAAACACTCACACCAAACATACAGACATTATCACCTTCTTTATCGGGGGCGATTCAAGGTTTCCCTTCTCTTTTAAACCCCTTTGTCCATGGAAAGTACCATTAAATCCAAACCAAAAGTATATATGTCTTATATAATTTAAACTTCATGATATCATATCTTAGTACCGGACACCTTTATCTCCAACCTAAGGAAGCTTAGTCTTTTTTTTTTAAAACATCTTATAAGGATTTCCACCCATCTGTGGAATTCACTGTAAATTCAAGGACAGACCTTAACTTGGCAGACCTTCCTTCCCAAGTTCAACCTAAGATTGATTTAATTCACTGAACTGGAGTCTCTGGCATATTTTGATACAAATCGGAGTATACATAGCTTTCTGTAATACTAAATGCCGTATATGTCATTAATAAACTTCGTCCCCACAGCTTTCTAAATATATTAAATGCTATAAATAAAATTTACTCCCCACAAATTAGTTGGGATATCAGCATCCAGAAGCCAGAGGATGTTGACCAATAGTTCAATATGCCATGATGATGTGCCAAGTACTGCTGGTACTCGGATAGCAGTAGTACACTAGTGTGTCACTTGTCTTCAAAGCGGAACTGAAACAGAGAAGCTGTCAAAAAGCTGGAGACAAAAAAGAAAATGAAAATTCTGTGAATAACAGACAGCGATGGTAAGAAATAAAGATTCCCCACCACAACTTTTTACAGGCCTGTAGTTCTGCTCAAGCTAAAAAAAATAAAACACATTGTGGCCACATCATGGCACATTTGGAACTGCTTCTTTTCACACATAGACATCCCTCAGGACCAGCAAAGATGTGGAAGAACTTTGCTGGTGTCTGTAGAAAGGAAGCTGTAGAGGTAAATTAGATCATTTAGGGAGTAATTATTATAATTATTATAATTAAGATATCAGAATAAGAGGCCAGAGAATGTGGACCAATAGTTCTATATGCACAAACTGCTGGTAATCGGATATTAAGAGTACGCTAGTGCACCACTTGGGTTAAAAGAGAAATACTAAAAATAGATAACGGTGGTATTAAAGAAAGTTTCCACAATGCAATGTTTTACAGGGCTTTAGTTCTACTCAAGTTAAAAACAAGAACATATGACTGCCCATTTGGAACTGCTTCTTTTCACACATATACATCCCCCAGGACCACCCACATTTTAGCTATAACTTTACTTCCAGTGCATAAGGGTGGAGCAAAGATGTGGAAGAACTTTGCTGGCATATGTAGGAAGGAAGCTGTAGAGATGAATTGGATCATTTAGGAAGTAATTAATTGGGATATCAGCATACAGAAGTCAGACAATGTGGACCAATAGTTCTATATGCCATGATGTGACCAGAATGTGGAACATTCACTTTACTTGGGCTGCACAAACTACTGGTACTCAAATACTAAGAGTACACTAGTGTGCCTCTTGGCTTCAAAGACAGATACCAAAAGCAGATAGCGATGGTAATAAAGACAGTTTTACCACCACAACCTTTTACAGGGCTGTAGTTTTACCCAAGTTAAAAACAAGAACAAAATGTGGCCACATCATGGCATGTTTGGAACTGCTCCTTTTTACACATATACATCCCTTAGGACCACCCACATTCTAGCTATAACTTACAGTGCATAAGTGTGGAGCAAATATGTGGGCTGTCTTGGGTGGGGGGGTATTTGAAGACCTCTGCTATAGAGAAACAGGGGGTGGAAAGCAGGAATAAATGTAGTCCGGGAGCACAAGCAAATGTGCATATGACTATGTTAGCATAGCCTCTAGCTGCACAGTAGGGTGTTGGGTGAGAGGAGTCACTGGTGCAAAGCTGCCATCTGTTGGGATGTTGCTGAGCGCTGGTATAATCCTGCCTGTGTGTAATGATACCACATTGCTGACAGTGTTTGGTTCTTCTGCCATAGCCGGGAGACATCAGTGAGCAAAGCTGTACTTGGCTGCAAGTTTGGACCAAACATGTCAGCTCATAAAGAGCTGAAGGAACTTTGCTGGTGTCTGTAGGAAGAAAGCTGTAGAGGTAAATGGGATGTTTTAGGATGTAATTAATTGGGATATCAGCAAAAAGAGGCCAGAGAATGTAGACCAATAGTTCGAATGCCATGAGAGTGACCACAAGGTGGAACAGTCAGTTCACTTGGGCTGCACAAACTGCTGGCACAGGGATACTAAGAGTACGCTAGTGTGCCAGGGATACTAAGAGTACGCTAGTGTGCCACTCGGGTTAAAAGATGCACCCAAAGAGTGGAGCTGTCAACAAGCTGGAGATAAAAGGGAGAATGAAAATTCTGTCACTAACTTTTTACAGGGCTGTAGTTCTAGCTAAGCTAAAGACAAGAACACATGGTGGCCAAGTCATGGTACATTTGGAACTGCTTCTTCCCACACATATACATCCCCCAGGACCGCCCACATTTTAGCTATAATCTCACGTCCAGTGCATAAGGGTGTAGCAAAGACGTGGAAGAACTTTGCTGGTGTCTGTAGAAAGAAAGCTGTAGAGGTAAATTGGATTATTTAGGAAGTAATTCATTAGGATATCAGAATAAGAGGCCAAAACATGTGAACCAATAGTTCTATATGCATAAATTGCTGGTACTCGGATACTAAGAGTACGCTAGTGTGCCACTCGGGTTAAAAGATGCACCCAAAGAGAGTAGCTGTCAATAAGCTGGAGACAAAAGGGAGAATGAAAACTCTGTGACTACCAGACAGCGATGGTAAGAAATAAAGATTCCCCACCACAACTTTTTACAGGGCTGTAGTTCTAGCTAAGCTAAAGACAAGAACACACGATGGCCAAGTCATGGTACATTTGGAACTGCTTCTTTCCACACATATACATCCCCCAGGACCGCCCACATTTTAGCTATAATCTCATGTCCAGTGCATAAGGGTGTAGCAAAGACGTGGAAGAACTTTACTGGTGTCTGTAGGAAGAAAGTTGTAGAGGTACATTGGATTATTTAGGAAGTAATTAATTAGGATATCAGAATAAGAGGCCAGAGAATGTGGTGGGTAACAGCTGATACTTGGATACTGAGAGTACGCTAGTGTTCCACTAGTATAAAAGACAGATACCAAAAACAGATGATGATGGTAATATAGACAGTTTTCCTCACTGCAATGTTTTACAGGGCTCTAGAGGTAGAACTACAATTAGTTCTACCTAAGCTAAAAACAAGAAAACACATTGTGGCCAAGTCATGACAAATTTCTAACTGCATCTTGCCACACATATCCAATATTGAAATATTGACAGTTGAAAATGCTGTGGAATATTCTTTCAGTACTGTTTCAAGGCTTCACTTGGCCTCTGTGTCTGCTCCAATTATTAAAGGAGCCTGAAAACAACACCTAATGTTAATTAACACCTGAAAAAAAGCCATATAAACATGTGCAATGTCTTTGGTTTGCAGGAAGAGTGCACTTCATTGCATAAAACTCGCTCAGAAGACTTGGTACCCCAGATACCTTATGCTTTCTGATTGATTTATATAGAGTTTTAAAGTTTTTACAAAACTCAGGATCACATATTACCCAACTGAAGTGAAAGAGACAAATTGAACTTGCACCATCCACAGAAAACAAACAAACAAATAGGAAACACAGTGTTTAGTTGTTTCATCAATGCAATACATTTGTGATATCCTGCACATACCCAAACAAGAACTCAAGGGCCATGCAATATCTTGGCAATATGTGTAATTTTCGCCAGCAAGAACACCAGATACCATTAAAATAAATACAGTACAAGTAAAGTAACATGAATATGTTATTGTGAAAGAAGTAGATCAGATCTTGAGCTCCAGTTTGAAAAATAAAGGGTAGTTTCAAATTTCTCCTGGACGCCCCAGACATTGTATGAATGTGTTCAGTTCCTTCAGCAGCAATCTTGATTTAGCTTAATGAAGTACTGAGCAGTCAAAGCAGGTATTAGATGAGAACTGATAATAATACTGGGTTGTTTAGGAGAAGCTTGGAAAGGGTTAAATAAACACACTGACGTATGGAAAAGCACTACCTACTCTATTAATACTACTGAGTAGTTTTACTGAGTAAATCAAAACTAACTGCCTGGAAAAAAATGCTTTTAATATATAATAATGTCCCCAAGTGTCCTAAAACTTTTACACAGTACTGTATGTGGGTGATTCTTCTATTGTGAGCTCTTTTTGCTATCTTAACTTAGTTTTATAAAGTAATGCATTTCACTTGAATTTCATTATGAAATCACACTGTTAGGCTTAATTCTATTTCATTGCTAAATAATTTAAAAGATACTGATGAAATTGAAAACCTGTCATTACCATCAACAAATGTCATTATCATCTCAACAGGTTATGTGTTGGTAATGACGTGTTGCGGTAATGACAATTTTCACTTTTTTAAGAAAAAAGCTAGCTAGACCATGGATTTGCTAAAGCTAGTTAACAGCTAGTAAAAGATGTACTTTAAATCCACATAAATAAATAAATAATGTGTAAATGTAATGTTTAGTTATAAGTAAATAAATAATGTGCAAATGTAATGTTTAGTTGTAAATAAATAAATAAATAATGTGTAAATGTAATGTTTAGTTGTAAATAAATAAATAATGTGTAAATGTAATGTTTAGTTGTAAATAAATATTTATAATATATAGCTCAGAAATATGCATAGGTACAAATATAAAACTAAACAGTACATTGCGTTTCTTTTTAAGTTTTTATGAAACTCATATTGTGATCTTTTTCATAAATTGATCACTTTTAAGTATTTTATTGGGGCCCAGAAGTTTTAAAGTCTGGGACAAGGCCAAAGTAGCAAAATATTGATGTTTAAATGATTATTAAAAAAAGGAAATCCAAATTATTTTGGTGTGTCTTTTTTGGTGATGAAAGGAATGATCTTTTTAATACCTAAAATGTTTGTTTCCTATTAAAATAATTTTAACACGAATTTATAACCTAGAAACGTTAAAGTTCCCCTAATTGAAGAATCACCCATAAGCAAGAAACTTTTGCAGGGTAGCTTCACTCAGTCATTATATCAGCTTATAAATGCATAAATGCATTCGGGACACGTAAAAAGGCCTGAAGATCTCACTGTCCAATTCCAATCACTCAAGATGTTAATACCAGGTATGACAGGTGCCCATGTCCATCACATCTCTTGACTCTTTTTCATTCTATGCAAATCGTAGACTCCAGCTGCCCCGAATCTGCAAAGAAATATCATGGGGATGTAACCCTGGCTTGATGGTCCCTGGCAGGTATAGCTGGAGGGAATGGAAATGAAGATTAGCGAAAGGAATCAAAGCAGGGAACAGGTCAAAATTTGGGGAAAAAGCTTGTTTGTCCTTGCTCTGGCACACCTGGCTAGGCTTGTCAACTAATTATCGTCTCCCCGATGAGATTAATCAGGTGCAGTAAAGCTGGGAAGGCACTAAACTTCAAAAGCTGGCCCTAATAAACGTTGTTCAAAGATCCTTTTTAAAAGTTGTTCAGCATATTTAATGGACCGGATCCAAGTTGTTATTGTTTATCACTTCAAAAATCCAGTCCTATCTTCAGAGCCGTGGGTGAGCACTGATATAAATAGAGAAGCTAAGCCTCAGCACTGCGTGCCCTGTTACTCAAGAGGCTTTATTGGTTGCAGACTCGGTTGAACAGCATGTGTGGGTGTCTAAGAGAGGGCCTGGAAATCTGTAAGATACACCATATCTATTCGATGGCGTCCCCTTCTTTAGAAAAGTGACCAAGTGAATAGGACAGTTCACCACATTTTGGGACTACTTAGAGTGTTGTGCAAGAGTCAGAGACCACCCAAGTTCAGTCTCTGGCTGGTTCTAAGGTCCAAGTAATCCAAAAACATTCATTAACACTGGAGTTCAGTCCTTGGACGGTCCTCTTCCTTGCGCAAGTGGGTTATCTTACCTTGTCTCCTGGAAATTAGCTGGGAGTTAAACCAGTGAAAGGTGGTCTATGATTTGTACCCACTGTTCTGGTGCCATGAAAGGTTTTGAGAAGGTCCTGAAAGGCAGTGATTGGCTCCAGTATTCGTGATTGGCTCCACTATTCGTGTCCTGGAAGGTCAACAAATTCGTTTAGCATCATGACCAACTGAACCTGATGCTGATCCCAAAACAGGACTAGATTGAAATTGAAAACTTTAGTTAACTTGCTGAAACGATTGCATATTAATGTGGTTTAGAGCAGATCAGCTTAGAAAGGTCAAGGTCAGGCACTGCTTGTACATGCGTTACGTGTATGTGGGTCATGTTTGTTGGCAGGTACATATGTTGGAATCTCCATGGTTGCTGCTGCTGAGAAGTGGGTGGAACCACAAGAGTATAAAGACTGCCCCTAAAGGGGAAGGGAGGAGGCAAGAGGTAGAGACCCAGACCAAGATGGAGCCACAGAGGAAGAGTAGCTTGGACCATGCGGCAGGCAGCAAGTTGTGTGTGTTTAACTTGAAAAGTTACAACCTGCTGGCTTGTGAAACTAATTGATCCTTGTTTTGGATCCACTGTGGTTGTTTTTGGACAGGTAAGAAGGAGCATGCTCTTACATCCCCATCACTTAAGCCTTACTTGTCTAGAGACAATAGGTAAGGAAGAGGAGGGCACCATCCTTTGTATGTTTTATTCATTAGTCTAAGTTAGTGTATATAGGTTTTGTTTTCATGTTTTTTTAGATAAGATGCTATATTTGGTTAGTTAGTTTAGGATTTGTTTGTTTTTTGTTATGTTCTTTGCTTTGGTGCCGTCTATGGTCCAGTCCTTAGTTTTTTTGTGTTTATTTTTTTTAATGGTATGATTAACCATCTTTTGTATGGACTCTTCCTTGTGTGGCTTTAGTAAAAGGCTGCTACTAAACTATTTGTGTTTGTGGTTCTCTCCCTCACTGACTCCACCCATCCACTTTTGTCTGAAACCTCATGTTATAGACTCCCCTAGAAAAATCCTGAGGGGTCGTAACACGTGCGGAAGTAATAAGACTTCACTACTTGTCCAGAAGATCTTTTGCACAGAAGACTGTCTTTACAGCATCAGCTCAGACTTTTGTTCCAGAACACTTTCTAACCTTCTTGTGTTCACTGCAGACTTCACTCCATCACTGTCTACTACATGGAATAGCTCCCATTTATCTGAACCTTTAGCTTCTCTCAATGCTTCTCATCTCTGGGTGGTACATCTTATGCCATGCTGGGATGTTAAAAGAGAGCCACTGAACTCTTCAATGTGGGAGGAGTAGACGTGATTAGCATGATGTGATATATTTAGCCATGCGTTGCCTATAAACACTGTTGTTCAGACTGGATTTACCACTTAGAGCAGCAAAAGCGGCCATGCATTAACTCCCCTGGGCGGACTGAGCTCAGTAAAGCTTAATTTAACACGGGTGATGTTAACATGAACCTGATAAATCTGTCCCCTCTTCGTAAAATTAAAGCATGGACACATGAAAACAATTTTTCCGGAGCCCTCAGATGCATCGTAAAGTGGCCTTTACGCCGAAAGTACTTAAAATTTATGGGCCAATCTTCCAGACGTTCAGATTAAGCCTGGGTTATAAAGGTTTTTCGATGACGCATGACTATTGCTATTTCAATTTCAAGGTTAAGCTAATTCCATACCTGTGGATGACCTAAACTGTTGCTGGGAACAGCAATCAAAGTAGACTCAAATTCCAGCGTCTAAATGATCACACAGAAAAAAGGCTAAAGTATTTGATATGTATTTCATATACTTTGTAAAATGAAATCTTTATATATTTGTATATACACATCTTGTCTTTGTAATGCCATGTACAGGGTATAGAACAACTTCTGTGAAAGCACTGCTTTGTCCCCAGACCTTTTCAGTTCAGTGCCTTCTGACTGATAGTCCTGTCCCATCTTTCTTTCCGAGGTGGTCTTTTTTGGTTGGTAAGGCTCTTAGTAATTGCTTTTAGAACACTAATGTACAAAAAGGGGGTCCCCCTTACTATGCATGCATACATTAATCTACTGGGTAACATCTAAAGTTTGGCACAAGGATTTTAAATTTCTTTTCACAAGCAATTTCATGGGGACTCAATTGAACAAAATGTATCGGGACCAAACATTATGACCATGGGTTTTGTACTTGAAGACGCTAAAGCAAACGCCATAGTAGATGTTCAATGTCCCTTATGTCTCATATCCCAGCCTTTCTTGGTTGCAGGTCTATACCAGTGCCAGTAACAATAGACCGAAACAGTCCCTCGCAAGTTTCCGTCAATAGCATCTCTTGAACTTGATGAGTTTGTGGAAAGCCTGCTTGAACTCATCGTTGAAGACGGTGTAGATCACTGGATTGATGAGTGAGTTGAGATAGCCGAGCCAGGTGAAGAAGTCAAACAGGACTGGGTGGCACCAGCAGTCCTTGCAGATAGCTATGACCAAGGTTACCACGAAGAAGGGCAGCCAGCACACGATGAAGGCCCCCAGGATGATGCCGAGTGTCTTTGTGGCTTTCTTCTCCCTTGCGGCACACAACCGTTTCCGTTCCAGGACACTGTCCGCTAGCTTCACCTTCACACTGTTCATGAACAATGGAGACCCACCTCCTCCTCCTGCTCCCCCAGGATGAAGATGCCCCTCCTGGTTGGATGAGGAGTTTAGGGAACAGAGGGATGAGCCTGCCGATGTCTGGATCAACTGTGCGGTTGTGAAGCGTTTCCCACAAGATGCCGGCGTCTTGAAGATCCTTGATCGGGCAGCCACATAAATGCGACCGTAAAGGATGACGAGGAGAACAGTGGGCACATAGAAGGCTCCAAAGGTTGAGTACAGCGTGTAGGAGATCTGGTCCGTATTGACTAGGCAATCTGTCAGCTCCCCATGGGCCTTAGCCTGCCTCCAGAACAGAGGCGGCATAGAGATGGAGATGGAGATGACCCACACCACTCCGATCATCAGTGCTGCCCGCCGAGTGGTCCGCCTCTTGGAGTACTCCAGCGCATCCGTGATGGCCCAGTAGCGGTCCAGCGCGATCACGCACAGGTGCAGGATGGACGCCGTGCAGAAGGTGATGTCCGACGACAACCAGATGTCACACATGATCTGCCCCAGCGTCCACGTCTTGCTCACTGTGTAGAGGATGCTAATGGGCATGACCAGGATGGACACGAGCAGGTCTGTCAAGGCCAAAGAGCCGATGAGGAAGTTGGCAGGTGTGTGGAGCTTGCGTGTCAGGAAGATGGTAGCAATGACAAAGGCATTGGACAGCATGGTGGCCAGGGTTACCATGGCTAGAAGGGCTGAAAGGGAGATCTGGAGGCCCAGGAGCGTTCCTTCATCCCAGGCCTCTGAGCTCTCGGAGCTCTCAGTGGTGTTGCCTAAGGAATTCTCACTGCTGCTGTTATCTTGATCCATTACAGTTTTCTACTGCTGTTCATAACTTTGCTACAGGACCTTCAACTCTTCCAGAGTTCGCTTGAGGTTCAGTCACTTTGGTATTCCACTGTAAAACAATGTTCTTAGATGAAAAAAAGTTGTTCCATCACATGGGGTTCCAGGGAAGCAAACAAGAGAAACCACAGGTCACTGGGTCACTGGGAACATCCTTCATAAGGCCAGTAGTTTGATCCCCTCCGTGCATAGTTCCATCAGGGCAATGCCAGGTACGTTGCTTGCTGGATTTCAAAAAGAGAACCGGTCTTATCATTCACTTGCCTTTATGGACGTGATATGACCAAGTCCTTGGTGAATACTGGTGCCAGTCCTTTGCCCAGGTTTTATCTTACGCTCTGCATGTGGAAAGAATAAACAATCCCTCAATGGTTGTTCAGATTAAGAGCTGAATGAGCTGCAGTACTTTCTCAAGGTGAAGTTCTATTGTTATTCCTTCTGCTCTGCTTGGATTCAGCACCACTAAAGCCTCCCAGGTGGATAAGAAGAAGTAGTATCTTGGCATTGGGACTGATCTGTGGCGTTCACTGCATGGCTGCTGCTGCCGGCTGGTGGGTAATCCTGATGGAAGGCGCCAAGCGGCACGCGTAGCCAGACTGGGATACGGCGGCTTAGCTAGGAGGAAGGTTGGATGGAGCCCACATCATAGCGAAGATCTAGACAAGAGAGAGAGAGGGGGGATAGGGAAACATCAGGATTCGGTACGGGAACCGGAGGCATGCATGAATAAGCTCATGATGGCTTTACATCTCCGTGTAACTGATGTGTCTCTCTGGAGAGGCAATGGCCCATGAGGCATTCACAAGCCGCACAGGGAGCATTATAATGAGGGGCTTAACAAGGCAAACACTTTAATAAAATGCAAATTGCTCCCGTTATCGCTGGTCTCGGCCTCCGCCACAGACGTGCATTGCGAGACGCGCTATCGTTCATCTTCTTCCGATACTCTAGGCACAAACATGCGTTTGTCCACTCACACAAACATTGCAAACCACCCACAATTAATTTCCATTTCAGTCCACAGCCATTCATCACTGCCTGAGCCGGACTGATCACACGTAGCATTAATACAACCTGTACTTTGTCCAGTGTTGAAGTCAATGACTTTCAATAGAGTCATATAGGCCTACCATAAATACATACGGCAAGACTGTTCAGTAGGTTTTAGCCCAATACTATTAAAAATCACATTAAAATGACTTCAATACACTTTCAATTTATATTAGATTGATTCTATCACTTATAGTGACAATAGCAGCCCATTACAAAGCGAGTCGGAGAACAAGCGAGTAGAAGAATAAAGCGAGTTGGAGAATAAAGTAAGTCAGAGAGTAAAGCGAGTTGGAGAATAAAGCAAGTTAGAGAATAAAGTGAGTTGGAGAATAAAGCGAGTCAGAATAAAGCAAGTTTGAGAATAAAGAGTCAGATAATAAAGCGAGTCGGAGACTAAAGAGAGTCAAAGAATAGAGTGAGTTGGAGAGTAAAGAGAATCAGAGAATAAAGCGTATTCGAGAATAAAGCGAGTCAGAATAAAGCGTGTTGGAGAATAAAGTGAGTCAGAGAATAAAGCGAGTCAGAGAGTAAAGCGAGTCAGAGAGTAAGGCGAGTTGGAGAATAAAGAGAGTCAGAGAATAAAGCGAGTCAGAGAGTGAAGCGAGTCAGAGAGTAAAGCGAGTCGGAGAATAAAGCGAGTCAGAGAGTAAAGCGAGTTGGAGAATAAAGAGAGTCAGAGAATAAAGCGAGTTAGAGAATAAAGAGAGTCGGAGAATAAAGCGAGTCAGAGAGTAAAGCGAGTTGGAGAATAAAGAGAGTCAGAGAATAAAGCGAGTCGGAGAATAAAGCGAGTCAGAATAAAGCGAGTTAGAGAATAAAGAGAGTCCGAGAATAAAGCGAGTTAAAGAATAAAGAGAGTCGGAGAATAAAGCGAGTCAGAGAATAAAGCGAGTCGGAGAATAAAGAGAGTCGGAGAATAAAGCGAGTCGGAGAATAAAGAGAGTCGGAGAATAAAGCGAGTCGGAGAATAAAGAGAGTCGGAGAATAAAGCGAGTCAGAGAATAAAGCGAGTCGGAGAATAAAGAGAGTCAGAGAATAAAGCGAGTCGGAGAATAAAGCGAGTCGGAGAATAAAGCGAGTCGGAGAATAAAGCGAGTCAGAATAAAGCGAGTCGGAGAATAAAGCGAGTCGGAGAATAAAGAGAGTCGGAGAATAAAGAGAGTCGGAGAGTAAAGTGAGTCAGAGAATAGAGTGAGTCGGAGAATAAAGCGAGTCGGAGAATAAAGCGAGTTGGAGAATAAAGCGAGTCTGAGAATAAAGCGAGTTGGAGAATAAAGCGAGTCAGAGAGTAAAGCGAGTCTGAGAATAAAGCGAGTCTGAGAATAAAGCGAGTCTGAGAATAAAGCGAGTCTGAGAATAAAGCGAGTCGGAGAATAAAGCGAGTCGGAGAGTAAAGTGAGTCAGAGAATAGAGTGAGTCGGAGAATAAAGCGAGTCGGAGAATAAAGCGAGTCGGAGAATAAAGCGAGTCTGAGAATAAAGCGAGTTGGAGAATAAAGCGAGTCAGAGAGTAAAGCGAGTCTGAGAATAAAGCGAGTCTGAGAATAAAGCGAGTCGGAGAATAAAGCGAGTCGGAGAATAAAGCGAGTCGGAGAATAAAGTGAGTCTGAGAATAAAGCGAGTTGGAGAATAAAGCGAGTCAGAGAGTAAAGCGAGTCGGAGAATAAAGCGAGTTGGAGAATAAAGCGAGTCTGAGAATAAAGCGAGTTGGAGAATAAAGCGAGTCGGAGAATAAAGCGAGTCTGAGAATAAAGCGAGTCGGAGAATAAAGCGAGTCGGAGAATAAAGCGAGTCGGAGAATAAAGCGAGTCTGAGAATAAAGCGAGTCGGAGAATAAAGCGAGTCGGAGAATAAAGCGAGTCGGAGAAAGGCTGATTCAGACAGCGATCTCTAAAAGGTTTTATTTACTGTTTCTATAAATAAACACTTAATGATGAACTTTCTTAAAAGCATTCTGTTTTTTAATGTAGCTCTTGTTCTGCATTTATTTGAAGTTTTATTCATAATTCTTTCAGTTTCATCATTTAAAACTAAATATAGCTGAAATATACTGAACGGTATGTGTAATTTGTTTATCTTTCAGTCACTGATGACATAAAACACTGACAGAACTACTGAGCTACTTCAGTATACAGTCAAAATACAAGTTAGAACTTTCCTCTAACTGGACCTTACAGAATTCTAATGAAATACCCCTGCCCTAGCTAATCGGAGCTCGAGACCCCCACCTTAAAGACTACCAGCAGAATTCCCAAATCCCGCCAATCATGCTCCCATAATCCTGCAGGGCACCAGGCACTCTGCGCTGGATAATCACCTGTGAAGTGGCTGTAAGCTTCCCCGGGAGGCAGCTGTGAGCGGCTAACCGCAGCAAATAAACTCCACCTGAGGTGCTGACAGCCGGCAGGTGAGAAATATGAGACATACAGCACATCTCATCTGTCAGAGCAGCCAGCACCTGTTCTCCATCACACCCCGTGCCCCCGGTCCTGCTTTAACACTGTGTGTGTGTGTGTGTGTGTGTGTGTGCAGTAAAATTCAGAGGGAATATGATGGTGTGGACATTTTCTCCTGATGACTCTGTATGAATAATGACCTCACATGAAGGACACTGACCTCCTGGGCCAGTCAAAAGTTTGGACACATGAATTGTTGTGCTTTTTGGAATTTCCGCCCTTTTCTCCATCACAAGGTGACATCATCTCTTAACACAGTCCTTTTTGCCCGCCTACCGGCAAGCTCGGCACATCCTCGCACAACCTTGCGTTAAAGACACAGGAGCTCTAACAATGTTTCAGATAGAGAGTGAATATAGATGTACAGTATGAGAAAAAATATATATTGTGCTTTGGGAAAAAATTTTATGTAAATCTGTTCTAGTAGAACCCAAAAACACACTGAACATTGAAAATTATTAGCGGAAAGTTATTAAATATTTTGAAACGTTTACAGTTCTTATTACATCATTGTTCAGTACTACAATGGAAAAAAACAATGGAAACTTAATGTAAAAGTTATTCTTTATCTACAAGAGTAAAGAACAAAGGATCAAAAACTAATTCCTGCATAATTAAAACATGATACAGGACTCAATATATTCAATATATCATGATACTGTAAGCAAAGTAGTAATATATACATATATAGTCACTACTCAAAGAAAAACATATCTCTTCATTTTTCTATATCATAAGACGACAGCTGCTCTTTACATCCTATAAAGGTTTCTTAATGAATGGACCAATGGAAATGCCCCAAAATAAAAGTTCTGGTTCCATTGACTTACATTGGAGGTAAAGAACGTTTTTGGCCTCTCCTGTAAAGAAAAATAACTCACAAAAGATACTGAATAATATATAGCTACAGAATTACTTATATTTCATACTAAATCATGATAGTGAATCATTTATATTAGATACTGAATCATTAATATTAGATACTGGATCATATAATGTTAGATACTGACTAGTGTTCAGCAGTTACTGAATTAATTATTAGATACTGAATAATTTGTATTAGATACTCAATGGTGTTTAACAGTTACTGAATCATTTATATTAGATACTGAATAGTGTTTAGCAGTTACTGAATTATTTATTAGATACTGAATCATTTATGTCAGATACTAAATCATTTATATTAGATACTGAATCATTTATGTGAGATACTGACTAGTGTTTGGCAGTTACTGAATTATTTATTAGATACTGAATCATTTATATTAGATACTGAATCATTTATATTAGATACTGAATAGTGTTTAACATTTACTGAATTATTTATTAGATACTGAATCATTTATATTAGATACTGAATCATTTATATTAGATACTGAATAGTGTTTAACATTTACTGAATTATTTATTAGATACTGAATCATTTATATTAGATACTGAATCATGTATATTAGATACTAAATAGTGTTTAGCAGTTACTGAATCATTTATATTAGATACTGAATCATGTATATTAGATACTGAATCATGTATATTAGATACTGAATAGTGTTTAGAAGTTACTGAATTATTTATTAGATACTGAATCATTTATACTAGATACTAAATCATTTATATTAGATTCTCAATCATTTAAACTAGATGCTGAATCCTTTATGTGAGATACTGATTAGTGTTTAGCAGTTACTGAATTATTTATTAGATACTAAATCATTTATATTAGATATTCAATCATTTATACTAGATACACAATCATTTATATTAGATACTCAATCATTTGTGAGACACTGATTAGTGTTCAGCAGTTACTGAATTATTTATTAGGTACTGAATCATTTATATTAGATATTGAATCATTTATTAGATACTGAATGATTTTATATCTGACTGTGTATGAGAGGAACTGTGCGGGAACCAGTCCACCGGGGTCTAATGCAGCTGCCTCTCCTGTAAAGTTACTATTTTGGAGATACTTGTTGATTAGTTGACAATATATTTAATCAAATCGGAGGAAAATTAAATGATACTGCATACCAATGAATATGTTGCCTGATGCCTGAGACACTGCTTTATGACAGTTTTGAGAAGGTTGTGGTGGAAAACAAATAACTGGTTGTACTGGCTGGTTACTATCAGCACCACTGGAACTATAATAGTCTCCATGGCAAACCATTTCACACCAAACCCACTCTGAATGAGAAACACTGAGCACATAAAAAAGTAGTATATAAGAGTATTTGTCATTGGCTTAGGGCTTGGCGATAAAACGATAACGATAATTATCGCGAAATAACGTTTCCTCGATAGAACAATAAGACGTAGTCGATAGAAAGTCGATAGTATCTAGAGTTTTAGCCATTTCCTGTTTGGTTGAAGCACACAGCTCTGAGTGTAGGAGTAGCGGCCGCTTAACCCACGTGCCAGTAATCTGGTTACTGCAGGCGTCACAGGCGAGCAGTGAAAACAAAATAAGAGAAAATAACAGAAAATATTAACCTACTGAAAGAAACATGATACACGTGTTAATAATCTTAAAATAATCTATAAGATAAGATAAACAGGTAAACAGGTGCTGTCCTGCTGCTGTGTTGATGAAGCTCTACGGGATGTTTGAGCTTCAAGGTCTCGTGTGTAGCAGTTGTACTGTTGTGATCATCTCCACTGTGCAGAGCTGACAGAGCACCACACTGTTGTGTTTCTGTGTGAAACACTCCCACAACTTTAGATACTTGCAATCAATGTAATTTCGTAACGATAAGGATAAATATGTATATTGTAGGAGTTCGAGTGAGAGCGCTGAGGCAAAGTTGACTTTATAACCAAAAACCTCGAGGAGGGAAACTTTATTTTCTACCGAAAACAGAATCGCTAAACCAGCTCCCCATTAGAGCCCACAGAGAGTCGACTCACCGATATGAGTAAACAGGGTCCTTTCCTCAGCCCGAGCTTAAAGGACCAGCAACAGCCTGATTAACAGTGTCTGTGTGTAAATATTGTTCATACTAATGTACTAATACTGCCCCATTTGTTTTTTATTTATTTAAAATACAGTTGTGTAATGTTCTACATTACATTTGTCTATCTTCTGATAGAAAATAAATCAGAGGATAAAAACAGTTTAACTAATTTTTACATTTTGATATCTTCACTTCTCAAGGGCAGTTGTGATTTGATTTATATCATGATATATATCGATATCGACCGATATGAAAAATATCATCGTGATAAGATTTTTCCCATATCGCCCAGCCCTCCATTGGCCTAGTTTAAAAAGTGAAAAGTTGGGACATATCAATTTAATATTTGTGCTTGTTGTGTAGGTTGGAGCAGCACAGCAGATAAAAACTAGCCTATTTTACAGTCGGCGAGCGGCCTCCGCTGCTGATCCAGTACTGTGGTATTGTAAATATCCCACTGAGGCTGCCACTGTGAGACAAGAGCACAGCAGCAGGTCGTATACACGCTCTTCAGTGAAGCCAAGCTGCTGTGAGCGTCAGGCTCCGAAGGTTAGTGAGTATTTCTGTTTGCTTTTCTTTGGTTCTGCGTAATTGGTTCTCGGGAAGAAAGAGGCGGATTTAAACTCCGGTCATTAAACTGGAGCAGTGCAGCACGGAGAGACGGGGCTGGATTTCACTACAATTACAAGACCACATGTTTGTGTTTCCACCTGCTGCGTCCAGACAGCTCTGATTAATCTGTTCCGCCCAGCACGACCTACATGTCTCGGATATTGTCCAGTGGAGCCGCTGTAGTTTCTAATAGCACGTCTACTGAGTGCAGTGCATCTCCTCATCTTCATCTTTAAACTCTAACCTAAACTCCAGGTGTCTGTGTGGGAGTTTACACCTCAGGTGCTCTCTCGCTCTCTCAAAACTATTTATAGTAGATACTGAATCATTTATAGTAGATACTCAGTTACTGAATCACTTACATTAGATACTAAATTATTTATTAGATACTCAATAGTGTAAAGCAGTTACTGAATCACTTATACTAGATACTGAATCACTTATATTTGATACTAAATCATGATAGTAAATAATTTATATTAGATACTAAATCATGATAGTGAATCATTTATATTAGATCCTAAAATAACATATCAGTTGCTGAATTATTTGTATTAGATACTGAATCACTTATATTTGATACTAAATCATGATAGTGAATCATTTATATTAGATACTAAATGACATAGCAGTTACTGAATTATTTATATTAAATACTGAATCATTTATATTCAATACTTAATAGCTTATAGCAGTTACTGAATCATTTATATTAGATGCTGAATCATTTATATTAGATATTGAATCATTTATATTAGATGCTGAATCATTTATATTAGATAATAAATGGCGTATAGCAGTTACTGAATCATATTTATTAGATACTGAATCATTTATACTGAATAATGTCTCGGATATTGTCCAGTGGAGCCGCTGTAGTTTCTAATAGCAGGTCTACTGAGTGCAGTGCATCTCCTAATCTTCATCTTTAAACTCTAACCTAAACTCCAGGTGTCTGTGTGGGAGTTATAGTAGATACTCAATCCGTTATATTAGATACTGAATAATTCTTAGTATATACTGTAGAATTCATAGTAGTTACTAAATAATTCATAGCAGATTCTGAACAAGGCATAGTATATACTGAATAATTTATATTATTAGATATTAAATAATCCATATAAGAAGATGAATCATTTAGAGTAGATATTGAATAGTGTTCAGCGGTTACTGAATCACTTACATTAGATACTAAATTATTTATTAGATACTGAATAATGGATAGCAGTTACTGAATCACTTATATTTGATACAGAATAATTCATTTTAGATACTGAATCATTTGTTCGATACTGAATCATTTATATTTGATACTGAATCACTCACAAAAGATACTGAATAATGTATAGCTACTAAATCACTTATATTTGATACTGAATCACTCACAGAAGCTACTGAATAATGTATAGCTACTGAATTACTTATATTTGATACTGAATCACTCACAGAAGATACAGAATAATGTATAGCTACTGAATCACGTATATTTAATACTGAATCATGATAGTGAATTATTTATATTAGATACTGAAGAGCATATAGCAGTAACTGAATCATTTATATTAGATGCTAAACATTTATATTAGACGATGGCAACACTATACAAAACCAGTGAAACAAAGGTGCTTATATACAAACTACTGAGTGAGTCACAGGTGCAGTGAATCAGAACTCTGGTGAGGAGCTTCTGAAAGGCAGATGGTGATTGGATGATGGCGGCCCGTGACCGTGATGTGAGCGAGTGGGACTCTGGAAAATGGAATCATATTTTTATCATATCATTTTTTAACAATTACATGATCATGTATTCCGGACGAACTCACTCGTTGACTCAAGGACAAGCTGCCACTGCCTGCCAATCAAAATCTTCACTTCTGGCCCATCGATTCCAGCAGCCTCGCTGCGTAGCTCCTCGCGCTGCCCACTTAAACGCTATATTTACACTCTCCATTTGCTGCCGTGCCAATTTATATGTATATGCATCTGTACCTGCGTCCCCAAGGGCAACAGCTGACTGCTGGAGGGGGTGGGGGTAAGATCTAAACGATTAAAAATCACATCTGAGTGTACTTTAAATCAAGACTGAAGGGCAACCGCGCGTTCTCCTGTCTCCGACTGCGGCAGCACAGCCAAGCAACAGGATGATTAGTGCTCCGGCAGATGGGAAGCTGGTCTAATTTAGCCAAAAGAGCTACAGGTAATGTGGAAAAAGACGGAAGGAAAGATACAACATACACAACACAGATACACACCAAACCCACTAAGGAGCCCCCTTCAACCAACCGCCCCCCATAAAAATAGTTTCACTACCTAAAATCTATGATTAAAATAATTAGCCGGCAATGAAAACCTAAACACAACCATCTATCAAGTGGTTTTGTTTACTGTTACGAGGCTCCCTGGACCGGCAGCTTGAGCAATGCTACAGTGCGGCCTGAGTGATGCTGCATCGCTACACTGCAGCAACACGGATCCTTGGGATGGCTGCTAGAGCCGAGAGCTTCCCAGACGAGCTACGTTGGAGGATACTAGACAGCAGCATGGCTGCTTGGCCTGGTTACTGGGGCAATAGTGCATTGTAGCTACAAGGCTTCCCATACTGGACACTTGAGAGATGCTGCAATGCAGCTGTGCATCTGCACAAGCTGGGATCTTGGGATCTTGAGCAACACTACTTGAGTGATGCTTCACTGCAGGTACATGGATCCCTGGGGGCGTTGATTGATTGGATTGTTTACTCCTTCTTGGGCTGCGTGGGTGACACAACATCATAGGTGCAAGACTCCCTGGAGCAGCAGCTTGAGTAATGCTACAGTGCTGCCTGAGTGATGCTGCATCGCTACACTGCAGAAACATGAATCCTTAGGATGGCTGCTAGAGAGACTCAGAGCTTCCCAGGGCAATGCTGCACCATGACTGCATGGCTGCTTGGCCTAGTTGCTTGGGCATTGGTGCATTGCAGCAACGTAGATGCTTAGATGGAGCTACATCGCAGATGCATGGTTTCCTAAATGGCCACGATGCATGGTCGACTGGGCTGCCTACTTGGGTGATGCTACACCACAGCTGCATGGTTGTCTGGACTGGCCACTTGGGTGATGCTACACCACAGCTGCATGGTCGACTGGACTGCCCACTTGGGTGATGCTACACCACAGCTGCATGGTCGACTGGACTGGCCACTTGGGTGATGCTACATCACAGCTGCATGGTCGACTGGACTGGCCACTTGGGTGATGCTATACCACAGCTACATGGTTGCCCAACCGGCCACTTGGGTGAAGTTAAACCGCAGCTGCATGGTTGCCCATGCTGGCCAATTGGATGATGCTACAATACAGCTGCAAAGTCACCTAGACTGGCCACTTGGGTGATGCTACACCACAGCAGCATGGATGCCCATGCTGGCCCCAAAAAGAATCAATTATTTCCATCAAAATAATGGTAGGTCAACCTTAAACTGTGTCACCTTATCGATAATCAATGCAGTTTTTTTGCAAGGCACATTGCGACGCTTGATCCAGCACCAGGAACTCTGACTCTTTCTCTACTAAATTCAAAGCGAATTGCTTCAGATCTCTATCTAATGTTCTGATCCAAGCCAATGTGGTATTCAAGGACAATCTTTAGAAGTCTCAAGGATTTGGCAAAGCCTTTTCTAAATTACATCAAATTCCTGCTATATTGCCTCTGGTTCTCAAAGGTTATACCTGTAAGAAACTTGGTTTGTCTAAATAAGGAGATCGGACTCCACTGTGTGCAAACAATTACAAATAAAAGCCAAGCTTTCAAGTGTGGGTAGTTGCAATGACTCCCAGTACTTCAACAGAAAGGCCTACCTAAACTTCATGACTCATCTTCAATCAATAAAATGAGCCACTGTAGAAGGAGGTAGCTACGATGTCTATTCTTCCATATTCATCTTTGAGTACATATATATATGAACAGCAGATCTGATTAGAACAGATGTAAATAATCCTACATACAATACAAAGTAAAATAAATATCTTATTGTGAAAGAAGGAGATCATATCTTGAGCTCCAATTTGAAGAACAAAGTTAGGTTCCAGATTTCTCCTGTACGCCCCAGACATTGTATGAATGTATTCAGTTCCTTCAGCAGCAATCTTGATTTAGCTTAATGAAGTACTGAGCAGTCAAAGCAGGTATTAGATGAGAACTGTAAATAATACTGGGTTGTTTAGGAGAAGCTTGGAAAGGGTTAAATAAACACACTGACGTATGGAAAAGCACTACTTACTCTATTAATACTGTTTAATATTTAAAATTAAAGCTTCCTGTCTGGATATAAATAGCTTTCTATATATAATAATGTCTCCAGGTGTCTACAACCTTTGCACAGTACTGTATATCCACCTATTGAGCCTATAGCAGTTTAGCCCCACCCATGTATACTGATGTTATGAGGGGTGCTTAAGCCCAGATTGCCGGCCGGCCAATAGAGCTCAATAGAGCTCATTTACATATACCATTCTAAAAGGCACAGCAACAGTCTAACAATTCTAGGGGATAAAGATGGTTTGAAAGATGGTCAGGTCAAAATCGTATATATATATATATATATATATATATATATATATATATATATATATATATATATATATATAATTTGGAAACATAAACCCCCATAAACCTCAGCGGAGACAATGAAGCAGAACAGAGCTCTTTTTTTGAGGCATGTCTGCTTTATTCAACCAGGCCTTTGTTTTACTGCTCTCTCTGTTGCTGCTTTCCAAACAAGGTGGGCTTAAAAGCTTGATCTATCAGGCGTAGACCGTGCTGGGGCTGCATTACAGCAACCTGGCTCTCCGCTGGGAAACCATTTAACAAGCACACAAATCCCTGCTTGAATCCCAGCCTCGGTTCTTGATCATAGTCATCAGCTGCAGACCTGGAGGACCGGAGTTCAGCACACTCTTTGGTGCTCCGCTGCTGTGTTCGGGTGCTCAGCCGAAGGTAATACACATCCAGAAGTGCATCAGCTGTGCGGTTTCACATTCACAGCCACGCTCCAAGGCAGAAATGTCACTTTATAGGTCCGGTGGAGTCAAATATCATCTGTAGACTGGGGTTCGATTCCTCATCTGGCTAACCACCTTACACTATACCTCCTATACACTATACCTATTTACCAAAGTAACATAAATATGTTATTGTGAAAGAAGGAGATCAGATCTTGATCCAGTTTGAGGAGCAAAGTTAGGTTTTAGATTTCTCCTGGATGCCCCAGACATTGTATGAATGTGTTCAGTTCCTTCAGCAGCAATCTTGATTTAGCTTAATGAAGTACTGAGCAGTCAAAGCAGGTATTAGATGAGAACTGTAAATAATACTGGGTTGTTATATAATATTAGGTAAACTGTAACACTACATTCACCTACCTGTGTACAGGTAAACTGTAACACTACCTTCACCTACCTGTGTACAGGTAAACTAACACTACCTTCACCTACCTGTGTACAGATAAACTAACACTACCTTCACCTACCTGTGTACAGGTAAACTAACACTACCTTCACCTACCTGTGTACAGATAAACTAACACTACCTTCACCTACCTGTGTACCTATTTCCTCTGTCTCTCTAAAGAACAATCCATTGAAAGGTGGACCAAGGTGGTTCCTCTAAGGCAGGGATGTCCCATCTTCTCTGCAAAGGGCCAAGCAGGCAGGATTCCACTTGTTAAGTGAATTAGACTCGGTGGTCGTCCACTGATTAGTCACGAGGTGCTCCCCTACTTGACTGGCATGAATGCCTGCAGCCACACCAGCCTTCAATTCCTTGGCCTTACCCTTCCTGGCACGTTAGTGGCTGTGATTCGCAAAACAATACGGCTGTTGTCCCTCGAGAAGAAAATCTGATGCTGCTTTCAAGTTGTCTCCACAGGGGTGATTCCGTCAAATCAAGGCTGTCAAGTCCCAGTGAACAAGTCCCCCAACCTCTCCGTCGGTGGTTCAGAGAGCTGTGCTGCAGCTGCCACTTCGATTTCCAGTGATGCTTGAAAAATCCAATTGGAGCGTTCCGACTTAAAAACCAACTCCATACCTTCGGACCTGCGAAGCTCTGAGAACTTTCCGTACCCTGGGATGTTAAATTGAGCATCAAGCTGAGTCAGCAGAGTGGAATCTTTCTGGTTACAGCTGTGAATGTGATGAGGATGTCTTCTTCTTTTGCATACCTCTGCTAGCATTAGTCATTTGAAATAGCCTTTGATACCTCAAGCGTAGGAGAAAGATCAGGCTGCAGTTACCCACAATGATCCTCCCACAGTTGCCATTGTGTGTGAGTCATCGGGTCGCCCAGGACGCTTTCCCGCACGACTTTCTAACGCTTCTCCTCTCGAAGCCACGGGCCGCCGTAGGAGGTTCTTTGACAGAAAAATGGAATCGTTTCATCTGCTACGAGGAACTTTGAGGGTTACAGGAGCACGGAAAGAAAAAGACTCAGAGCCTTTGTGTCCCACTCCCTGGGCTCAGAGAGGTCTTCGCCGCTCTTTATGACACAGCCGGGGTGACGGCCGCAGCCTTTGGTCATCCCTGAAGGGATGGATTGTAGAGGAACGTTGATCTGATCCTGGCAGATGAAGCATATGAGTCACGCTGTAACCGTGCAGCGCTGGGGCAAGTGTCGGGTCTGAGTTTTGCTCTATTGGCTTCAACCGTTGATGCGTTCCTCGGAGAACGAGCTAGTGTTCTCTGTAATAATAATAAGGAATTTGTGTGGTCCCCAGATGTCTTACAAGGCTGCCGAGACTGTATGAAATACTGCTTTCCAGCTTCTGAACGGCTCCTGCTGCTGTTGCATTGCAGTTTCAGGCAAGCAATTTGCACTGCACTAATTGGAAGACATGGGCTTCCATTACTTGGTAGCCATATGAACGTTGGTGCTACCCGCTGGTTCTGTGGATCGATACCACTGATGGACCCATCTCCGGGTCCCCAAAGAATCTCTCAATGGACAAATTTGACTGGAACACTTACTGGCCGCTTCTATAGGATGCCTACCTTGTGTCTACCCTCTCTTCCCATTTTATCAGCTCCACTGACCATACAGGAGCACCCTTACTGACTGTAGTTCAATTGTTTCTACCCTGGTCAGGACCTCCACAGGACCCCTCTGAGGAGCAGGAATTACCTGGGTGTGTAATATTGTGTTAATATAGTTTTGTATCTTTCCTATTGTTTTCATTCATTAATGTCCTCAGGCTACAATGCCCAGCATGCATTACTCACAAATCACACATCTATTGGAAGCCCTACCAGCTGTGATAAAGATCTCCTGACTATGTATAGGTATATGAGAAATAAACAACACTCTCCCAGCCAATCAGTAACAGGACAGGGGGAAGGGGAGGTGTCAAGAAGGAGAGATGGCCAAGAAACAGGCAAAGAGATAAAGATCTGAAAAACGAAGATAGATAAGGAGGTTGTTTCAATGGTGGAGAGACCTCCTAGACCTGACACGGCTAAAGTCTGCTTCCTATTTGCCAGCTCCAAACGTTCCTGTCCCACCTTAAATGAGGACGCAGTTACATTCTGCTGCTTGAGGCTGGACAGGTAGACTGAGGTGCCAGCACAGAACTGGTACACCATTTAAGGTGGAGCGGGAAAATTTGGGCAAGAAGTTGAGGCCTCAGTATGAAACTGTTACACAGTTTATTAATAATAATAATAATAATAATAATAATAATAATAATAATAATAATAATATGTTGCCCTTATATAGTACCTTACACAAAGCCAAGGATGCTGAACAAACGAGGGGAAGAATAAAAAAGAAAGAAGAGAAAAGGTGGGACTTGAGCTGAGGCTTAAACATAGGAACAGAGGAAGATAAGCAAATAGAAAGAGGTAAGGCATTCCAAAGAGTGGGGACCGCAACACTGAAAGACCTGCCACCCATAGCCTAAACCCAGGGACAGCCAAGAGAGCAGAATCAGAGGAGCTGAGAGAGTGTGATGGAGCGTAGGGCTGTAGGAGAGCAGAGAGATATGATGGAGCTAAGCCATGTAGGGTCTTATAAGGACAGGTGTGATGTGAGCAGATTTTTTTGAACAGACTAAGACTCTGGCAGCAGAGTTCTGAATATACTGAAGTGGACGAAGAGCTTTAGAACAGGGTTCACTAATAGGTGGACCGCAGTCCAGGTCCAGACCCAGACATTGTCCAATGCGGACATTCCCCAGAGGAATGTTTCTTGCCTTTATGGTATACGGTCTTTGTGGCGCAGTAAACTCACAGACCGATCGCTTGTGTTGTAAGCTCACCAAAGGCGCTCCTCAGCCAATCAGGGCATGCGGCGAGGTACGAAGCGGGAAGCATCAATCAGAGAAAGACTTATTCAAACGAAGTGCTATAAAAAAGTAAACTCAGCAGCGAAACACGACTTTTCAACCAGGAATGAACCGAGACATGTTTGTTCTTCACACAGACACCTCCAAACCAACATCTCTCATATGTTCTAAGAGCGTGGAGAACTAAACATAGACACGTATCTCTTATGTGTGTGAGAATGACCCTCACACCATTTCAGCCCAGGTTTAAAGTCCTGGCTGGACAACCAAGAGCTCCCTTCTCTCACTGAACAAGAGAAAGTCTGAGAGAAGAAAACAAGAGAGAGAGAAACTCTTAAGATGTTAAACCGAGTTAACAAGAAGACGCAGATCTTATTTACTTTTTCTCTCTTTTTAAATACAGCCCTTGTGTTTACTTCAAGTGATAAAAAAAAAATAGAAGTTTATAAATAAATCATTCAGTTCAGCATTTAAACAGTAAATGTACTGAACGGTATGTGTGATGTGTTGGTGTTTCAGTAGCTGATGGTATGAGATGTTGATACTAGACTACTTCAGTAAACAGGATACACCACTGAATCAGAACACACGTTAGAAGTTATGATGGTCCGGATATTGGCCTAAAGACATTTCCACCAACTAGACCTTACTGAACTCTAATTGAACACCCCTGATTTAGAAGGTAGAACATCTAATCAAGAGGTGACAAAAGCGTGAACCAAGATCTCCGAGTCTTTCAAGGAGAGCGAGGGGCGGAGTCTGCCAATGTTACAAAGATGAAAGAAAGCAGACTTTGACTGAGAGGGGGGTTAAATAGGACCCCCAGATTCTGAACAGTGAAGGATGAACTGACAGAGATGTCATTTATGCTAACAGTGTAGCCAGAGTAGGCTGATATGGCTACTTTAAAGACAACTATTAAAAATTAATTTAATTCATATTTTTGGGCGTTGAGCTTGAGGAAGTTAGCATTTAGCCAATTTGTTAACTCCAGAATGCAGGACAGCAGTGAAGACGGAGGGAATGACTCAGTGTTAGGGTTACAAAAATTTGAAAAAGAAGTTGACCTCTGCTTCATGGAGAGATAAAAGTCATGAACTAGGAAGAGGAGGTTTCTTTGTTTCTGATGAACAGGTGGGGTACATTAACTTATTGTCGCTGGCAATATTGCTTGGCTCTGAATTGCTTGGCTAATGTTTGCAATAATAACTGGTTAGTATAGCAGCAGTGACTGTAGAAGCAGTTAGTTACATTGCCATATTGTTACATTAGTTACACTGTTTGTGAGATATATTGTGGGATTTGTCTGTTCAACAAATAGTTTCTCTAAAGACAATCTAAAAAACTAAAGTTTGCCTTAACTTTGCAAGGCGTGCCCATCAATTTGGTGGGCAGAGCTTCAGGAGGCACACAGACAGGAGGTCTGTATTTGTTTTGCTTACATCAATAATCATTCCCCAAAATCGCATACTGCACCTTTAATTCCAACACTGTGAAGTGATTTTATTATGTGGGAACTCATGTGGTCAGTGGATTGAGGCAAGGTCAGTCAGTTAGACTGTTTAACAGAATAGTCGTTCTCCATGGTTTCAAATTTGGGACAAGCAGTGGCGATGCTCTTCAAAGGCAGCTTTGAACACGAACACTGGCGCAATAAATAAGTCATCAGAATCCAGGTTGATGACACAATGAATCAAAGGGGCGAATCGCGTGAGTTGCGGGATCCGCCCTGTTGAGCTGATAGTGCCTGACAGTTTGTCAAGTTGTGAGAGCCGAGCTTGACCTTTCTTGAAAACGGAGACAGGGGGACGGACCTGGCTTGAGGGCAGAGAGATGCTGGAAGAAGGTCACGAGTTCCGAGGAGGTCAAGAGAAGTTTAAAGGAACGGTTAGCCTGAAAGCGGCTAAGTATGAAGAAGTTGTAGGAAAGGTTAAAGTGACCGTCAACTCGATGACCGCCAAACGCAGCTGACGAGTCAAGATACTGTTGAATCGTTAGCATTTAGCGCTAGCTGCGGCCTACATTGTTTCACACTTGCTTTAAACCTCTCAAGTTCTTGTATCATCTTCAGTAGACCTGCTTATGGGCTTTCAGACACAAACTACTACAAAATAACAGGTAATTCAAGCTAATGCTACAATAGTCAAAGGTTTGGGCACACCTTCCCAGGTTGTTTTTATTGGAATTAAATTAATAGTAATAATATTAGTCAATAAGTGTGAAGAGATCAGAACTATGGAACTATAATAGGTATGGAATTATTGCTGGAGCAGAATTAAACATCTGGTTGTGTATAAAGAATGTTTAGAGGGTCTTTTAGAAATGAGCTCATTTGCTCTAAAGCAGGTTTACATACTTTGAACATTCTGGACCAGCAGCTTCATGAGGAGCCACATGAGCTGCTTCTCTAACAGGACTGAAGAAGATAGTGTAGATGCTGAGATCTTGTTCTGATAAACAGGTTTAGGGGTTTTATAGCTCTTGTATACATTGTTATGTAAATAAAGTCAAATGTTTGTTTTAGAAATATTTGTGTACATGGGCTCCAACTTTACATTCAGGCGGGCCGACGTCATGTTAAGACCTATGCTTTAAGAATAGATAGATACGTTATTGATCCCAGAGGGAAAGTCAAGATCTCCGCATTTAACCCATCTGTTCAGTGAAACACTCACATTTACGCACACTAGTTAACATACACACTAGGGTGCAGTGAGCACACTTGCCCAGAGCGGTGAGCAGCCCTACCATAGCGCCCAGGGAGCAGTCAGGGGTTAGTCATGTCCTGTTGGTTCGTGGGATTGAACAGACAACCTTCCAGACATATATATATATATATATATATATATGTGTGTGATATTATATTGTTTGTCCAGTTCTCAACAGTGTTTGAAGTAGTGTTATGGAGCTTGGTACTTTCTACTCCTTACATTTACACTCCATTATCTGTACTTTCTACTCCTTACATTTACACTCCATTATCTGTACTTTCTACTCCTTACATTTACACTCCATTATCTGTACTTTCTACTCCTTACATTTACACTCCATTATCAGTACTTTCTACTCCTTACATTTACACTCCATTATCTGTACTTTCTACTCCTTACATTTACACTCCATTATCAGTACTTTCTACTCCTTACATTTACACTCCATTATCAGTACTTTCTACTCCTTACATTTACACTCCATTATCAGTACTTTCTACTCCTTACATTTACACTCCATTATCAGTACTTTCTACTCCTTACATTTACACTCCATTATCTGTACTTTCTACTCCTTACATTTACACTCCATTATCTGTACTTTCTACTCCTTACATTTACACTCCATTATCTGTACTTTCTACTCCTTACATTTACACTCCATTATCAGTACTTTCTACTCCTTACATTTACACTCCATTATCAGTACTTTATACTCCTTACATTTTAAACATAGTCTCGTTACTCCTATTTCATTTCAGCTTGTTTTCATTCATGTTCATTTAAATTCCAGTAAAGATTATTGATAACATGTCTTTGAAGTTTGACTTCATTACAATATTTATAGACTAGTCATCATATCTTCTGCTCCATGAAACACATGTTAATGTTCAGTAGTAACAGATATGCTTCTTTTATATATATTTACATTGTACTGAACTACATTCATGTTCAATGGGCGTATATGCGTCTGAAACAGGAAGCCTAGCGCATCCCAAATTTATCAACATTAACATTTTAATATAACATTATAGTCATAATGGCTTTTAGAAGAATGGGTTTTTTGGGAGGCCTAAGCTTTTGTTCTTAATTTTTTTTTAATCCTTACATTACTTTTACTTTTATACTTTAAGTAGTTCTGAAAGCAGTACTTTTACAATTTTACTGAAGTAAAATTAGCTTGAGTTCTACAGAAGCTTTACTCAAGCTTTATTTTTAAACCCTAGTATCTATACTTCTACCTGAGAATGTGAATACTTTTAACACCTTGGTTATGGGCTGGAGGTTAGGGAGCCAGCCTTGTGACCGAAAGATTGCTGGTTGGATCCCATGGACCGACAGGACAACACGACTGAAGTGCCCTTGTGCAAGGCACCTAACCCCTAACTGCTGTTGTAGGGCTGCCCACCACTCTGGACAGGTGTGCTCACTGCCCCCTAGTTTGTGTGTTCACTAATGTGTGTATGTGAGTGTTTCACTCCAGACTGTGTCCCAGTTCACACTAATACCTGAATAAGAAAGCTCTTTATCCCAAACAGCCACAGTCCCCAGTACGTAGTCCTTGACCGGTATAGTATTTTGGCCATTGGTTTTCGTTTGTTTGTTTGTTTTTGCATTAGTAACACATTTCAGCCATGTCATCAGTGCCACTGTGTCCAAATCAAACCTCCTCCATCGAGCCCCGCCGGAGAAATGGAGAAATGGAGAAGTGGAGAAATGGAGAAGTGGATGGCGTGTCTGAGCTGGCCGAGCTGCTGCTCTGTGGAGGCTGGATTAAGTGCGGCTGCAGCAAATACAGTGGGGTATGTCTGTTTGGGGGATTGTGTCTTGCCAGGTGATGTGGAGGATTTCTCGGGCCGCTGCATGCGTAAAGCCTCTGGAGCTCTGAAGGCCTGATTTTCCGTCCCCCCCAGTAGAATCTTTACATGAGACAACTTGCGTGACGACACAGGGCCGGTTAAGCCGATAGCACAGAGAGATATTACCTGTACACAGTTTCTACATAACGTTCAGCTGTAGCAGAGCAGCCTGGAGATGTTAGAAGTCTGAAGTGTGTTTCTTTAGTTTTATGCAAGTGCTGTATATATATATATATATACATATATATATACACACACACTAGTGAACATACACACTAGAGGGCAGTAAAAAACCCACATACACACACTAGTGAATATACACTCTAGGAGGCAGTAAAACATTCACATATACACACACACACTAGTGAACATACACTCTAGGGGGCCTTGAAACATTCACATATACACACACACTAGTGAACAAACACACTAGGGGCAGTAAAACACTCACATATACACACACACACACACTAGAGAACACACACTAGGGGGCAGTGAAACATTCACATATACATACACACTAGGGGGCAGTGAAACACTCACATATACACACACACTCGTGAACACACACACACTAGTGAACATACACGCTAGGGGGCAGTGAAACATTCACATATACACACACACCAGGGGGCAGTGAAACATTCACATATACACACACACTAGGGGGCAGTGAAACATTCACATATATATACACACTAGAGAACACACACACTAGAGGGCAGTGAAACACCCACATACACACACTAGTGAATATACACTCTAGGGGGCAGTGAAACATTCACATATACACACACACTAGTGAACATACACTTTAGGGGGCAGTGAAACATTCACATATACACACACACTAGTGAACACACACACTAGGGGCAGTGAAACATTCAAGGGGGTAGTGAAACATGCACACATACATACGCATTAGTGAACATACACTCTAGGGGGCAGTGAAACATTCACATATACACACACACTAGTGCACACACACACTAGGGTGCTGTGAAACATTCACATATACACACACACTAGTGAACACACACAGTAGGGGCAGTGAAACACTCACATATACACACACACTAGTGAACACACACACTAGGGGCAGTGAACACTCACATATACATACACACTAGTGAACACACACTAGGGGCAGTGAAACACTCACATATACACACACACACACTAGAGAACACACACTAGGGGGCAGTAAAATATTCACATATACACACACACTAGGGGGCAGTGAAACACTCACATATACACACACACTAGTGAACACACACACTAGGGGGCAGTGAAACATTCATATATACACACACACTAGTGAACATACACGCTAGGGGGCAGTGAAACACTCACATATACACACACACTAGTGAACACACACACTAGGGGGCAGTGAAACATTCATATATACACACACACTAGTGAACATACACGCTAGGGGGCAGTGAAACACTCACATATACACACACACTAGTGAACACACACACTAGGGGGCAGTGAAACATTCACATATACACACACACTAGTGAACATACACACTAGGGGGCAGTGAAACATTCACATATACACACACACTAGTGAACATACACTCTAGGGGGCAGTGAAACATTCACATATACACACACACTAGTGAACATACACACTAGGGGGCAGTGAAACATTCACATATACACACACACTAGTGAACATACACTCTAGGGGCAGTGAAACATTTACATATACACACACACACTAGTGAACATACACTCTAGGGGGCAGTGAAACATTCACATATACACACACACTAGTGAACATACACACTAGGGGCAGTGAAACACTCACATATACACACACACTAGGGGGCAGTGAAACACTCACATATACACACACACTAGGGGGCAGTGAAACACTCACATATACACACACACTAGGGGGCAGTGAAACATTCACATATACACACACACTAGTGAACATACACTCTAGGGGGCAGTGAAACATTCACATATACACACACACTAGTGAACATACACACTAGGGGGCAGTGAAACATTCACATATACACACACACTAGTGAACATACACTCTAGGGGCAGTGAAACATTTACATATACACACACACACTAGTGAACATACACTCTAGGGGGCAGTGAAACATTCACATATACACACACACTAGTGAACATACACACTAGGGGCAGTGAAACATTCACATATACATACACACTAGGGGGCAGTGAAACATTCACATATACACACACACTAGAGAACACACACACTAGGGGCAGTGAAACACTCACATATACACACACACTAGGGGGCAGTGAAACACTCACATATACACACACACTAGGGGGCAGTGAAACACTCACATATACACACACACTAGGGGGCAGTGAAACACTCACATATACATTCACACTAGGGGGCAGTGAAACACTCACATATACATACACACTAGGGGGCAGTGAAACACTCACATATACATTCACACTAGGGGGCAGTGAAACACTCACATATACATACACACTAGGGGGCAGTGAAACATTCACATATACATACACACTAGGGGGCAGTGAAACATTCACATATACACACACACTAGGGGGCAGTGAAACATTCACATATACATACACACTAGGGGGCAGTGAAACATTCACATATACATACACACTAGGGGGCAGTGAAACACTCACATATACATACACACTAGGGGGCAGTGAAACATTCACATATACATACACACTAGGGGGCAGTGAAACACATATACACATGATACATATGATCTTTTAAAAATCATAAATTGTTGGTCCAGTTCTTAACAGCGTTGTGGAGCTTAACTGTAGATCAATTCCCAAAACATGTTTCTCAAAGAAGCAGTGTTCTCATAGTTTTGCTGTAGAATAGCTTTTTTTTTTTTTTACTTCAATATTATACCCGTTATCTTCTCTTTCTCACCACAAGGAAAGCTCTAGAATCAGAACTGAGTGGTTTCCTCAGAACACAGAGCTGCAGCTGCCGAGAAGACAGAACCTCAGCAGAGACTCAGAGCCAGACGTGTTAACAAGCAGAGCTGAAAGGATTGACAACCCTTTTTAGCCCGCAATGGTGTCTGAGCACCCAAGGCAGCGACTCTGAAAAGGTTCACAGGTTCTGTGATTGTCATAGTCTACGTTTCAGGGGTCCGTGAGCACGTCAGACCCCAAAAAATACATACATCAATCAAATAGGCTCCTGACAGTCCTGACTGCCAATAAAACCAGGCTGAGTATATGAGGTAACTGAATACGTTGAGTGACCGCAGCTCAAATGAAGCGCTTATAAAAAAATATGATTCATCATGCTGCCCTGATTAAGCCCCCCCCCCTATGAGCGGTCTGAGATGTGGAAAGCGAGAGGGCCGAGTGACATCTGGTACATTAGCGTTAGCGCTCTGCTTTCTCACGATATTAATAACCCGGCGTAAGCACGAGGGGCTCGGGGCCCGGGCGCGATTAGTCGCTGACACACAGAGTCTTTGTGACCTACATTCATAAGAACTTCTCCGTGAGGCACAAACGAGGCACAGCAGTCACCTAGCATTCAGGAGCCGGTCGGGCTCTCCGACAACATGAATATGCATGAAGTCAAAACGGGAGTCGTCAGAGCCGAGCCGAAAGGGACACGGGAGCTGTAAACACGCGCTGGCCTCACAGTGGAGTCCTCAGGACAACAGCATCTCTAATTAAGCATTAAAAGATGGGCCGAGCGCTAACGAAGCATTCAGAGCTGCTCTGGTGTCACACTTCGTTAACGTCGTTAGCCCAGCGCAAGACGGAAATGAAGATAAAGAAAGAGGAGGCCGGGGGCGGGGCTGTGTGTGCTTTTGACTGGAAGGAGCTGACAACATTAACACACTGACCCATTATGCTTTGCCAGGATGTTACAGCATATGGCAGGGGAATTCCAGCAAATTTTCAAAATCTTTTCATCATACACTGATTCATTCTGTCCATTTTATAGTTTCGCCCACGTGGACGTAATTCATGGTTTTAGATACACTACCAGTCAAAGGTTTTAGATACACTACCAGTCAAAGGTTTTAGATACACTACCAGTCAAACGTTTTAGTACACTACCAGTCAAACGTTTTAGATACACTACCAGTCAAACGTTTTAGTACACTAACAGTCAAACGTTTTAGATACACTACCAGCCAAACGTTTTAGATACACTACCAGTCAAACGTTTTAGTACACTACCAGTCAAACGTTTTAGTACACTACCAGTCAAACGTTTTAGTACACTACCAGTCAAACGTTTTAGATACACAACCAGTCAAACGTTTTAGTACACTACCAGTCAAACGTTTTAGTACACTACCAATCAAACGTTTTAGATACACTACCGGTCAAAGGTTTTAGATACACTACCAGTCAAACGTTTTAGATACACTACCGGTCAAAGGTTTTAGTACACTACCAGTCAAACGTTTTAGTACACTACCAGCCAAACGTTTTAGATACACTACCAGTCAAACGTTTTAGATACACTACCAGTCAAAGGTTTTAGATACACTACCAGTCAA
Source organism: Megaleporinus macrocephalus (assembly GCA_021613375.1). Lineage (NCBI taxonomy): Eukaryota > Metazoa > Chordata > Actinopteri > Characiformes > Anostomidae > Megaleporinus > Megaleporinus macrocephalus. The sequence continues at coordinate 5,402,803 of CM038712.1, forward strand.
ACGTTTTAGATACACTACCAGTCAAAGGTTTTAGATACACTACCAGTCAAACGTTTTAGTACACTACCAGTCAAAGGTTTTAGATACACTACCAGTCAAAGGTTTTAGATACACTACCAGTCAAAGGTTTTAGTACACTACCAGTCAAACGTTTTAGTACACTACCAGTCAAACGTTTTAGTACACTACCAGCCAAATGTTTTAGATACACTACCAGTCAAAGGTTTTAGATACACTACCAGTCAAACGTTTTAGTACACTACCAGTCAAAGGTTTTAGATACACTACCAGTCAAAGGTTTTAGATACACTACCAGTCAAACGTTTTAGTACACTACCAGTCAAAGGTTTTAGATACACTACCAGTCAAAGGTTTTAGATACACTACCAGTCAAACGTTTTAGTACACTACCAGTCAAACGTTTTAGTACACTACCAGTCAAACGTTTTAGATACACAACCAGTCAAACGTTTTAGTACACTACCAGTCAAACGTTTTAGTACACTACCAATCAAACGTTTTAGATACACTACCGGTCAAAGGTTTTAGATACACTACCAGTCAAACGTTTTAGATACACTACCGGTCAAAGGTTTTAGTACACTACCAGTCAACGTTTTAGTACACTACCAGCCAAACGTTTTAGATACACTACCAGTCAAACGTTTTAGATACACTACCAGTCAAAGGTTTTAGATACACTACCAGTCAAACGTTTTAGATACACTACCAGTCAAAGGTTTTAGATACACTACCAGTCAAACGTTTTAGTACACTACCAGTCAAAGGTTTTAGATACACTACCAGTCAAAGGTTTTAGATACACTACCAGTCAAAGGTTTTAGTACACTACCAGTCAAAACGTTTTAGTACACTACCAGTCAAACGTTTTAGTACACTACCAGCCAAATGTTTTAGATACACTACCAGTCAAAGGTTTTAGATACACTACCAGTCAAACGTTTTAGTACACTACCAGTCAAAGGTTTTAGATACACTACCAGTCAAAGGTTTTAGATACACTACCAGTCAAACGTTTTAGTACACTACCAGTCAAAGGTTTTAGATACACTACCAGTCAAAGGTTTTAGATACACTACCAGTCAAACGTTTTAGTACACTACCAGTCAAACGTTTTAGTACACTACCAGCCAAATGTTTTAGATACACTACCAGTCAAAGGTTTTAGATACACTACCAGTCAAACGTTTTAGTACACTACCAGTCAAACGTTTTAGTACACTACCAGTCAAAGGTTTTAGATACACTACCAGTCAAAGGTTTTAGATACACCACCAGTCAAAGGTTTTAGATACACTACCAGTCAAACGTTTTAGATACACTACCAGTCAAAGGTTTTAGTACACTACCAGTCAAACGTTTTAGATACACTACCAGTCAAAGGTTTTAGATACACTACCAGTCAAAGGTTTTAGTAACACTACCAGTCAAACGTTTTAGTACACTACCAGTCAAACATTTTAGATACACTACCAGCCAAACGTTTTAGACACACTACCAGTCAAAGGTTTTAGTACACTACCAGTCAAACATTTTAGTACACTACCAGTCAAAGGTTTTAGTACACTACCAGTCAAACGTTTTAGTACACTACCAGTCAAACATTTTAGATACACTACCAGCCAAACGTTTTAGATACACTACCAGTCAAAGGTTTTAGTACACTACCAGTCAAAGGTTTTAGTACACTACCAGTCAAACGTTTTAGATACACTACCAGTCAAAGGTTTTAGATACACTACCAGCCAACGTTTTAGTACACTACCAGTCAAACGTTTTAGTACACTACCAGACAAACGTTTTAGATCACTACCAGCCAAACATTTTAGATACACTACCAGTCAAACGTTTTAGATACACTACCAGACAACCGTTGCTGGTAGTGTACTAAAACTGTTAACCAGTAGTGTTCTTAAACCTTTAACCAGTAGTGTACATAATGTTAATAAACTGCCTTATTTAATATACAGTACTGTCTAAATGATTTAGGCACTGTCCAAAGAAAAAGAAGTATCTCCAGATTAGTAACTTCACAGGAGAGGACAAAAACTGTCTTTACTTTCAATGTAACTCAATGGAACCAGAAATATTTCCAAGCTCTTTTGGAGCATTTCTATTGGTCCATATGTCATGAAATTTGCACACAGCGTAAAGAGCTGCTGTCATGTTCAAATGTTGCAGAAAAATAAAAACCGACCAAATTGGAGTTGCGTGATTTTCTTTAGACAGCAACAATATTTATTTCATTTGTAGTTGAATACTATACAATTCGGGATACTTTTAGCCGCTGGTGGGCGTTTATTTAGCCCATTTTGGGTTGGACATTTTCGTGGGACCTGGCAACCCTGATTTATTTCATGTTTAAGCCTAAATCATTTATTATTTTTAGTATTAAACATCTTACAGATTCTCGAAAACTGCAAAGTACGACGTGAAATTATGTAATATGTAAGTCTTACAAGCTTTAGCTGCTAACATATACTGGTAAACTCCATATATGTGCTAGCATATACTAGCTTTATGCCAGTGGGGTCAAATATGCATAAAAAATAATTTACACAAAGAAAGCTTTTCTTATGATAACATGACAAAAATGTGAAAATTAAGATCTGAATTTGTTTTTATTGGTTGTGGACGGAGATGACCAAGTAAAAATATGGCGCTGGCCCCTTAAAGCTCTGCCCCCCACATCTGACACTTGATTTATAACTGTGGAAATCCAATTTGGTTTTAATCACCTAAACGTTATTCCCGGTTGAACCAAATATTAGCCCAGCGTGTAACTCCTGAAATAGCTTTAGGGAGCAAACTGGTTAGGAGGCAGTAAGCTGATAAGGACTTGTGTGGGCTTAGAAATTAAACCTTTTATCAATACATACAGCATCACACTGTGGACCACAGCTCTTCCCTCCATCACCACCAGCTCAGACACACCAACGTTCTTATTAGAAAGTCTGTCCACTCAGCAGCAGCCCTGGCAACTTCCCCGAGCTGTTATCTCCAGTCGTGCAAGAGCAGGCTCTCCCTAGCGGAACGGGGTGAACACCTAGGAACCAAAATCAACAGCCAGGCTAACGTTCTGTAACAGCCAAGCTAAGGTTCTGTAACAGCCAGGCAAACGTTCTGGAACAGCCAGGCTAAGGTTCTGGAACAGCCAGGCTAAAGTTCTGTAACAGCCAGGCTAACGTTTTGTAACAGCCAGGCTAAGGTTCTGTAACAGCCAGGCTAAGGTTCTGTAACAGCCAGGCAAACGTTCTGGAACAGCCAGGCTAACGTTCTGGAACAGCCAGGCTAATGTTTTGTAACAGCCAGGCTAAGGTTCTGTAACAGCCAGGCTAAGGTTCTGTAACAGCCAGGCAAACGTTCTGGAACAGCCAGGCAAACGTTCTGGAACAGCCAGGCTAAGGTTCTGTAACAGCCAGGCTAAGGTTCTGTAACAGCCAGGCTAAGGTTCTGTAACAGCCAGGCTAACGTTCTGTAACATAAACTAAAGTTAATTTATCTGAGCACGTGACAGAACAATAGCTGTTTCTCTACAGCTGTACCATAATGACTCTATGCTCTTAATTTACAGCTTGTTCTCTAAGCTGTTAATTTACAGCTGTTCCTTTACAGCTGCTCCTCTACGGCTGTTCCTCTACGGCTGTTCCTCTACGGCTGTCTCTCTATGGCTGTTCCTTTACGGCTGTTCAACTACGGCTGTTCCTCTATAATTATTCCTCTACGGCTGTTCCTCTGCAACTTTTCCTCTACAACTGCTCCTCTAAGGCTGTTTCTCTACGGCTGTCTCTCTACAACTGCTCCTCTACAACTGCTCCTCTACAACTGTTTCTCTACAACTGTCTCTCTACAACTGCTCCTCTACAACTGCTCCTCTACAACTGCTCCTCTACAACTGCTCCTCTACAACTGCTCCTCTACAACTGTTTCTCTACAACTGTCTCTCTACAACTGCTCCTCTACAACTGTTTCTCTACAACTGTCTCTCTACAACTGCTCCTCTACAACTGTCTCTCTACAACTGCTCCTCTACAACTGTTTCTCTACAACTGCTCCTCTACAACTGTTTCTCTACAACTGCTCCTCTACAACTGTTTCTCTACAACTGCTCCTCTACAACTGTTTATCTACAGCTGTTCATCTGCGGCTGTTTCTCTATAGTTGTTTCTTTATGGCTGTTAATCTACGGCTGTTTCTCTACAACTGCTCCTCTGCGGCTGTTCCTCTATGGCTGTTTCTCTACGGCTGTTTCTCTACAACTGCTCCTCTACGGCTGTTCCTCTACGGCTGTTCCTCTACAACTGCTCCTCTACGGCTGTTCCTCTACAACTGTTTCTCTACGGCTGTTCCTCTACAGCTGTTTCTCTACGGCTGCTCCTCTACGGCTGTTTCTCTACAACTGCTCCTCTACTGCTGCTCCTCTACGGCTGTTCCTCTACAGCTGTTTCTCTACGGCTGTTCCTCTACGGCTGTTCCTCTACGGTTGTTCCTCTACGGCTGTTCCTCTACGGCTGTTCCTCTACAACTGCTCCTCTACGGCTGTTCCTCTACAGCTGTTTCTCTACGGCTGCTCCTCTACGGTTGTTCCTCTACGGCTGTTCCTCTACAGCTGTTTCTCTACGGCTGCTCCTCTACGGCTGTCTCTCTACAACTGCTCCTCTACAACTGTTTCTCTACAACTGCTCCTCTACAACTGTTTCTCTACAGCTGTTCATCTGCGGCTGTTTCTCTATAGTTGTTTCTTTATGGCTGTTAATCTACGGCTGTTTCTCTACAACTGCTCCTCTGCGGCTGTTCCTCTATGGCTGTTTCTCTACAACTGCTCCTCTACGGCTGTTCCTCTACGGCTGTTCCTCTACAACTGCTCCTCTACGGCTGTTCCTCTACAACTGCTCCTCTACGGCTGTTCCTCTACAACTGTTTCTCTACGGCTGCTCCTCTACGGCTGTTTCTCTACGGCTGTTCCTCTACGGCTGATAAATTGGACAATGATTGGACAGTTGAAAATTGGACAGTGTATAGGTGTACCTAATAAAGTGGCCTATGGGTATAGCATACTCACAGCGTAATTCAACTCTATATGTTTAACTAGTAAAACAGTATGAGTTATGTGCACAGTAATAAACTAGTATACTAAGAGAAATAAAATAGTATAATCCAAGTAATTAAATAGTGTACTACTAGAAAGCAATCAAATAGCACACTCACAGAAAGCAATGAAATAGTAGTTACTGAAATCATACACTCTCGATAATAAAACAATATACTCAAAGTAAAAAAAATGTATATTAAAAATAATAAAATTGCATAAGCACATAAAATAGTATACCCTGAGCAGTAAAATACAACTCACAGTATACTCACAGAAGAGCAATACTGGCACAGGGCAATAAAACAGTATACTACATTTAGCAATATATAAAACTAACTAGAATGCTGACAGAAAATAATGAAATAGTACAGCAAATAGTAATAAAATAGTATATACTCACTCAGAACAATGCAATAGTTAATAAAATAGTATACTTAAAGTAATGAAATAGTAACAAAAGTGTACATGACACATGTATAGCATTAACAGAGTATCTCATAGCAATACAACTGTATATTTAAAGCAAGAAAGTACTGTACTCAAAGCAATAAATAGTACTTAGTACTATTTATTGAAATAATGAAATAGTATATAATAATGAAATAGTATATAATAGTATAATCTTACAGTCTGCACATCTCCTCACTCGCAGAAAACACTTACTGAACTGCGCTCACGGTTTTAACATCTAGCGGCAATCACACCCACCCACACACCCACCCACCCACAATCACACCCACCCACAATCATATGCGCACACACACACACACGTTTGTCTTACTATTTTAGTGAGGTCATCCATAGGTTTCTATTGATCTTTGTTGTCCTATAACTAAATAATACTGCACATAAACCTAACCCTAACCTTAACCTTAACCCAAACCTTAACCTTAACCTTAGTACCACAAAGACTAATTTTCTGCTTTATTAGATTTTTTTAAAAACTTAAAAAAACCAGCAAAATGTCCTGACTTTACCAAAAAAACCCAGACTGTACTATACTAGTGAAGACATGTGGTCCTTACAACTATACCTATACAAGAACACCTACAATCACACACACACACACACACAATCACACACACACACCTACAATCACACACGCACCCATAATCACACACACATACACACCCACAATCACACACACACACACACACACAATCACACACACCCACAATCACACACACACAATCACACACCCACCCACAATCACACACACACATACACACCCACAATCACACACACACACCTACAATCACACACACACCCATAATCACACACACATATACACACCCACAATCACACACACACACACACACACACACAATAACACACACACACAATCACACACACACACACACACACAATCACACACCCACCCACAAACAATCACACACCCACCCACAATCACACACACAATCACAAACACAGATACACACACACACACACAATCACACACATACAGAAGTATACACAATCACACACACACAGCACACACAACACACACACACACACACACACACACACACACACACTTACACATGCACCCACACACACACACGTGCATGTTACTGACAGCTGAGTAGAGCCTTGCTAACCACAGTGAGAGCTTTCTTCGAATTTGATCAGATAATAAACAGAAAAGCGTTTGATCACTTTCAGAGATAAGTAACCAGAAGCTTCTGTCTCTGCAGAAAACAACACGTCCTGTAGCTTCCAGCCCCTGTTTCTGTTTTGCAGACAGATTCTGTAAACAAATGCTATAAAAAAGCCTGAAGGACATGTTTTGCTAATAACGTTCTCACTAATTTCTAGTTTAACGTTTCAGAAAGCGCATTGCTGGAGAGCGGCGTACGTCTGCTCTCTGTGTGGAAATGAATACGATGTTTTAAATTGAAGCTGGGTTTCGATTAGTCCTTGGCATTTATCATTAATAGCCGCCTCTTAATTTTGTTCAGTCGTGCAGAATTCTGCCACTCAGCGCGAGTGTTTTCTTTTCGGGGAGATGGCAGCTGCATACCAAAGCGCTGCTTTGGTCAGTGAAGCGGACAGTCGATCTCCTTTGCAATGCACTGACAGCATAACTTAAAGCAAGAGCTCAAAAATCAAATTTACAAAGTTCCCGCAACCCAAATGTGGCTGATCAGTCAAGAAAAGTTTGAGAATGTGTCTGAAGTTTGCTTGTTTGGCAAATTGGAGCTACGAGGCTAGTGCAGCAGGCACGGAAGCTTATATCACACCAATTAGCGTCATGCTATCTGCAGCGTGCTAAGTTATCACGCACCTGCCTCGAGTCAGTTTCAAGTCGTCTCACGTGGCCTCTGAAACTGTACAACATAATACTGTAGCAACATTCTACATGGAGGCATGGCCATGCAAGGAAGCTCACGGGAGGCACCCAGCCATGTGAAAACAAGATAACAATAAAATATTGTGTTAATATTCCTGGGGGGGTTTGGTTTTGGGGTGGTAATCGTGAGGTGGAAGCCTACAGCTGGTGTTGACGCCCCCATTTGGTGTACTACCAAAGCACTGTTTGCAGTAGAATCAATGCCGCATTGGTGTCAGAAGTGGGACAGCGGCTCCAGTGGTCTGGAGCAGGCCCGGAGTGGCTAATCGGGAGATTTGGGAGGATTCCCAATGGGCTGGCTCATGACAATCTCAAATTTGGGCCGGTCACTTATCTAATCTTCTTCTTGCTTTCATTCTCAAATCAACTATGTATTCATCCTTTATTCATCTGATAGCACAGCCCCTACATCGCAGTAGATTAAGTGGGTTCTACCATCTGAGGGAATCCCCTCTAAATGTTTAAGTTGGTTGTGCCCACGAGTCGTAAAAGTAAAAATTCAGCAGTAAAATTAAATATAGCAACAGAACCCTAAATCTTTATCTGATTTAAATTTGAATTAAACATGTTTAAGTGAAGTTAACTTACCAACATATACCTGAACTTAAGCCCAATAAAAAGATGCTGGAAGAGCTAGCTGCTGTTTCATTTATTCAAATTCCACCTCCATGGAAAAATGAATGGGAATTGGGCATGAAACCCCCGGGCTGAAAAAGGGGCCCACTCGGGCCCTGGTCTGGAGTAGAGTGGTGCTTCTAAGAACTTTAAGGGTATTGTAAATATTTCTTACAGACCATGCCCATCAGCTAAAAATCTTCTTTATACAGACTGTTTAATAGTTTATGGCGGGAACCTCCCAAGGAAATCTGCCTCAAGCCCTAGGAGATAACGGTCTGGCCATACAGCGTCATACAGGCCAGTTGCATCTGTAGTCAGCTGGATTTGTATTGGTAGTAATTGGTATTGGATTGGTAGTCGAATTCAGACCACTTTGGACCTTCTCTCAGAGCTTCTCAGAGCATGTCTCTGGTGGTGACTTCCTTCATGTGGTTTGGTACAACACCGCATTGGTGTCAGAAGTGGGATAGCAGATTCACTGGTCATGGTGATGCTCCATGCTGGACATACTGGTAGCATGGGAGTGGCATGGCCAGCAGCGGAGCAGTTGGTGGGTCATTGCTATAGACGAAGACAGAGCTGGGTCCAGCCACAAGCCTTTGTCCGTCCTTATAGACAACAGTACAACCAGCACAGACCAGCATGACTCATTACCAGCAAAACCAGAATAATGTTGCTGTTATGCTGGTGTAGTTCTGGCTAAGCTTGTCACCCAGCATGGTCATGGTGGTTGACCAGCATACCAGTCTCCAAAACACAGCTATATACCTCATACCACCATTTTTCAATGTATGTCATACATGCTTAACCAGCTCTAGACCAGCATGGCTGTTTTCTTCAGCGGCGGTCATTAGCATTACTTGTTAGCCTAGTAGCTCCAGTGCTAAGAAGCAAGCTGCACACACCATTTGTTTGTAGCCTGATTGAAATCTGATCATGTAAACACGACCGTGGGAACGTTCTACCTCTACCCTCCTCAGCAAAGGTTTGGTTCTCACAGTTGGTCTTATCTAGTGGTCTCGTCTACTGAAGATTAAACCACTGATCTGAAAGCTACAAGTTTACTGTAACAGTGAACCGCTCACATGTGCTAAAGTAGAGTTCGGCGCTGTGTATTTGTGTATTTACACATGAACAACTCATTTAACAACAATGTAACTAGTAGTGATGTAGACACTGTTACAGATGGATTACAGCAGTACAGCTTATATAATCACACAAGTAACCATTTCTTTCTTGCCTCATTTAATTACATAAGAGTATCTTGGAAGTTGTAACAGCACATTTATACACACTGGTAATAACACGAGTCAGTATGTTTGTGGATTAGAGGTTAGGGATCTGCTTTAAGTGAGTCAAGGCAGTTTGGAGGCTGTAGGTTCAACAAATCCGTAATGTTTGGGTTTGGCCCGAAAATATATGGGGCTATATGGTCGGAGCGAGGGATGAATAAACTGCAAATAAACGAATGCAGGTCAGTATCTCTGTAGATTAGTGTTTGGGGGTCTGCTCTGAGTGAGTACAGGCAGTTTGGAGGCTGTAGGTTGAACAAAACCATAATATTTGGGTGTGACTGGAAATGAATGGGACTCTATGGGGAAAAAAGAAGGATGGTAAAAAACGACTAACAGACGAGTGCGGGTACAACCAACACTGCAGTCGTGGTCGGGGGTCCGCCCTGAGTCAGTGTATGTAAAATGGTGTCTGTCGGTCAAGCAGAAGTTCAGTAGATTGGCGTGCACTTTTCCATCCTATTCATTCTAATATACAATATAAATAATAAAGAGTTCTTGATTTTTTATTATTTATATTGTATATACTGAGCTCTTTATTTATCTATTTTTGTACGGAGTGCCTTGCTATCCCTTTTCTGCTGTAACACGGTGAATTTCCCCCACTGTGGGAATGATAAATGATTATCTTATCTTCTCTATGGGAGAAAAATCCGGAAAAAATCTGTTGTTATCCTGAATTCACACATTCAATCAAAAAACTTTATACAAGCCTGAGTCACAAAATCAGACCGGACAATCTGGAGTTGGAACGGAGTTGATATTTCGAAAACTGTGGGACAGAAAGCCAAAAAACTGATAACACTATAGTAACTAGACAAGTGCATTTCCTGCAGGATATAGAGGAATAGAGGAAATAGAGGAAATAGAGGAGTGTGGGTCAGTATGTCTGTGGATTAGAGGTTGAGGTTCTGCTCTGAGTGAGTACAGGCAGTTTGGAGGCTGTAGGCTGAATGAAACCATAAGGTTTGAGTGTGACTGAAAATGAATAGAACTCTATGAGGAAAAAACGAGGGATGGGAAAAATTGACAAACAGACGAGTATGGGTTGAACCAACACAGCAGGCATGGTCGGAGATCTGCTCAGAGTCAGTGTACATGAAACGGTGTCTGTTGGTCAAACAGAAGTTCATTGCGCAACTATAATAATTACATAAACTGTAATAAGCTACACAATTGTTACAGACACTGAATCTAAAGTGGGACTGTGGGGTTTAATGATGTGTCAGCTGCTGCTACTGTTTTGGTTTAGCCATACTGTGAGGGAAAGTTCACATGGCCGGGTAAAGGTGCTGCACCAGAAGGCTGACCTACACAGCACCTTAACCCGGCCATGTGAACTTTCACTCACGGACAGCATGGTCCTAGCTGTGGTCAGCGGTTTGCTGCCTGTGGCTGATCTTGTCTAGTTGCCCGGCCTACAGAGGCGTACAGTGCTGATCTGATAGCCGAAGGATCGCTGTGATGGTGAACCACACGTGTGATAACGCATGTGTTCTTAGGCTTTTTCCACCCTCGGGCTCACGTGCTAGATAAATCGTAAAAGAAAACAAATAAAAACTGAAAAAGAAACTAAAATCAGGAAGACAAAAGTAGAAATAAGTCAATAAAAGTAGATATAAATATAGTAGCAAAACATAAAATAGTAAAAGAAATAATAATAAAAAAATAATCATAATAATAGAGAAATAATTTTTTTTTTAAAAACAATAAAAAATGGTAAAATGAAATAAAAATAAAATAAAAACTAAATAAAAAGCTGAATATCAAAATCATAAAGCTGTTTACTAAAATTAAATGAAACATTGGCAGGTCGTGTGGAGGTGGTTAGAAATTAAGAGCTTAGAATGACTTTTCCCAGTTCAGTAAAAGCTCTAGGAACCTAAAGGGTTATCCAATCACTTTATCTACACTAAGATCAGCTTTCCAGTTTCTTTTCTTGCTGACGCTGAAAAGCTGAGACGGTAAACGAGAGATGTAGGAGGTAGATGTGGATCTGGAGCAGTAGTCCATCATGTTATCAATGGAAAACACTGGGTTTAACACTTAGGGTCACTGTTTGGTCTCCAGATTCACTTCAACAGCTGAACCTCCTCACAATCAGCACTAAGAATAAACCTGATTTCTGCTTCTTTGTTTTAGTTTAACCAATCAGGTCGCTGATGCCACTACAGCTGGTGGTCACCTCCTGCATGTGGTGCACAACAAGAGCCCTGCTTGCAGCAGAATCAATGCCACATTGGTGTCAGAAGTGGGATAGTGGCTCCACTAATCTGGAGTAGAGTGGTGCTTCAAAGTACAAGGGAAGGGGATGACGATGAAGCTGGCATGGTGATGCTCCATGCTGGAGAAGGAATGTCCAGGCACAACAGTAGCGTGTGAGTGGCATGGCCAGCAGTTGATGGGTCATTACTAAAGACGAGCCTTTGTCCGTCCTTATAGGTAACAGTACAACCAGCTCAGACTAGCACGGCTTGTCACCAGCAAAACACTGCTGTAATGCTGGTGTGGTGCTGGTCTAGCTTGTCACCCAGCATGGTCATGGTGGTTGACCAGCATGGAAGCTAGACCAGCATTTTCTTCAGCAGGGGCGTTAGCATTACTCATTAGCCTAGTAGCTCCAGTGCTAAGAAGTAACCACCATTGGTTTTATAGCCACTCTGACTCCGCCCACTGTGCTTCATCACATCCAGGAGTCAAAATCAAGCACCGCTGTTATTTTCTGGCTGGTTTGGTGTTTAACAGCAGCAGCTGGAGCTGCAGGAACGATACGAGCGCCTATAAAGAGTCGGACGATAAAACAAGCAGATTCTGCCGACAGTGCCAAGTATGTGTAACTGCAGCCTGGAGAACCAGTGGGCGTAGCAAATAGGTGGAGACAATCTCAATCATTTTTTGCATCAGCCAATCATATAACAATAACGAATTGTCAAGCAGAAGATGCATTGGCCAATCAAACGCGTGAAGTACTGCATTGGCCAATCAAACGCTTGAAGTACATGTCTATCATTCTGTGCATTAGCCAATGGCTTTAAGAAAAACGAAGAAGATGTTATAAACTGCTCCAGCAGAGAACTATGAAGAGAGAGTCACTACACTGTTTAAAGAGTTACAGTCTCGTTTCTTATTTCAGATCAGATCAGTGTGATTAATCAATAGAAACTAGACATTCAGTGTAATAATGATATAAATATTACAGTTTTTCTCAATTTTTACACATATTTTCTGAAAGCTACCTCATACTCTCAGCTCCGGTCTCTCCGGCTCTGCTACTACTGCCTTGGCCTTCAGCGGCTGCGCTCTGGAGCACTGCTAGCTGTACAGCTAGCGAAGAGCTATAAGTTGTTGAGGCTCATTCTTAAATCAGTGTTTTAAGAACCACTGCAAACGATTTAAGATCTTTAGCGAATGGTTTTGAGAGCCATGCGCCAAATGACTGCCTCCAGTTTGGTTTGGAAGGGTACTGGAGGATTTAGTTCAGTTCAGAGCTGATACTGATCTTCAGCTAACTGTTCTAAACATACTCCAAGATGTGGCCCAAATCTGTGTACACTAACAAATCAGTGTGAACATTAACTGATAAATCAATTCAACAAACTCTGGATTGGCTGATGCAAAGAGTGATTGACAGCTCAGTCTAAACTGTGATTGGCCAATGCAAAAGGTGATTGACGGCCATGAGCTGTTATTTAATTGGTTGGTCCCTTGTATAATCATAGAACATATTCCACCAGCAATGAGCTGAAGCAGAGTTGGGCTGGAAGAGGGTCCAGATCTCTGACCAGCCTTGGCCGTCCGCATCAGTTAGCAGCCCAACCGCCTCCCCCAGAATCCAGGGCTGCAGACCACTAGAGGGCACTTCACAGCCCACAGGCTGAGAAACCCTGTGCTATATATTTAGTATAGTTACGCTTCCAGATTGAAGGAGGGTCATCAGCGTCCTCCAGTCTAGAGTCCAACTCAAGGTGACTCGTTTTTCTTTTCTGTGTCGCCCGGCTGCTTATTCCTGAGGGGTCGGCCCACAACGTTCCCGCAAGGTCGCCCTCATCTCTTAATTTCTTTGGCTGGAACGAGTCATTCCCGTCAACCAGCTGACGCAAATGGGGCGAGAAGGAACCCTTTTCTCAGAGACGCACACGGAGGCGAGGCAGAAACCCTGCCAGTCTCCTCCGCACTTGTTGGCTGCCACTTCTTATGAGTGTTACGTGCGGACACACAGAAAAAAGCGTCCCGTGGTGAAGTGAGCCGCCGGGCCTGGCTTGTCACTTTGATATCGTTTGACCTCTCTGCTCTGCCCTCTCCTCCCTCACTCCTCTCCTCCGCGCCTCCATCACTCGGATCTGGTGCGTCTGGCCGAGGCGGTGCAGATGTTCGCGAAGCAGGACATTAGGGACACAAACACAGGTCTGTGTGTGTGTGTGTACTCGTATTTCTACCCTTTAGGAACAAATGCTGGGCTCAAATCCAACAGACGAGCCACAGGGCTCCTCAGAGGCTCCTGACAGGTTTAGGTAAGTCAGTGTGTAGCTGATAGTCTACATACTTGTTATGGACATGTAGTTGCTGGGGTACACCATGGATAGGTCGCCAGTCCATCGCATGGCCAACACACACACACACACACACACCTACAGGCAGTTTAGAGTGAGGATCCTAACATGCATGTGTTTGGACTGTGGGAGGAAACCGGAGTACCCGGAGGAACCCACTCAAACACAGAGAGAACATACACACTCCACACAGAACCACCCGGACGGGAATCCAACCCAGTTCATCTTACTGTGAGGAGACAGTGCTGACCACTACACCACCATGCTGACCACTACACCACCATACTAACACTACACCACCATACTAACCACTACACCACCATACTGACCACTACACCACAATACAAACCACTACACCACCATATTAACCACTACACCACCATACTAACACTACACCACCATACTAACCACTACACCACCATATTAACCACTACACCACCGTACTAACCACTACACCACCGTACTAACCACTACACCACCGTACTAACCACTACACCACCATACTAACCACTACACCACCTTACTGACACTACACCACCATACTAACCACTTCACACCATACTACCCACTACACCACCGTACTAACCATTACACCACCATACTAACCACTACACCACCATACTAACCACTACACCACCGTACTGACCACTACACCACCATACTGACCACTACACCACCATACTAACCACTACACCACCGTACTGACCACTACACCACCGTGCTAACCACTACACCACCATACTAACCACTACACCACCGTACTAACCACTACACCACCGTACTAACCACTACACCACCGTACTGACCACTACACCACCATACTAACCACTACACCACCGAACTAACCACTACACCACCGTACTAACCACTACACCACCGTACTAACCACTACACCACCGTACTAACCACTACACCACCGTACTGACCACTACACCACCATACTAACCACTACACCACCATACTAACCACTACACCACTGCCTGGTTTTCAAACTAAGATTACAAAGATAACAGCTTTGTTTTGGACACTAACATATCTAGATGCAAGCATCTCATGAACTCACTCACTCGTACATGTTTAGCAGGCTGAAGGTTCCTCCCAAGGGGGCTCTTGTAGTCTTACGAAGGTTGCGAAGTGATTAAACACAGTTGAAAAGAGAAGTCTAGGAATGGAAGCATAAGTCACACAAATTGGTATCAGCTGCTTACTGCTCTGAGCTGCCTTCAGAATGAGATTGCATGCTTTCTCTGGGAACTACAGCACATCCATCACTGAAAGGAAGACTTGTGCATCTTTTATACAGAAACATAAAAGAATATGACGGCAAAAAGAAAGCAGAGGTTCGACACACTACAGGCACATAAACTGAATTTATCTTCACACACTGCTGCTGCTCCTTCCTCCTTTTTATATTTTATCACTGTCCAAAGAAAAATACATGTATCTTTATTTTTGTCATATTTTATTTTTATACATCTTTTGAATACGACCACTGTTGTTTACATTGTGTTCAAATTTCGTGATAAATGGACCAACAGAAATGCTCTGAAATGGGTTGGAAATAATTCTGGTTCCATTGACGTACATTAAAAGTAAAGACAGTTTTTGGCCTCTCCTGTAAAGTTACTATTATATATATATATATATCCATAACATTAAAACCACCTCCTTGTATCTACATCCACTGACCACACAGGAGCTACACTTACAGACTGTAGTTCATCTGATTCTCTGTATACTTTATTACTCTGTTCCTTAATGATCAGGACCCCCACAGGACCACCAAAGAGCAGGTACTATTAGGCAGTTTGATTATTCTCAGCACTGCAGTGACACTGATGTGGTGCTGGTGCATTAATGAGTGTTGTGCTGGTGTGAGTGGATCAGACACAGCAGTGCTGCTGCTGGAGTGTTTAAACACTGTGTCCACTCACTGTCCACTCTATTAGACACTCCTACTACTTGCTGGTTCACCTTGTAGATGTTAAGTCAGAGACAGTAGCTCATCTGCTGCTGCACAGTTTGTGTTCCTCTAGTCCTTCATCAATGGACACAGGACGCCGCCCACAGGACACTGTTGTCTGGGTGTTGCTGGTTGGTGGACTTTTCTCAGCAGGCCTGCTGTGTCTGATCCACTCACACTAGCACAACACAACACACACTAACGCACCACCGCCATGTCAGTGTCACTGCAGCACTAAAAATGATCTGTGGGGGTCCTGATCATTAAAGAACAGAGTAATAAACTATACAGGGAATCAGATGAACTACAGTCTGTAAGTGGAGCTCCTGTATGGTCAGTGGAGCTGATACAGTGGACAGTGAGTGGAGCTCCTGTATGGTCAGTGGAGCTGATACAGTGGACAGTGAGTGGAGGTCCTGTATGGTCAGTGGAGCTGATACAGTGGACAGTGAGTGTAGGTCCTGTATGGTCAGTGGAGCTGATACAGTGGACAGTGAGTGGACCTCCTGTATGGTCAGTGGAGCTGATACAGTGGACAGTGAGTGGAGGTCCTGTATGGTCAGTGGAGCTGATACAGTGGACAGTGAGTGGAGCTCCTGTATGGTCAGTGGAGCTGATACAGTGAACAGTGAGTGGAGCTCCTGTATGGTCAGTGGAGCTGATACAGTGAACAGTGAGTGGAGCTCCTGTATGGTCAGTGGAGCTGATACAGTGGACAGTGAGTGGAGCTCCTGTATGGTCAGTGGAGCTGATACAGTGGACAGTGAGTGGAGCTCCTGTATGGTCAGTGGAGCTGATACAGTGGACAGTGAGTGGAGGTCCTGTATGGTCAGTGGAGCTGATTACAGTGGACAGTGAGTGGAGGTCCTGTATGGTCAGTGGAGCTGATACAGTGAACAGTGAGTGGAGCTCCTGTATGGTCAGTGGAGCTGATACAGTGGACAGTGAGTGGAGCTCCTGTATGGTCAGTGGAGCTGATACAGTGGACAGTGAGTGGAGGTCCTGTATGATCAGTGGAGCTGATACAGTGGACAGTGAGTGGAGGTCCTGTATGGTCAGTGGAGCTGATACAGTGGACAGTGTGTGTAGATATTAGTAGGTGGTTCTCACATCGCCGCGGTGCCGCCCTCTCAGCTTGCTTGCTGAAGCTGGAACTCACTGTAAGTGCCCTGTATTGTGTCTCAGGTCTTTGAACTCTGCAGAAGCTGAAGTAGGCAGATACGCCTGTGAGCTGCCCGGAGAGCGCCTCTGGCCTCGTCACCTCACGTCTGAATGGTCACGGCTCAGCACAGCTCTGTACGACAGGCAGTGGGAACAAAAGCCGGTGGAGCTGCGAGCGGACAGATCACAGGTGGAGGTGGAAGCCTCGCTGCTCTGACACATTAAACAATAATGAAGACCCACTACGCTGACTGACTCAAGCCCATACCGAGGCTTTGCTGTAGGCTCTGAAGGCGGTAAGCACTGGGACGCTCAGCGACAGCACTGTAGGCGTGAGGCTGAGGGACGTAAATAATAAAAAAAAATAATAAATCATTTATTAATAATGTGTGGTGGGCAACACCTCTGCCCTTCATCACTGGGTTCAGTTCCCCGTGCAATGCCGATAAGAGTCTTTCCAACACTGCCTTCGTCGTCCTCTGTAGAAATGGTCTCACTGTAAGACGCTCCAGATACGAGAATGTAATAGAAATTTTTCCCATAGAGAATGAATAGGATGGAAAAGTGCACGCCAATCTACTGAACTTCTGCTCAACCGTCAGACGCCGCTTCGCATACACTGACTCAGGACCCCTGACCACGACTGCAGTGTTGGTTCGACCCGCACTCGTCTGTTTGTTGATTTATTCATCCCTCTTTTTTCCCCCCATAGAGTCCCATTCATTTTCAACACAGTCAAACATCATGGTTTCATTTAACATACAGCCTCCAAACTGCCAACACTCACTCAGGGCAAACACTAATCTACATACTGACCCACACTCGTCTATTTGTCGTTTATTCATCCCTCATTCTTTCCCTAGAGTCCCATTCATTTTCAAGTCCACACAAACCTCATGGTTTCGTTCAACTTCCAGCCTCTAAACTGCCTAAACTCACTCACTCAAAGCACTTTATGGGAAAAACACACTGACCCGCACTCCTCTACTTGTCGTTTATTCATACTCCTAATATCTCACACTGTTTAAGATGTGCAATCATCCTGTGGCTCCATTAGGAGATGCATTTTTCTAGTTTCCAATGTCATTGTATGTACTGCTGAGTGTCTCTTTGGTAAATCTATTGAAACCTTTTTATTTTATTATTTAATGTTCCAAGTGTTCATTAAAAATCTTGTTTTTGATCTTAAATCGTTATTTTAATTCTTATTTATTTACTTCATGAATAAAAACAGTGTTTCTAAATACGTTCCCGACTGCAAATGTTTACAAATGTCAGTAGTTCCTATCAAACTCCACAGTGAACACATAAGGGTTAATTCTGAGCCATGTTGTGCTGGTAGTGATACAAAAATGATTTTCATTAATATAGCTAAATAATAAAAGCTGAAATCAGGATTTCTGATGATCAAAAACAAGTCAACTGAGGAATTCATGGAAGCTCGAATGACGAAATTAATTCATAGCAAAATAAAATCTCAGTTTTAAGCATTAGATTAAGCATCAAATGGTTAATTTGTAATTATTCAACATGCAGAGATTCTGAGTTTAATTCTGTTATTTCAGATTAATGTGCTTAATATTTTATCCAATGAGAGTGTATGTTTATCAAACAACAACATATTGATCAAATTAGCCTTACTGGCTGTGATGATCCCCCCACAGCGCTGGTGCTTAAGCCCTGATTCTTTTAGTTCACGTACAGTTAAGAAATAGTTCAACTCTTTGTTAACTTACAGATATACTTCATTTAGCTACTGACAGATTCAACTCAGCTGTGATCAGATTCCACTCGGGTATTTGCAGATGTGTCAGCACATCCATCCTTATCCTGAATCCAATTCCCAGAATCCCCTGGGGGACCAGGTGACACTCCACCCCCAACCATCCATCAATCACATACGGTTATGAAGATCATCATCTCCAGAATACTGAACTGTTCTATCTGAACCCAGTTTGCTCATATGCTTTGAGAAGTATTGCTGGAGAGCGTGCTGAGCGTACTGAGCGAGTCTTCTCTGGTTTCTCTGGTTTGGGCCTGTTTGGGGTTTGGTTGTTGTATTTCTGTCTGTTTCAGTGTTTTGACTGATTGCCCGTCTCTGTTCACCCGTTAGACGTCAGCCTGCTCGCTTTTCGCCTCACTGTGTTTTTTTGTATTTGGTTCAGTAATAAAACCTCAGACGTGTTTTATTCCCAGGTGTCTGATTCATTCTGGCCTGTGACAGCATGTTTCACTCAGTTACTGATGTGTTTCACTCAGTTATGATCAGATTTCAATCAGGTACTATCAGATTTCAGACAGGTATTACTAGATTTCATTCAGTTATTATCAGATTTACCTCACTTATTGACAGAATTCACTCAGTTATTATCAGATTTCAATTAGTAATTATCCAATTTCACGGTTATTATCAGATTTACCTCACTTATTGGCAGATTTCACTCAGTTATTATCAGATTTACCTCACTTATTGGCAGATTTCACTCAGTTATTATCATATTTCAATTAGTAATTATCCAATTTCACTGTTATTATCAGATTTACCTCACTTATTGACAGATTTCACTCAGTTATTATCATATTTCAATTAGTAATTATCCAATTTCACTGTTATTATCAGATTTACCTCACTTATTGGCAGATTTCACTCAGTTATTATCAGATTTCAATTAGTAATTATCCAATTTCACGGTTATTATCCGATTTACCTCACTTATTGGCAGATTTCGCTCAGTTATTATCAGATTTCAAATAGTAATTATCCAATTTCACGGTTATTATCAGATTTACCTCACTTATTGGCAGATTTCACTCAGTTATTATCAGATTTCAATTAGTAATTATCCAATTTCACTGTTATTATCAGATTTTACTGCTATTATCGGATTTCATTTGTTTATTATCAGATCTCACTGTTATTTTCTGATTCCACTTAGTTATTTTAAGATAAGATTTCTCACATATATTGACAAATTCCATTCAGTTATTACCAGATTACACTCTATTATCAGATTTCACGCAGTTATTATTAGATTTCACTCAGTAATTATCATATTTATCACATATACTGACAGATTCCATTCAGTTATTATCATATTTCATTCAGTTATTATCACATTTCACTCAGTTATTATCAGATTTCACTAATTTATTATTAGATTTCATTTAGTTATTATCAGATTTCACTCAATTATTGTCAGATTTATCCCATATACTGACAGATTCCATTCAGTTACCATGATATTTAATTCAGTTATTATCAGATTTTACTCAATTATTATTAGATTTCACTCAGTAATTATCAAATTTCACTGTTATTATCAGATTCCACTCAGTTATTATCAGATTTTACTCAGTCATTATCAGATTTTACTCAGTAATTATGTATGTTTATTTTGCAGATTTGACTTGTTTATCAGATTTTACTCAGTAATTACCTGATTTCACTTGTTTATGACCATATTTCACTCATTTTACTGACATATTTCATGTAATCTGCATATTTGATTCTCAGCTTGTTTCACTCAATTATTATCAGTTTTCACAAATTTTACTGACCAATTTCATGTAATCTGCATATTTGACTCGGCCTCTTAGCTCGTTTCACTCAATTATGATCAGATTTCACTTCTTTATAGGATTTTGCTGACAAACTAATGGAAATATAATTGTATGGAGCTTCAAAATATTCCCCAGAGAATCGGGCAGCCTAAGCCTAAAGTCTTTAAGAGAAACAGAAAAAGAAAAATAACAGCCAGTGTTGCTAACTCAGCCACAGTATAACCTGTATTAATATCTGATACTAATCGAGAAGCTGTTAAACGTTTTACTCTATTTAGTCTATACGGTGTGGGTTTGAATGAGCTTGATGCCTAGTACCACACATCCTTGATTTTGCTCTGATCCATTAGCCACATGCTAGTCCGCTCTGCAAACACATTAAAAGCATGCATAAGCTGTTCACTGTGTCATACCATCACATTCACAAACACTGTAGAACATGTTCACTGTAGCCAAACCCGCGTCCAGCCAACTCCTTCAGCAACATTCGGCGTCAGTGAGCAGCTGTAAGCTAACGGCGTGCTGCTTGCTATCTGATTGCGTGCCGAGCGCTAAACCCTCTTGGCTTTGAATTTAGTCCGATGACAAAGCTGTCAGCCCCGGCTTCTCCTAATCACCTCGCCTTCCCGCTAAATGAAGTCTCCGAACTGTGAGCGCCAAGACGCGCCCCCAAAGATTAGCGATCGGCGCTGATTAGCTGGCGGCTATGTACCACGCTAATCGGCACGCAAGGAACACGCAGGGCACTGGAGCAGTTCACGCTGGCAGGCTCCGCTGCTGCCTCGAAGGAGACGGGACGAGGGTCCAATGTTGATTTCTCCTCCCCGCGCTGGAACAGTAGGAGGTTCCGTCACAGATGGTGCTGTCACAGAAAAGTAATCTGGCGCCTCAAAAATCGGGACCAATCTGGTGAAGATAATCTCCGCTCGGAGTTCTAAGAGGATATTGAGGAGCGGGAATGGAATTTGCAGTGTGAAGACAGATAACTGAGCCGCTCCGTCACACTGAACGCGAAGAAGTGGCTGCACGATATTAACCGTTCAGTATCAGCATCGCGATATCAGCCTTTGCGATATTGATATTGATATTGTGGATAAATCATAAAAGCTGTACCCACATTACCAAGTAAAAGTGGCAGAAATCGAATATTAACCAGAATCTGAGCTCTGTGAACACAAAATTATTATTTTTTTCAATCAAACCTAAGCTACGTTCATATATGTCCCTACAATAGATATACAGTTGCAAGAAAAAGTATGTAAACGCTTTGAAATGACCTGGTTTTCAGCATTAATTGGTCATAAAACTTGATCTACATCCAAGTCCCAAGTATAGACAAACTCAAGGGGCTCAACCTAATACCACACAAACAGTTATAATATTTCATGTTTCTATTGGACACATCCATTAAACATTTACAGTGCTGGTGGAAAAAGTAAGTGAACGCTTGGATTTAATAGCTGGTCGAACCTTCTTTGGCAGCAATAACCTCCAACAAGCGTTTCCGGTAGCTGCTCATCAGACCTGCTCAACGTTCAGGAGGAATTTTGGACCTTACAGAACTTCTACAGCTCAGCCATGTTTATAGGATGTCTGGTGTGAACAGCTCTCTTGAGGTCATTCCACATCATCTACTGGATTCAGGTCTGGACTCTAACTGGGCCGCTCCAGAGTTTCTTTTTTTGAAGCCATTGTATTAGTTGGTCATAAAATGTGATCTGATCTACACGCAAGTCCCAAGTATAGACAAACTCAATGGGCTCAACCTAATACCACACAAACAGTTATAATATTTCATGTTTCTATTGGACACATCCATTAAACATTTATAGTGCTGGTGGAAAAAGTAAGTGAATGCTTGGATTTATTAACTGGTCGAACCTTCTTTGGCAGCAATAACCTCCAACAAGTGTTTCCGGTAGCTGCTGATCAGACCTGCTCAACGTTCAGGAGGAATTTTGGACCTTACAGAACTTCTACAGCTCAGCCATGTTTATAGGATGTCTGGTGTGAACAGCTCTCTTGAGGTCATTCCACATCATCTACTGGATTCAGGTCTGGAGTCTAATTGGGCCGCTCCAGAGTTTCTTTTTTTGAAGCCATTGTATTAATTGGTCATAAAATGTGATCTGATCTATTATAATTATAATTAGTTATTGTAATTGTGTGGTATTACGTCGAGCCCATTGAGTTTGTCTATACTTGGGATTTAGATGTTGATCAGATCATGTTTTAGGACCAATTCATGCTGAAAACCAGGTCATTTTAAAGAGTTCACATACTATTTCTTACCACTGTAGAGTACTGTCCAAAAGTCTTAAGCTTAAGTGTGAAAGTCTTTATCTGATCAATACGTGTATGTTCACCAGTAAGACCACCAGATATGATTAGAACAGATGTAAATAATCAAGTGCTCTTACTTTTATTGGTGGAAGGCTAAAAGAATGTTCTCCACTCAGCAGAACGAGGATGGAGTTGGAAAAGATCTTCAAGTGGAATAATTTGTCTCTATAAACAAAGATCAGAATTAGAGATGTGTTACGACCTGGTCTAGGGTCAGGCCGGAACTGAAATTGAGAGTGGGTTCTCTCCCCTGACCTCTGCCAGACCAAACACCGGACACTGTTCAAACCTGAGAAGTGCAAGTTTATTGTCCACTAACAAGCGATGGATGGGACACTGGCTTCAGGGACAGGCGAACACCAAAATAACAAACAACTGAAGAGAGACCCCTAACTACCCCTAACTCCCTACAACAAAACAGGAGAAAAGGGTAGATAAACAAAAGGCACCCGTCCCCTACGTCCCACAGAGATCTTATGGAATCTAACAGAGCTGTAGCTAAATGGAAAGATGTGGTGGAGAGTGCCGGGCTGGTCTGGGCAGGAGTTGTTCCAGGTCAGGTCAAAGGAGAGAACCCTGAACGTCTCCCCAAGATGGCTGCTTGACGATCATTTATACTAGTAGGCTCCCCCTAGTGGTCAGTAGTGGACCTGCACACACAACATGGCCACCAATAGACTATTGGCTATTACGACCAGGGGTCGTAACAGAGGGGAAGGTCGATATATATACAGTGCCCTCCATAATTATTGGCACCCCTGGTTAAGATGTGTTCTTTAGCTTCTAATAAATTGAGGGTTTTTTTAAATAATATAGGACCACGATGGAAAAAAGAGCAAAATCCAACCTTTATCTCAAGTGCATTTATTCAGTAGGAAAAAAATCCCACATTAAGAAATAATTGTTTAACATCAAATAATGTGTGCCACAATTATTAGCACCCCTGATGTTAATACTTTGTACAACCCCCCTTTGCCAACAAAACAGCACCTAATCTTCTCCTATAATGTTTCACAAGATGGGAGAACACAGAAAGAGGTATCTTCGACCATTCCTCTTTGCACAATCTCTCTAAATCATCCAGCGACCTGGGTCCTCTCCTCTGCACTCTCCTCTTCAGCTCACCCCACAGGTTTTCAATGGGGTTAAGGTCTGGGGACTGAGATGGCCATGGGAGGAGCTTGATTCTGTGTGTGGTCAACCATTTCTGTGTAGATCTTGCCATATGTTTAGGGTCATTATCTTGCTGAAAGACCCAGTGACGACCCATCTTCAGCTTTCGGGCAGAAGCCACCAGATTTTGTTTTAAAATGTCCTGGTATTTCAAAGCATTCATGATGCCATGCACCCTAACAAGGTTCCCTGGGCCTTTGGAAGAAAAGCAGGCCCACAGCATCACTGATCCTCCCCCGTATTTCACAGTGGGCATGAGGTGCTTTTCTGCATACTCAGCTCTTGTGTTACGCCAGACCCACTTACAGCATTTGTTGCCAAAAAGCTCTATCTTTGTTTCATCTGACCAAAGCACACGGTCCCAGTTGAAGTTCCAGTACTGCTTAGCAAACTCCAAACGTTTACGTCTATGATTGTGAGTGAGAAAAGGTTTTTTCCGTGCATGCCTCCCAAACAGCTTGTTGGCGTGTAGATAGCGTCTGATGGTTGTTTTGGAGACTTCGTGACCCCAAGATGCTACCATTTGTTGCAGTTCCGTAACAGTGAGCTTTGGAGAACTTTTTATTTCTCTTATCATCCTCCTCACTGTGCGTGGTGGCAAAATAAACTTGCGTCCTCGTCCAGACTTGTTTACCACTGTTCCAGTTGCTTTAAACTTCTTAATAATTCCTCTGACAGTAGATACGGACAGGTGTAGGCGAGTGGCTATTTTCTTGTAGCCATTGCCTGACCTGTGAAGGTCAACACACATCTGCCTTACTTGAATGCTATGTTCCTTTGTCTTTCCCATGTTGAAGAGAAATGGCCTCTGTGTCACGTCATAATTATACCCCAGGGAAACAGGAAGTTGTGAATTGCTAATTAAATGTTCCTACATACTTTGATTAACTTCGTAAACTGCTGTAGAAGTGACAGAAATTCTTTAATTACATTTATTTCCTAAGAATTGTTAGGGGTGCCAATAATTGTGGAACAGGTGATTTTATGAAGAAATATTATTTCTTAGTCAGGGATTTTATTTTCCCCCTAAAACTCTACTTGAGTTAAAGGTTACATTTTTCTACACTTTTCAGTGTGACAGTATGTTTCCACAATAAAAACTGAATTTATTTTAAGGCTTTTGACACATCTTAACCAGGGGTGCCAATAATTATGGAGGGCACTGTATGTATGTGTGTCATAGCAGTCCAAACACTGCTGACCACCGCTGCTGATCCTCTCTTCAATGCTGTTCCTCTCCTCCACTGACCCTCACTGCTGTTCCTCTCCTCCACTGACCATCACTGACTGCTGTTCTAGGACCGCATATGAAAGTTACTCAAGTCTGATTTGAAGAGATGGGCTCTGATGCGTCAACACAGGCCTGACAAACATCAGATATGGTTCCTCGCTGTCGCCCAATGATACTCATATCAGTGGGAAACCAGAACTTGTCCAGAAACATCACAAGACAACTTCAGTACGAGCGCTCAAGGGCGATCTACAGTTATTTAACAGCAGTGAGATCCACGTATTCGTTTATTTCCCTTCTCATTAACTCCCGCTATCTTAATATTCTTATGCCGCTTGATGCCCGGAGGAGTGTTCAGAAGGCTTCTCTGGTGTTGAGGGTGAGTCAGTCACTTGATCACCGCAGGGCTTCCTCCCTCGCTTTCTCTCTCAGACTGGCTCTGAGCCTGGAGACCATATAGTGGAGCAACTTGTGAAATATTAACACCACCGTTCAGCGCGGCGTAGTAATGATTCAGACAGACCGACTGCACCAACTTTACAATCGCTCCAGGGTGAAAGACCATTAGGGTGGAACACTGCAGTCCAATAGCGGCACAAATCGTTCTTCTGATCCAACTCGCAGCTCGGACAAATGCCACTGACGAAGGAATCGAGGCTAACGGTCACAGTCAGCATGGTGTGAGGCCAGCTTGCAACATGAGCTCCTATAGTCAGCTGTGTTGGCACCACAATATGAAGGGTTAGCAGTAGGACTGTGCTAGAGGCCTACTTCGCAAACGTCCTACTTCGCCACATGGTGGCGTTTGTTTCATCATTAGGCAGCTTCTCTACCGTTTAAAGTTCAACGATCATGAAGTTATGATTGCAAAATAGTATGTGTGCCACAGTGTTCTGACAGCAAAGGCTCGAAAGTGGAATCTCACAGCATGCTGAGGAAGAGTGCTCCCATTTCCAGCCCTCAGGTGTACCCTCTATCTGAAAACGATCTTCTGCCATTCAAAAACCAGCGGTCATTAACTCGGCTGGACGTTCCTGGCAGGAGGGCAGGAAACAAGTGCTCTTACTTTTTCGCTTGAAGAGCAAGAAATGTTCAGCACTCAGCAGAACGAGGATGAAGGAGCCTCTTCAAATACTTCAAACGGAATGATTTGTCTCTACAAACAAAGATCAGAGTTAAAGACCTGTGAGCACTGTATCTGTACCGGACAATTTTCGGCCCAAATATACAATCAGCCGATTCTTTTTCAAACTTCCTGAGAGCTGATTGGTGATGTGAATCATAGGAGCTTATACTTGGTGAGTTAAGGGTTGCTGCAGTCCTGCACAAGGCCCCTCGGTCCCAGGACCCTGCAGATCCTCCCTTAAATGCTACAAAGACCTTTTGACTTGGGGACTAAAACTGTAGGCCTTGTGCAGGGCTGATCAAACACATGTGGTCAGTCTGACTGCTTTTGATTGTACCTGACTCAAAGCTACTTGTAAACTATGTAACACTACAGTTCCTCGTAGGGGAAGCAGAGTAAAGACATGTACTACACTGACAGAGCATCACTCACCCAGTACAGTGAGCATCAGACTGTTTGTGTGGCTTAATGCTGCCAATGGCAATGGTTGGTTTCTTTTCAACACAAACATAACATGATGCAGCATAACAGTCCAACCCGGCCCTCAATCAGTACTGGCTATCAGCATGATCAGCTATCGGAATCAGCTGTGATCAGTCCATCTCCAATCAGAACAGTCCATCTGTCCAGACTGAGGACTTTCCTGGAGTTCTGGGACCATAAAAAGCAGAGGAACTTTAGAACAAACAAAATCTTGACCAAATTAAACTGAAGCTTGTACTTCAGACACAAGATGAGAAGAACCAGTCCACTGGAAAAGACACAGTTGAAGGTAAAAGCTGAAGAGTGTGACCGGCTACAAGATGAGACCAGGAGACCAGGCACTTTGAAGACCCAAACAAAAGATTTTGGGACACGACTAACGTGCCCTTAAGCAGAACCCATAACCCCAACTCCTTCCCAGGTGCTATGGGCAAGGCCGCCCATTGCTCTGGACAAGTGTGCACACTGCCCCCTAGTGTATGTATTCACTAGAGAGTGGGTTTCACAGCATGGATGGGTTCTGTCCATATTCTATGTGCTATCTACATACTATCCATACAGTCAGACCGAGTTAGTGTCCTCTTGATAGCACATCTCCTCAGCTATGGAAGTAACACTGACCAATGCAATCTACAAGCAACCTTGCAGAAAGGTATCTGCAGGTCCTCCTATATATTTGTGGATCGTTTGTGGGGATGTGTTCTAAGCAGACTCTGCGCAGACATGTCCGATCTGCTAAAGTTAAGGGTACAACTAAATTACCTGTCATGTCTGCATCTGCACCTATGCCTGTCATGCTCACATTCACAGACCCAGTAATGGATGTAGGCCAGGCTGTCTCGCTGCAGAGATAATACGATGCTCGTTTCAGTCACTCAGGATTCACGCAGTCTTTCGTATGTGTGGTAACTTCATTCCGAAGCTTCACTCCTGAATCCGGCATGTCATGCTATCCAATAGAAAATGAGTAATTTCCAAATTTGTACCCTTACAGGATGAAAAAAATGTTCTTTCAATGTAAAGAGATTTTAATGAAAGTCATTTAGGAGCATTTCTATTGGTCCATTCATCAGCAGCTGCTGACACAATGTTAACGAGCAGCTTCCGCCACATAAGCCCATATAAACCCACCCAACAAACCTACATAGACATGTATTACAATAAGCAACACGCATCATAATAACCCTGAGGTGCCCAAAACTAACGATGTGACAACTGACCCTGACAACTGATATACAACAATCCACTATAAGTGACAAAACTGGAGCTTCCAAAACCACAAAATGCTACAAGAAAACGAGACTCCTAACAACCACCTGGAAGACCTGGTAGATCCACCAAACCTGCCCTCTAATAGATGCCCAGCACTTAAAGCTTTAAAAGAGAGAACATCAAGCTCCACTCCTGCATCAGAAAACATCCACAGAAAACTTCCACTGTGAGAAGACGCCTCAGCACTGTAGGTCTGAAAGGATGTGTAGCTGTTTAAGAAGCTCCTTGCTGAGAAAAGGAGGTCTCAGAACAATGCTCTGACCACTCCAGAGTCCAGACCTCAGAGCTAAACCATCTTCTAAGACTGAACTTTTGAGGAGTGTCTCTTCGAGAACTGGGAAGCTCTCCTGAGAAGAATGGACACTGTAATAAAGGTCAAGAGATATTTACTTGTCTTCAAAGGTTGTTTTGACTAGAACTTGAATGAAGGGCGGTCTCTGGCTTCTACACAGTGTGTAATAGTATGTGGGGGGTGTACGTCCATGTGGGGAGAGGTTGTCTGTGACTCTGGGGAAGGGTACGCCTGACAGACACTCGACTGAAGGACATTGAATCTGAATGTTCTCTATGCCACCTGAGACTCTCCGACACAAAGTGCGACCCAAGGCGCCCGCCGTCCCCAACACACGTCTGTTTCGTCCTCTTTCTTTGGGCACTTTGGCTCTGTTGAAGGATGAGGCTTGACACTAATATAGTTGGGGTTGGGAAGAATGCTTGTAGGTTGCGGGAGCCCAGACTATGTTGCGTTACCGTGTTACTGTCTCCAGTACAGCTTTGATCAGGCCTGAGATTTATGACCTAATACAGTCTGACCTGAACATACCATGTTTTATTTCCTAACTGGACCAGAAGCTGCCTGATCCTACAGCCATACATGAAACTCAACTTTCACAATAACAGTGCCTATTTAGAGTTAAGGTTTAGGGTTAGGGTTAAATGTTAGATTAGGGTTTAGGTCTTAGGGTTTAGTGGGTTTTAGTCTGAATAAACTTTCTAAGGGAGTAAGAACTTAATTCAACAACTATAGGGTTAGGGGTTAGGGTTGGAGTTAGGGCTTAGGTTTAGGGTTAGGGGTTAGGTTAGGGTTAGTTTCAGGTTAGGCTTAGGGTTTATGGTTAGGGTTAGTTTAGGGTTGGGGTTAGTGTTTATAGTTAGGGTTTAGGGTTAGGGCTAAGGTTTAGGGTTAGGGGTTAGGTTAGAGTTAGTTTCAGGTTAGGCATAGAGTTTATGGTTAGGGTTAGTTTAGGGTTGGGGTTAGTGTTTATAGTTAGGGTTTAGGGTTAGGGCTTAGGTTTAGGGTTAGGGTTAGATTAGGGTTAGTTTCAGGTTTAGGTCTTAGGGTTTAACAGGTTTTAGTCTGAATAAACTTTTCAAGGGGGTAAGAACTTAATTCAACAACTATAGGGTTAGGGGTTAGGGTTGGAGTTAGGGCTTAGGTTTAGGGTTAGGGGTTAGGTTAGGGTTAGTTTCAGGTTAGGCTTAGGGTTTATAGTTAGGGTTAGTTTAGGGTTGGGGTTAGTGTTTATAGTTAGGGTTTATGGATAAGTTTAGGGTTAGGGCTTAGGTTTAGGGTTAGATTAGGGTTAGTTTCAGGTTTAGGTCTTAGGGTTTAACAGGTTTTAGTCTGAATAAACTTTCTAAGCGGGTAAGAACTTAATTCAACAACTATAGGGTTAGGGGTTAGGGATGGAGTCAGGGCTTAGGTTTAGGGTTAGGGGTTAGGTTAGAGTTAGTTTCAGCTTAGGCATAGGGTTTATGGTTAGGGTTAGTTTAGGGTTGGGGTTAGTGTTTATAGTTAGGGTTTAGGGTTAGGGCTTAGGTTTAGGGTTAGGGTTAGATTAGGGTTAGTTTCAGGTTAGGGTTTATGGTTAGGGTTAGTTTAGGGTTGGGGTTAGTGTTTATAGTTAGGGTTTAGGGTTAAGTTTAGGGTTAGGGCTTAGGTTTAGGGTTAGATTAGGGTTAGTTTCAGGTTTAGGTCTTAAGGTTTAACAGGTTTTAGTCTGAATAAACTTTCTAAGGGGGTAAGAACTTAATTCAACAACTATAGGGTTAGGGGTTAGGGTTGGAGTTAGGGCTTAGGTTTAGGGTTAGGGGTTAGGTTAGGGTTAGTTTCAGGTTAGGCTTAGGGTTTATGGTTAGGGTTAGTTTAGGGTTGGGGTTAGTGTTTATAGTTAGGGTTTAGGGTTAAATTTAGGGTTAGGGCTTAGGTTTAGGGTTAGATTAGGGTTAGTTTCAGGTTTAGGTCTTAGGGTTTAACAGGTTTTAGTCTGAATAAACTTTCTAAGCGGGTAAGAACTTAATTCAACAACTATAGGGTTAAGGGTTAGGGTTGGAGTTAGGGCTTAGGTTTAGGGTTAGGGGTTAGGTTAGAGTTAGTTTCAGGTTAGGCATAGGGTTTATGGTTAGGGTTAGTTTAGGGTTGGGGTTAGTGTTTATAGTTAGGGTTTAGGGTTAGGGCTTAGGTTTAGGGTTAGGGTTAAATGTTAGATTAGGATTTAGGTCTTAGGGTTTAGTGGGTTTTAGTCTGAATAAATTTTCTAAGGCGGTAAGAACTTAATTCAACAACTATAGGGTTAAGGGTTAGGGTTGGAGTTAGGGCTTAGGTTTAGGGTTAGGGATTAGGTTAGAGTTAGTTTCAGGTTAGGCTTAGGGTTTATGGTTAGGGTTAGTTTAGGGTTGGGGTTAGTGTTTATAGTTAGGGTTTAGGGTTAAGTTTAGGGTTAGGGCTTAGGTTTAGGGTTAGATTAGGGTTAGTTTCAAGTTTAGGTCTTAGGGTTTAACGGGTTTTAGCCTGAATAAACTTTCTAAGCGGGTAAGAACTTAATTCAGCAACTATAGGGTTAGGGGTTAAGGTTATGGTTAAGGCTTAGGTTTAGGGTTCAGGCTTAGGGTTTATGGTTAGGGTTAGTTTAGGGTTGGGGTTAGGGCTTATAGTTAGGGTTTAGGGTTAAGTTTAGCGTTAAGGCTTAGGGTTAGATTAGGGTGAGTTTCAGGTTTAGGTCTTAGGGTTTAACGGGTTTTAGCCTGAATAAACTTTCTAAGCGGGTAAGAACTTAATTCAGCAACTATAGGGTTAGGGGTTAAGGTTATGGTTAGGGCTTAGGTTTAGGGTTCAGGCTTAGGGTTTATGGTTAGGGTTAGGGTTTATGGTTAGGGTTAGGGTTTATAGTTAGGGTTTAGGGTTAAGTTCAGGGTTATGGTTAGTGTCACAAATCTCAAAACACAAAGGGTTTTAGTCTGAATAAACTTTCTAATAGGATGAGAACTCAATTCACTGACTCCTGTCTGCATATAATTGCTGTCCCATGACAAACACATATCTTTATCTTTGTTGATTTTAAATCTTTCCATGTTATTCGAATGCAGCATGAACACAGTTTACATCGTGTAAAGATTCCATGATGAATGGACCTAAAGAAATGCTCCAAAACAGCTTGGAAAGCATTCGAGTTCCACTGACTTGCTTTAAAAGTGAAGTCTGTTTTTGGCCTCTCCTATAAAGTTGCCATTTGGAAGATACTTGTTTTTCTTTGGACAGCAACGGTATACAAGATGGTCTTCATCACTCAGAATAATGCTAGCCAACAGAATGAGCCAGTAGTGTTACCCTCCAAGCATTTGAGGTTGCATTAGCTCTCAGCTTGGTAGCATCATGTAATGTGGAAGGGATCTAGATTAGGAACTGGATGGACAACTGGAATTTCCTGCCGCAATGATTGGCATGTCTGACCAAACCGTGTTGTATTATCTATAAAAAGTAAATGCAAACATTGGTTTGGATCAGCATCAGTATTGGCTGACACTAATATACTCCAGACATGATCACCTACATGGTCAGACTACAGGTATCCGGTGGGGACACATCATCCATAACCCAAGGTCTCAATCTCAAAAACACTGATGGCTCAATCTCTTAAGAATTGTGTGAGTCCTATTCCATATTGATCCATATTTAACTCTGTATTGATGATAATGTATAATCGAGAACATGTTTGTGTTGGTTTACGTGTCTGAAGAGTTTCTGTGTAGGCCTGGAAGGTCACTCTGAGGAAAAAGCAGTAAAAAAAGAATTATATAAGTTCGCAAGGTCAGCGCTTGGCGGGACAGCAGCCAGAAAGATAAAGTACAGGACAACTTGGTCCCTATAGATAACTCCCTGTGACCTCACGACTCATTTGAATATCAAGTCTTTGAACATCTATAAGGATTTGATGTATTGTGAGGGTAACTGGGAAGGTCAGACGTTACCTCAGCTAAGAAAACACGGGAAGGGGAAGGAGGAACTCGTGGGCTGAGGGAGGAGGAACCACAAGAATCAGAGATGCAACTACAAGGCCCGGTATGGGAGTGTAACACTCGGAGGACCTACCAGACACAGTTAAAAGGCAGGTTGGGTTTATTTACACACTCATAGTCGAAGCCAATGCAGACCGGCAGCAACAGAGAACACAGCAAACATAACCAAAGGCAAACCCGGAGACGAAGCCAAAAGATCAGTCCAAGGTCAGAAAGCAAGAAACAATCCAAGCCAGCAACCAAAACAAACAGAGCAAGACAAGAATCACAAACAACCTGGAAAACAGAGCTAGAGTCAAATCAGGAGAGCAGGATAAACGCTAGAGAGACCCACTCAGTACGCAATAGCTGGAAATACCTCGCAAGTGTACGGGGTAGTATATATATATATATACACACACAGATCAGTAAATAAACTACAGGTGATGATGGTTAGAACTCTCGGGGCGATGAATGGAAGTCAATTTGCACGCTAGATTTGGCAACACTTACCACGTACCTGGGCTTCGTACAACACACACTCACATTCACACCTACAGGCAATTTAGAGTGACTGATCAACCAAACATGCATGTGTTTGGACTGTGGGAGTAAGCCAGTCAGTGTATAGTATATATCAGTGTATAGTGGATCAGTGAACCACTCACAACCCAGCGGCAGACTTAGTGTGAAGGGATCACTACATGTGTTTGTGAACATAATGTCTGAAAAGTCTTTTGGGTTCCTGGTCAGTTCACTATATAACAAATGCTGTATAGTGAATAGTGAATAGTGAATGAGTGAACCACTCAGAACCCAGCGACAAACTTAGTGTGAAGGGATCACTAATAGCGTCTGTGAACATAGTGTCTGAAAAGTCTTTTGGGTTCCTGGTCAGTTCACTATATAACAAATGCTGTATAGTGAATAGTGAATGAGTGAATCACACAGAACCCAGCGGCAGACTTGGTGTGACAGGATCACACCAAGTAAAAAGTGAATAGTAAATGAGTGAAGTACCTACAACCCAGGAGCAGACTTGGTGTGAAAGGATCACTACTAACGTTTGTGAATGGAGTGAATAGTAAATGTGTGAAGTACCTACAACCCAGGAGCAGACTTGGTGTGAAAGGATCACTACTAACGTTTGTGAATGGAGTGAATAGTAAATGAGTGAAGTACCTACAACCCAGCGGCAGACTTGGTGTGAAAGGATCACTACTACGTTTGTGAAAGAAGTGAATAGTAAATGAGTGAAGTACCTACAACCCAGCGGCAGACTTGGTGTGAAAGGATCACTACTACGTTTGTGAAAGAAGTGAATAGTAAATGAGTGAAGTACCTACAACCCAGCGGCAGACTTGGTGTGAAGGGTCCATTACTAGCGTTTGTGAATGGAGTGTCCGAAAAGTCTATTGGTCTCCTGGTCAGTTCACTATGTAGCAAACGCTGTATAGTGAACAGTGAATGAGTAGATGAGTGAACCAGCAGTGCCAGGCGTGGTGTGAAGGGGCTGCTACGTTAAAATTCTTTACATTTTATCGGAAAAGCACTTTAGGCTTCAGTACTGCTACAGTAGGAAGAGACAGCAGCACCACCGAAAGAGTGATTCCACTGAAACGCTCAATAACCGCCTTGCTGCGCTGTCCGAGGTCCTGAAGCGTCCTGGGCGCCAATTCAGCACTTCCTGACTGAGACTTTAATGGACTTTTATCTGGCTGGAGTAGTTTGTCAATGCGAGGCGCAATGAAGACGAATGGATGTGCTGAGCTAATTCGAAAAGGATACAGAGTAAGTGAATATACCTGCTCCCAGTTTAAACTCCCAACCCTGCTCCCACCAGTCAGTCATCAGCGAGACTGACTGACGCACTGACGTGACTGACTGATCGGTTGATTGATTCGGACGAGCTGGCTGTTTATTAGACCGCCTGCGACGCTGCGCCAGGAATAAACATGTCACGACGAGCTGAAAGATACAGCGAGAGACGACACCGCTGTAGTCTTATTTTAGTGTTATGGATTATGTATTATGGGTAATTGATTAATGGCAAACAAACCAGGCACCGCATTTCACAAACTCTTATGTACCGTATTGGAAATCAGTGCTGATCCAAGAAGAGGGAATATTTTTAATCTGCGTCTGTCAAATTGGTACATTAATTGGACCTATTTGCTCAAACTGGACCCCTAGTGCATTACAATGCACTACACAACACTGTAACACTAACTTCACCTACCTGTGTACAGCTAAACCGTTACACTATCTTCACCTACCTGTGTACAGGTAAACCGTAACACCACCTTCATCTACCTGTGTACAGGTAAACCGTAACACTACCTTCACCTACCTGTGTACAGGTGGACTGTAACACTACCTTCACCTACCTGTGTACAGGTCAACTGTAACACTACCTTCACCTACTTGTGTACAGGTAAACTGTAACACTACCTTTACCTACCTGTGTACAGGTAAACTGTAACACTACCTTCACCTTCCTGTGTACAGGTCAACTGTAACACTACCTTCATCTACCTGTGTTCAGGTAAACTGTAACACTACCTTCAACTACCTGTGTACAGGTAAACTGTAACACTACCTTCACCTACCTGTGTACAGGTACACTGTAACACTACCTTCACCTACCTGTGTACAGGTAAACTGTAACACTACCTTCGCCTACCTGTGTACAGGTCAACTGTAACACTACCTTCACCTACCTGTGTACAGGTCAACTGTAACACTACCTTCGCCTACCTGTGTACAGGTCAACTGTTACACTACCTTCACCTACCTGTGTACAGGTACACTGTAACACTACCTTCACCTACCTGTGTACAGGTAAACTGTAACATTACCTTCACCTACCTGTGTACAGGTACACTGTAACACTACCTTCACCTACCTGTGTACAGGTAAACCGTAACACTACCTTCACCTACCTGTGTACAGGTAAACTGTAACACTACCTTCACCTACCTGTGTACAGGTAAACTGTAACACTACCTTCATCTACCTGTGTGCAGGTAAACTGTAACACTACCTTCACCTACCTGTGTACAGGTACACCGTAACACTACCTTCACCTACCTGTGTACAGGTACACCGTAACACTACCTTCACCTACTTGTGTACAGGTAAACTATAACACTACCTTCACCTTCCTGTGTACAGGTCAACTGTAACACTACCTTCATCTACCTGTGTTCAGGTACACTGTAACACTACCTTCACCTACCTGTGTACAGGTACACTGTAACACTACCTTCACCTACCTGTGTACAGGTAAACTGTAACACTACCTTCGCCTACCTGTGTACAGGTCAACTGTAACACTACCTTCACCTACCTGTGTACAGGTCAACTGTAACACTACCTTCGCCTACCTGTGTACAGGTCAACTGTTACACTACCTTCACCTACCTGTGTACAGGTACACTGTAACACTACCTTCACCTACCTGTGTACAGGTAAACTGTAACATTACCTTCACCTACCTGTGTACAGGTACACTGTAACACTACCTTCACCTACCTGTGTACAGGTAAACCGTAACACTACCTTCACCTACCTGTGTACAGGTAAACCGTAACACTACCTTCACCTACCTGTGTACAGGTAAACTGTAACACTACCTTCATCTACCTGTGTGCAGGTAAACTGTAACACTACCTTCACCTACCTGTGTACAGGTACACCGTAACACTACCTTCACCTACCTGTGTACAGGTACACCGTAACACTACCTTCACCTACTTGTGTACAGGTAAACTGTAACACTACCTTCACCTTCCTGTGTACAGGTCAACTGTAACACTACCTTCATCTACCTGTGTTCAGGTAAACTGTAACACTACCTTCAACTACCTGTGTACAGGTAAACTGTAACACTACCTTCACCTTCCTGTGTACAGGTAAACTGTAACACTACCTTCATCTACCTGTGTTCAGGTAAACTGTAACACTACCTTCAACTACCTGTGTACAGGTAAACTGTAACACTACCTTCACCTACCTGTGTACAGGTACACTGTAACACTACCTTCACCTACCTGTGTACAGGTAAACTGTAACACTACCTTCGCCTACCTGTGTACAGGTCAACTGTAACACTACCTTCACCTACCTGTGTACAGGTCAACTGTTACACTACCTTCACCTACCTGTGTACAGGTACACTGTAACACTACCTTCACCTACCTGTGTACAGGTAAACTGTAACATTACCTTCACCTACCTGTGTACAGGTACACTGTAACACTACCTTCACCTACCTGTGTACAGGTAAACCGTAACACTACCTTCACCTACCTGTGTACAGGTAAACCTAACACTACCTTCACCTACCTGTGTACAGGTACACCGTAACACTACCTTCACCTACCTGTGTACAGGTACACCGTAACACTACCTTCACCTACCTGTGTACAGGTAAACTGTAACGCTACCTTCACCTACCTGTGTACAGGTAAACTGTAACGCTACCTTCACCTACCTGTGTACAGGTACACTGTAACACTACCTTCACCTACCTGTGTACAGGTACACTGTAACACTACCTTCACCTACCTGTGTGCAGGTACACCGTAACACTACCTTCACCTACCTGTGTGCAGGTACACCGTAACACTACCTTCACCTACCTGTGTACAGGTACACTGTAACACTACCTTCACCTACCTGTGTGCAGGTACACCGTAACACTACCTTCACCTACCTGTGTACAGGTGGACTGTAACAGTACCTTCACCTACCTGTGTACAGGTAAACTGTAACAGTACCTTCACCTACCTGTGTACAGGTAAACTGTAACACTACCTTCACCTACCTGTGTACAGGTACACTGTAACAGTACCTTCACCTACCTGTGTACAGGTACACTGTAACACTACCTTCACCTACCTGTGTACAGGTACACCGTAACACTACCTTCACCTACCTGTGTACAGGTAAACTGTAACACTACCTTCACCTACCTGTGTACAGGTGGACTGTAACAGTACCTTCACCTACCTGTGTACAGGTGGACTGTAACAGTACCTTCACCTACCTGTGTACAGGTACACTGTAACACTACCTTCACCTACCTGTGTACAGGTAAACTGTAACACTACCTTCACCTACCTGTGTACAGGTACACCGTAACACTACCTTCACCTACCTGTGTATAGGCAATCCGTAACACTACCTTCACTTACCTGTGTACAGGTAAACTGTAACACGCTGAGTGAGCTTAATTGCGAGTGAAATAGTAACTTTACAGGAGAGGCCAAAAACTGTCTACACTTTCAATGCAACTCAGTGGAACCAGAATATTTCCCAGGTGATTTTGGAGCATTTCTATTGGCCCATTCCTCGTGAAACTGTTACACAATACAAACGGCAGCCATCGTGTTTAAATGATGCAGGAAAATAAAAAACAAATAGAGAACCAACGTTTTCCTTCGGACAGCTGTAAGACAGTGAGGCAGGACAGAGAAAGGAGAAGCAGAAAGACGGATAAAAGAGAGGAAAAGGAACGGAGCGGAGAGAACGAGGGGCTTTAGCATGCGTCAAAGAGAGAATTAATCAGCAGCGGAGGAGGAGAGGAAGATGGGATTAGTCCATTGTGGCGGATTGTCTGTGCGTTCCTCTCACTGTTACCGTGTTATTATCAGAGGTCTCAGATTAAACCCGAATGGGATTATTGAGGGTGGTCGGGGGGTTTTGTTTGTCTGTATGTTGGGGTCTGGTGGTCCTCAGCCCTGGACATGTGTTTTTCAGGGGAGTTTAAAGCAGCAGGTTAAGTGGGATTAAGCCTTGAGACGTATGCTTGTTGACCTATAGTGGCCCATATACACAGCGGTATGTAGGCCAGCGCCCTCCGAGCATATCATCGCTCTCCAAAGGAAAACAAGTATCCCCAAAGCGCCAACTTTACAGGAGAGGCCATAAACTGTCTTTACTTTCAATGCAGAGTGCTGTAAAAAGCCCCCATTGGCTGAATTGGACCAGTCTGGTGGTCTTCATTAACTGCACATTGCACCAGTAAGAGCAGAGTGTGAAGTTCAGTTAGCAGGTAAGAGACAGTTTAGCTCTAAATATTGCAATAACACAACATTATGGGACATACCAGAGTTCAAAAGAGGACAAACTGTTGGTGCATGTCTTGCTGGCGCATCTGTGACCAAGACAGCAAGTCTTTGTGATGTACCAAGAGCCACGGTATCCAGGGTAACATCAGCAGACCACCAAGAAGGACCAACCACATCCAACAGGATTAACTGTGGACGCGAGAGGAAGCTGTCTGAAAGGGATGTTGGGTTCTAACCCGGATTGTATCCAAAAAACATAAAACCACGTCCACCAAATCACGGCAGAGTTAAATGTGCACCTCAGCTTCTCCTGTTTCCACCAGAACTGTCCGTCTGGAGCTCCACAGGGTCAATATACACGGCCGGGCTGCTATAGCCAAACCTTTGGTCACTCGTGTCAATGCCAAACGTCAGTTTTAATGGTGCAAGGAGTGCAAATCCTGGGCTGTGGACAATGTGAGACATGTATTGTTCTCTGATGATCCACCTTCACTGTTTTCCCCACATCCGGGAGAGTTACGGTGTGGAGAAGCCCCAAAGAAGCGTACCACCCAGACTGTTGCATGCCCAGAGTGAAGCATGGGGGTGGATCAGTGATGGTTTGGCCCAATACTTGTGCTAGATGGGCGCGCGTCACTGCCAAGAACTACCGAACCATTCTGGAGGACCATGTGCATCCAATGGTTCTAACATTGTATCCTGAAGGCGGTGCCGTGTATCAGGATGACGATGCACCAATACACAAAGCAAGACTGGAGAAAGATGGTTTGATGAACATGAAAGTGAAGTTGAACATCTCCCATGGCCTGCACAGTCACCAGATCTAAATATTATTGAGCCACTTTGGGTTGTTTTGGAGGAGCGAGTCAGGAAACGTTTTCCTCCACCAGCATCACGTAGTGACCTGAACACTGTCCTGCATGAAGAATGGCTTAAAATCCCTCTGACCACTGAGCAGGACTTGTATATGTCATTCCCAAAACCAACTGACGCTGTACTGGCAGCAAAAGGAGGCCCTACACCATACTAATCAATTACTGTGGTCTAAAACCAGGTGTTTCAGTTTCATTGTCCAACCCCTGTGTGTGTGTGTATATATATATATATATATATATATATATATATATATATATATATATATATAGTATACAAACCTAGACTACAACTATGCTGAGTGATGATGTAGGCAGCTCAGACCAGAACATTAAACACAATATGAGCGCAGGCCAGCGGGGGAGGTAGTGGGGGAGATCGTGTTCAGGCATGGTACAAAGCATCTGGGCCTAGTGTGAGCACAGCCGTGGAACAACAACAACGTGTCATTTGTAGAGGAGTTAACGTAGTGGTGGATCTTGTAGGTGTTTAGGAGTCTGAAGAAAGAGCCATGAACTTACACCAGCAGGAGCTGTGAATGCACATGGTTGTAGCCTTCAAACCAAGAGTTTTATAGATGCTGGGCTACTTAGTTTTATAATACTTGAGTTATAAATCCATTAAACATCAGATAATGGCCTGGCCTACTGTTAATACTAATAGGTTTTAAACTTTTCCAATGAATCTGAGACGGGGAGACTGTTTAGGAGGTTTATCTGCATCTCTCTGCTCATTTCCAGAAGAATGAAAATCCGCCTCGGGACTCAAACAGAGCACTAGAGCGAAATGCAGAGTTATTAACTATCTGTCCCATCTGTGACATTTCCCAGTTGTATCCGAACAAAGTCCCGGCTGCCTCCGAGAGAGAATACACGTCTTATCTTTCTTGCAATATTCTCCAGAACCTTCTTAACAATCCTTCCACAGGCATTTGTTTCATTTATGCAAGACTGCCGCAGCTCTTCTGAAGCATTAGTCCTTTGAAGAGTTCCGACACTGCCTGCTTGAAACGTCGTTCTGAATTCTCCAGAGGATTTGCTTCCTTTTTTTTTTTACCCCAATGTTTCAATCTAGCTTTAGCCTAATAGCAGGCCATTTCTCCAAGTAATTTCTTAGAGCTAGATCAATCAACCTTAGAAGCTGAAATCAAATACAGCAGATTTTCAGGGAATCAGAGTGAATGTTTGTGAAGTTTAGAATAGTTTCTCAGTTCCGGATGTCCTGATTTGATTCAAAGTTTTAAGCTGTCCAGTGGTGGAGCTTTACACCACTCCAGAGTCCAGAGGTCGAGTTTTACCTCACCCCAGAGTACAGTGGTGAAGCTTTACACCACTCCAGAGTCCAGTGGTGGAGCTTTACACCACTCCAGAGTCCAGTGGTGGAGCTTTACACCACTCCAGAGTCCAGTGGTGGAGCTTTACACCACTCCAGGGTCCAGTGGTGGAGCTTTACACCACTCCAGGGTCCAGTGGTGGAGCTTTACACCACTCCAGGGTCCAGTGGTGGAGCTTTACACCACTCCAGGGTCCAGTGGTGGAGATTTACACCACTCCAGAGTCCAGAGATGGTGCTTTACACCACTCCAGAGTCCAGTGGTAGAGCTTTATACCGCTCCAGAGTCCAGTGGTGGAGCTTTACACCACTCCAGAGTCCAGTGGTGGAGCTTTACACCACTCCAGGGTCCAGTGGTGGAGATTTACACCACTCCACAGTCCAGAGATGGTGCTTTACACCACTCCAGAGTCTAGTGGTAGAGCTTTATACCGCTCCAGAGTCCAGTGGTGGAGCTTTACACCACTCCAGAGTCCAGTGGTGGAGCTTTACACGACTCTAGAG
Organism: Megaleporinus macrocephalus; assembly: GCA_021613375.1. Classification (NCBI taxonomy): domain Eukaryota; kingdom Metazoa; phylum Chordata; class Actinopteri; order Characiformes; family Anostomidae; genus Megaleporinus; species Megaleporinus macrocephalus. The sequence continues at coordinate 5,444,097 of CM038712.1, forward strand.
TCCAGTGGTGGAGCTTTACACGACTCCAGGGTCCAGTGGTGGAGCTTTACACGACTCCAGGGTCCAGTGGTGGAGCTTTACACCACTCCAGAGTCCAGTGGTGGAGCTTTACACCACTCCAGAGTCCAGTGGTGGAGCTTTACACCACTCCAGAGTCCAGTGGTGGAGCTTTACACCACTCCAGAGTCCAGTGGTGGAGCTTTACACCGCTCCAGAGTCCAGTGGTGGAGATTAACATCACTCGCGAGCCGATGCTTGGCATTGCACATAGTGATCTTAGGCTTGTGTGTAGCTGCTTAGCCATGTAAAACCATTGAAGCTCCTGAGGCACAGTTCTTGGGCTGATGTGGCTTCCAGAGCCAGCTTTTAAGCAATGGTGTACACTGCAGCTGGAGAACAGAAAGTAATTTTCCACATAGGGGGCGCTATCACACTTTCTCAGGGTGCCTGTGCTTTACGTCGTTTACAGTCACACAAAATCAATTTAACCGAGGTGGTTAAGGAAACCACCTCAGGAAACAGGAAAACTGGTGCAAGGCTGACTTCACCCTCGTGGGGTCAGTAGGAGTGAGTATTGTATCGGTATCGAGGTCCACCAACCGCCAACACACAAGTTGTAGCTCAACACTTTAGTAGGTGGTGGTTTGTTTTCTGGGTGGTTGGTGGCTTTTAGTTCAGCTCCAATCTCTCTTCATCACATCAGCATCACCTCCAACATCTACTGTGATGCTCTGTTTGTTCTTTCTCTCCTAATATCTCCTCACCTCCATCTCCTCCACTCTGTTCTTCAGCAGATTCACATGACGGAAAAACAAAGGGTAATTAGGAACTGTGTCCACATACTTTTGTCCTTTGTCAATATAGTCTATGTCCTCTCTAACACACATCAGAGCTTTGCAATAAGGTTTGTGAGCACCTGTCAGATTGCTTGGTAGATGTGACTGCAGTGAGTTTTATTACTACAGCTTTACGAGCAGGTTGACATGCCAATCTCAGAACTGGCAGGTAATAGAGGGGCTGCTGAGCATGTGAAGAATAGAGAAGCAATGAGTATATATATATATATATATATATATATATAGATATATATAGATAGATAGATAGATACATATTTTTCATTGGACAGTGAGAATATATCTATCTCCATTTTTGTCGATTTTGAGCTTTCTACATCATTGAAACATGCCAATGGCCTTTTATATTGTGTAGAGGTTTAATGATGAACGAACCAATAGAAATGCTCCAAAATAGCTTGAACATAATTCTGGTTCCATTGACTTACATTGAAGGTAAAGTATGTTTTTGGTCTCTCCTGTAAAGTTGCAATTTTGGAGACTTGTTTTTCATTGGACAGCGATGATATGTATGTGTGCATATATATATATATATATATATATATATATATATATATATATATATATATATATATATATATATATATATATACACACACACACACACACACACACACACACACACACACACACACATACAAAGCACAGCATCACAGATGCACTGGCTATTGCGAGAAAGGTTGTAGAGCATTTCTATGAAAGGCTTTCTAGGAATACGCCACCCAGACATTTCATATCAATGTTTGTGTTTAATATATAAGAACATTACAAGGAATCATCTGCCTGTGTGTCCCGGCTCCAGCGTCAGTGCTGAGCAGCCCTGCACGCCTGCGCCTGCCCAGCGCCGACAAGCAAGAGAGGGAATAAACAATGAAGCGAAAGATGAAGCTTATGTGAGGCTGACGTTGGTCCCAATCCGAGAGCCTTCACGCACTGCAGGCTGATTAAAGCCTCCAGGCTGAGCGTGTCCACTCGCATCATCACGTAGAGAAGAGAAAAGAGACCACTGTTGACTCAACGACTGCTCGGCAAACTGGAGTAACTCAATTACTGGAAATTGTCACAGGAGAACAAAGAGTTCCTTCGTTTAATCCATATATCTACATACAGCTCACAGCGCCTCACATTATTGATTAGCACTGATTATCACGTCAGCGCGCCCACGCTGCGAGCTCCTGATGCGAAAAATACGTGGCGTGATGGATTTCAAGACAGAGAAGGGGATAAAGAAGGTATCGAGGGGTAAAGGAGAAGAGGCTGGTACGTTGGGCTCAGTTGGAGAGTGGTGAATGGGTCAGCAGGAGCAGGTCAGACTTTCAGCACTGTAGACTAATGTACTCATTTCATGTAACTGAAGCAAAAGAAATGTCCGTCCTGCTGTCTGATCTGAGTAATTACTATTTCTGTTTAATAAAGCAACAACACTTCTCATCCTCAGACTCGATTAATCAATACAATACTCGATTACTAAAACAATCAATACTGCAGCTCTGGACTCCACCACAGAATACATCCTCTCCGACTCTGAGCAGATTCTTACAGACAGAGATGAAGCATGTTTAACGCCACAGAGAGAGAGAGAGAGAGAGAGAGAGAGAGAGAGAGAGAGAGAGAGGGTGAGAGACTGAATGATAAAGAGAGAGAGAGACTGAGTGATAAGTGATAGAGACAGAGAGAGATAGAGAAAGAGAGAGAGTGAGAGACTGAATGATAGAGATAGAGAGACTGAGCGACAGAGAGAGAGAGACTTAGTGATAGAGAGAGAGAAAGAAAGAGAGAGAGAGAGAGAGAAAGAGAGACTGAGAGAGTGAGAGAGAGAAAAAAACTGATAAAGAGAGAGACTGAGTGATGAGACAGGCAGATAGAGAGGGATAAAGATAGAAGAGACAGGGAGAGGGAGACTGAGTTATAGGGAGAGAAAGAGAGAGAGAGAGAGAGAAAGAGAGAGACTGAGTGATAGAGAGAGAGAGAGAGATATGGAGACAGAGAGAGAGGGGGAGAAAGAGACCAGCTGTAACAGGCCTGTCTATATATATATATATATATATATATATATATATATATATATATATATATATATATATATATATATATAGAGAGAGAGAGAGAGAGAGAGAGAGAGAGAGACAGGTATAGAAAGAATGAGGTAGAGAGAGAAAATGAAGTACAGAGAGAGAATGAGGTAGAGAGAGAGAATGAGGTAAAGAAAAAATGAGGCAAAGAGAGAATGAGGTAGAGAGAGAGAGAATGAAGTAGAAAGAGAGAATGAGGTAGAGAGAGAGAATGAGAGAGATAGAGAGAATAAGGTAGAGAGAGAATGAGGTGGAGAGAGAAAATGAGGTAGAAAGACAGAACATGAAGTAGAAAGGGAGAATGAGATAGAGAGAGAGAATGACATACAGATAGAGAGAATGAGGTAGAAAGAGAGAAAATGAGGTAGAGAGAGAGAACGAGGTAGAAAGGGAGAATGAGGTAGAGAGAGAGAATGAGGGAGAGAGATAGATAGAGAGAATAAGGTAGAGAGAGAATGATGTACAGAGAGAGAGAATGAGGTACAGAAAGAGAATGAGGTACAGAAAGAGAATGAGGTAGAAGGAGAGAAAATGAGGTAGAAAGACAGAAAATGAGGTAGAGAGAGAATGAGGTAGAGGGAGAATGAGGTAGAGAGAGAGAATGAGGTAGAGAGAGAATGAGGTAGAGTGAGAGAGAATGAGGTAGAGAGAGAGAGAATGAGGTAGAGTGAGAATGAGGTAGAGAGAGAGAGAATGAGGTAGAGTGAGAGAGAATGAGGTAGAGAAAGAGAATGAGGTAGAGTGAGAGAGAATGAGGTAGAGAGAGAGAATGAGGTAGAGTGCGAGAATGAGGTAGAGAGAGAGAATGAGGTAGAGAGAGAGAGAATGAGGTAGAGAGAGAGAGAATGAGGTAGAGAGAGAGAATGAGGTAGAGTGAGAGAGAATGAGGTAGAGAAAGAGAATGAGGTAGAGTGAGAGAGAATGAGGTAGAGAGAGAGAGAGAATGAGGTAGAGAGAGAATGAGGTAGAGAGAGAATGAGGTAGAGAGAGAATGAGGTAGAGGGAGAATGAGGTAGAGAGAGAGAGAATGAGGTAGAGAGAGAATGAGGTAGAGTGAGAGAGAATGAGGTAGAGTGAGAATGAGGTAGAGAGAGAGAGAGAATGAGGTAGAGTGAGAATGAGGTAGAGAGAGAGAGAGAATGAGGTAGAGTGAGAGAGAATGAGGTAGAGAAAGAGAATGAGGTAGAGTGAGAGAGAATGAGGTAGAGAAAGAGAATGAGGTAGAGTGAGAGAGAATGAGGTAGAGAGAGAGAGAGAATGAGGTAGAGTGAGAGAATGAGGTAGAGAGAGAGAATGAGGTAGAGAGAGAGAGAATGAGGTAGAGAGAGAGAATGAGGTAGAGTGAGAGAGAATGAGGTAGAGAAAGAGAATGAGGTAGAGTGAGAGAGAATGAGGTAGAGAGAATGAGGTAGAGAGAGAATGAGGTAGAGAGAGAGAATGAGGTAGAGAGAATGAGGTAGAGAGAATGAGGTAGAGAGAAGATGAGGTAGTGTGAGAGAGAATGAGGTAGAAAGAGGATGAGGTAGAGACAGAATGAGGTAGAGAGAATGAGGTAGAGAGAGGTAGAGAGAAGATGAGGTAGTGTGAGAGAGAATGAGGTAGAAAGAGGATGAGGTAGAGAGAGAATGAGGTAGAGAGAGAGAGAGAATGAGGTTAGAGTGAGAGAATGAGGTAGAGTGAGAGAATGAGGTAGAGAAAGAGAGAATGAGGTAGAGTGAGAGAGAATGAGGTAGAGAGAGAGAGAGAATGAGGTAGAGTGAGAGAATGAGGTAGAGTGAGAGAATGAGGTAGAGAAAGAGAGAATGAGGTAGAGTGAGAGAATGAGGTAGAGTGAGAGAATGAGGTAGAGAGAGAGAGAATGAGGTAGAGAGAGAGAGAATGAGGTAGAGAGAGAGAATGAGGTAGAGAAAGAGAGAATGAGGTAGAGAGAGAGAATGAGGTAGAGAGAGAGAGAATGAGGTAGAGAGAGAGAGAATGAGGTAGAGAGAGAGAATGAGGTAGAGAGAGAGAGAGAATGAGGTAGAGAGAGAGAATGAGGTAGAGAGAGAGAATGAGGTAGAGAAAGAGAGAATGAGGTAGAGTGAGAGAATGAGGTAGAGTGAGAGAATGAGGTAGAGAGAGAGAGAATGAGGTAGAGAGAGAGACTGTATGTTTAACTGAAACTCTTTGAGAATTAATGGTTTGTCGTTGTAGATTAACTGTGTGTGTGTGTGGAGTGTACTGATGTGTGTGTGTGTGTGTGTGTGTGTGTGTGCGTGTGCGTGTGCGTGTGCGTGTGCGTGTGTGTTACTCAATGCTTCTTTTCCATCCCCCTAAACACCAGCCACCCCCTCCACCCCCAGAACATCTCCTGCTGCTAATGCTTCGCGTCTGATGGTCTTAGTTGTTAGTTGAAGCCGTTCATGCGGAGCTGAATCTCACGGAATGACATGGAATTAACATGTAGCAGGAAAACGTTGAATTAATTAAGTTTATCAGCACCTACAGAGCTTCATTACCCAACACTGCCGCACTGATACGCTACTACATAGTAATGACCATAAGCGTCGTTATCATGATGAATCTCACAATAAGTACCACTCTGAACAGACCACCGCGAGTCCTGCTTCACTGGAGCACTGCAGAAACCTGGTGCAAGAACTTCTATGTCTCTTTCAGTTGAACAAATTGATGCTCATTATTGATATTATGAGCGACGCTGTGATTGGTTAGAGGGATGACATTTAGCTTTGTTCATCTTTATTTATAATTTTCCACTCGTCTAGGTTCACTGGTGGTCCTGGATAGTCTATACCTGTATTGGAGACATAGTGACTCCTGGTTTCCATCACCCCCACTGTAAAGAACATCTGACCCATTAAACCCCACTCTGACTCACACTGTGTACATCCCAACTGAACTATTTGAGACATTTTGAAGAATTGGTGGAGTTGCCCCTAGTAACATGTTTACATTTTAATTCATACTCCAGTACCTTGTGAGTTTAATGCACAACATCAATCAAGTAAACCACAGAATCTTCTCATCCACCATCTTCTATTTTATCCCACTAGTCAGGGTCACAGAGGGGGGCTGGAGCCAATCCCAGCATCATTAGATGAAAGCTGAGTACACCATGGACAACTCGCCAGTCCATCGCATGGCCAACACACCACCGTACTAACCACTACACCACCATACTAACCACTGCACCACCGTACTAACCACTACACCACTGTACTAACCACTACACCACCATACTAACCACTACACCCTACACCCCATACTAACCACTACACCACCGTACTAACCACTACACCACCATACTAACCACTACACCACCGTACTAACCACTACACCACCATACTAACCACTACACCACCATACTAACCACTACACCACCATACTGACCACTACACCACCGTACTAACCACTACACCACCGTACTAACCACTACACCACCAGTACTGACCACTACACCACCGTACTGACCACTACACCACCGTACTAACCACTACACCACCATACTGACCACTACACCACCATACTAACCACTACACCACCGTACTAACCACTACACCACCATACTGACCACTACACCACCGTACTGACCACTACACCACCGTACTAACCACTACACCACCATACTAACCACTACACCACCATACTGACCACTACACCACCGTACTAACCACTACACCACCGTACTAACCACTACACCACCATACTAACCACTACACCACCATACTAACCACTACACCACCATACTAACCACTACACCACCGTACTAACCACTACACCACCATACTAACCACTACACCACCGTACTAACCACTACATCACCATACTAACCACTACACCACCGTACTAACCACTACATCACCATACTAACCACTACACCACCGTACTAACCACTACACCACCGTACTAACCACTACACCACCGTACTAACCACTACACCACCGTACTGACCACTACAGCACCATATTAACCACTACACCACCGTATTAACCACTACACCACCATACTAACCACTACAGCACCATATTAACCACTACACCACCGTATTAACCACTACACCACCATACTAACCACTACACCACCATACTAACCACTACACCCCTATACTAACCACTACACCACCGTACTAACCACTACACCACCATACTAACCACTACACCACCGTATTAACCACTACACCACCATACTAACCACTACACCACCATACTAACCACTACACCCCTATACTAACCACTACACCACCGTACTAACCACTACACCCCTATACTAACCACTACACCACCATACTGACCACTACACCACCCTCCCGTCGAATCTTCTCATTGTCTTGTTACTGATGTGACGTGTGAACAGTCCAGGTTTGGAACTGGCTGTATGTGTTCGGGCTTCGTACACTAATGTGAAAATAAGATCTGAAAATATTTAATGATGATGCTTCAAGGTGAAGGGCGGTCACAGCGGGCAGTAATGGGCATAAACCTGTCTCTGCGCGCTGTGGCTAGATGGTTATTGATGTTTTCAGTCCTTCAGCAGGACACAGAGGATGCATTTGCATGTTAAAGACTTCTAGAATATCGGTACTGCAGCAATTATCAAAGGATACCTTGTGCAGCCCTACCGGCTCCAGCGCTGTTCCACCACCTACTGGGTTTATGTAAGTCCTGTAGGTGTTCAGCATTATTGGTGAGAACATAGTACACAGTCTATTCCCCAGAACCAGAACAAGCCTGAACCTAGACAATATATAGGATTCTGCTGACGTCAGCTGTTTGGTAGGCAGGCTGCTGGAGCAGTGGAGGTTTGGAGATTACGCTGTAACTGATCCAGCAAAGAGGTTTTAAAGCATTTTAAACTGGACATGCAAGCATTTCATATACAGGGTATGAAGTTTATCTGATCTAATATCAGATATTTTACTCTAATGACAACAAATGAAGGTGAAACTGGACTGCCATGTCCCAAATCACATAAACAGTATGCTAAAACACTAATACATACCAATAAAACAACACTCATTAGTCTAGCGGGTGAATCATAGAAGTGTATTATTAGTGTAGTAGGTGAAGTATAGAAGTGTATTATTAGTGTAGTATGTGAAGTATAGAAGTGTATCATTAGTGTAGTAGGTGAAGTATAGAAGTGTATTATTAGTGTAGTAGGTGAAGTATAGAAGTGTATTATTAGTGTAGTAGGTGAAGTATAGAAGTGTATTCATTAGTGTAGTAGGTGAAGTATAGAAGTGTATTATTAGTGTAGTATGTGAAGTATAGAAGTGTATCATTAGTGTAGTAGGTGAAGTATAGAAGTGTATTATTAGTGTAGTAGGTGAAGTATAGAAGTGTATTATTAGTGTAGTAGGTGAAGTATAGAAGTGTATCATTAGTGTAGTAGGTGAAGTATAGAAGTGTATTATTAGTGTAGTAGGTGAAGTATAGAAGTGTATTCATTAGTGTAGTAGGTGAAGTATAGAAGTGTATTATTAGTGTAGTAGGTGAAGTATAGAAGTGTATTCATTAGTGTAGTAGGTGAAGTATAGAAGTGTATTATTAGTGTAGTAGGTGAAGTATAGAAGTGTATTCATTAGTGTAGTAGGTGAAGTATAGAAGTGTATTATTAGTGTAGTAGGTGAAGTATAGTAGTGTATTATTAGTGTAGTAGGTGAAGTATAGAAGTGTATTCATTAGTGTAGTAGGTGAAGTATAGAAGTGTATTCATTAGTGTAGTAGGTGAAGTATAGAAGTGTATTCATTAGTGTAGTAGGTGAAGTATAGAAGTGTATTCATTAGTGTAGTAGGTGAAGTATAGAAGTGTATTCATTAGTGTAGTAGGTGAAGTATAGAAGTGTATTATTAGTGTAGTAGGTGAAGTATAGAAGTGTATTTATTAGTGTAGTAGGTGAAGTATAGAAGTGTATTCATTAGTGTAGTAGGTGAAGTATAGAAGTGTATTCATTAGTGTAGTAGGTGAAGTATAGAAGTGTATTATTAGTGTAGTAGGTGAAGTATAGAAGTGTATTATTAGTGTAGTAGGTGAAGTATAGAAGTGTATTCATTAGTGTAGTAGGTGAAGTATAGAAGTGTATTCATTAGTGTAGTAGGTGAAGTATAGAAGTGTATTATTAGTGTAGTAGGTGAAGTATAGAAGTGTATTATTAGTGTAGTAGGTGAAGTATAGAAGTGTATTCATTAGTGTAGTAGGTGAAGTATAGAAGTGTATTATTAGTGTAGTAGGTGAAGTATAGAAGTGTATTATTAGTGTAGTAGGTGAAGTATAGAAGTGTATTATTAGTGTAGTAGGTGAAGTATAGAAGTGTAGTCATTAGTGTAGTAGGTGAAGTATAGAAGTGTATTATTAGTGTAGTAGGTGAAGTATAGAAGTGTATTTATTAGTGTAGTAGGTGAAGTATAGTAGTGTATCATTAGTGTAGTAGGTGAAGTATAGAAGTGTATTCATTAGTGTAGTAAGTGAAGTATAGAAGTGTATTATTAGTGTAGTAGGTGAAGTATAGAAGTGTATTCATTAGTGTAGCAGGTGAAGTATAGAAGTGTATTCATTAGTGTAGTAGGTGAAGTATAGAAGTGTATTCATTAGTGTAGTAGGTGAAGTATAGAAGTGTATTATTAGTGTAGTAGGTGAAGTATAGTAGTGTATTATTAGTGTAGTAGGTGAAGTATAGAAGTGTATTCATTAGTGTAGTAGGTGAAGTATAGAAGTGTATTCATTAGTGTAGTAGGTGAAGTATAGAAGTGTATTATTAGTGTAGTAGGTGAAGTATAGAAGTGTATTATTAGTGTAGTAGGTGAAGTATAGAAGTGTATTATTAGTGTAGTAGGTGAAGTATAGAAGTGTATTCATTAGTGTAGTAGGTGAAGTATAGAAGTGTATTATTAGTGTAGTAGGTGAAGTATAGAAGTGTATTATTAGTGTAGTAGGTGAAGTATAGAAGTGTATTATTAGTGTAGTAGGTGAAGTATAGAAGTGTATTCATTAGTGTAGTAGGTGAAGTATAGAAGTGTATTATTAGTGTAGTAGGTGAAGTATAGAAGTGTATTATTAGTGTAGTAGGTGAAGTATAGAAGTGTATTATTAGTGTAGTAGGTGAAGTATAGAAGTGTATTATTAGTGTAGTAGGTGAAGTATAGAAGTGTATTTATTAGTGTAGTAGGTGAAGTATAGTAGTGTATCATTAGTGTAGTAGGTGAAGTATAGAAGTGTATTCATTAGTGTAGTAAGTGAAGTATAGAAGTGTATTATTAGTGTAGTAGGTGAAGTATAGAAGTGTATTCATTAGTGTAGCAGGTGAAGTATAGAAGTGTATTCATTAGTGTAGTAGGTGAAGTATAGAAGTGTATTCATTAGTGTAGTAGGTGAAGTATAGAAGTGTATTCATTAGTGTAGCAGGTGAAGTATAGAAGTGTATTCATTAGTGTAGTAGGTGAAGTATAGAAGTGTATTATTAGTGTAGTAGGTGAAGTATAGAAGTGTATTCATTAGTGTAGCAGGTGAAGTATAGAAGTGTATTCATTAGTGTAGTAGGTGAAGTATAGAAGTGTATTCATTAGTGTAGCAGGTGAAGTATAGAAGTGTATTCATTAGTGTAGTAGGTGAAGTATAGAAGTGTATTATTAGTGTAGTAGGTGAAGTATAGAAGTGTATTATTAGTGTAGTAGGTGAAGTATAGAAGTGTATTCATTAGTGTAGTAGGTGAAGTATAGAAGTGTATTCATTAGTGTAGTAGGTAAAGTATAGAAGTGTATTATTAGTGTAGTAGGTGAATTATAGAAGTGTATTCATTAGTGTAGTAGGTAAAGTATAGAAGTGTATTCATTAGTGTAGTAGGTGAAGTATATAAGTGTATTATTAGTGTAGTAGGTGAAGTATAGAAGTGTATTATTAGTGTAGTAGGTGAAGTATAGAAGTGTATTATTAGTGTAGTAGGTGAAGTATAGAAGTGTATTATTAGTGTAGTAGGTGAAGTATAGTAGTGTATCATTAGTGTAGTAGGTGAAGTATAGAAGTGTATTATTAGTGTAGTAGGTGAAGTATAGAAGTGTATTATTAGTGTAGTAGGTGAAGTATAGTAGTGTATCATTAGTGTAGTAGGTGAAGTATAGAAGTGTATTATTAGTGTAGTAGGTGAAGTATAGAAGTGTATTATTAGTGTAGTAGGTGAAGTATAGAAGTGTATTATTAGTGTAGTAGGTGAAGTATAGAAGTGTATTCATTAGTGTAGTAGGTGAAGTATAGAAGTGTATTATTAGTGTAGTAGGTGAAGTATAGAAGTGTATTATTAGTGTAGTAGGTGAAGTATAGAAGTGTATTATTAGTGTAGTAGGTGAAGTATAGTAGTGTATTCATTAGTGTAGTAGGTGAAGTATAGTAGTGTATTATTAGTGTAGTAGGTGAAGTATAGAAGTGTATTATTAGTGTAGTAGGTGAAGTATAGTAGTGTATCATTAGTGCAGTAGGTGAAGTATAGAAGTTTACTCATTAGTGTAGTAGGTGAAGTATAGAAGTTTACTCATTAGTGTAGTAGGTGAAGTATAGAAGTGTATCATTAGTGTAGTAGGTGAAGTATAGAAGTGTATCATTAGTGTAGTAGGTGAAGTATAGAAGTGTACTCATTAGTGTAGTAGGTGAAGTATAGAAGCGTATTCATTCGTTTTATGATTTCTGAATAAGCAACAGTAACAGTAATGATATATATCTATGATACATTATATATATATATATATATATATATATATATATATATATATATATATATATATATATATATATATATATATATATATATATATTATATATATATATATATAGTGTTTTTTGGAGACTGTAGCTTAAGTGCCCACATATCTTTTTATGTTTTATGTTGTCACCCTGATCCATTTTACTTTCTCTTCATCCTCCAGCAGGGCTGTAGCTGCGGTAACGGCGATGAGACGAGCAGTATCACAGCACAGAGTAACAGCTTGTCTACCAGAACGTTGATAGATCTTCTTAATGATGCAGTTAAATACTATGAATACTAGATTTTCAGGCTTTTTTTTTTTTTTGGTCAGACATGTATTTCACCAACACTGAAGTCTAATCTTGAGCTGCAATTAGGAATCTGGTCTAGTCTTATGTGTCATCTGGGTCTCAATTAGGCTGGCAGTGAGTAGCTTTCATCCATGTCCAAGTAATCAGCCTACAGATGCTTATATTGTTAAATAAACACCTACAGCGCAGCACTGGAGGACTACATTATCACTTCCATCTTTACGTTGACAATATCCAGCACTAGTGTAAGCCTTACTGTGGGTCTCAGTTCAGTATCGTAGGTGTTAATGCACTAACGTTAATGGGAATAGAATCAGGAAAGAAAAAAAATAGATACCATTCATAAACACTTAAAGGGGAAGTCCACCAGGTTTTCAAAAAGCTCTACATAATTAAAAGGTTGAGAAGTACCGCAGTCAGGTTTCGTGTTCTAGAGAAACAGAGTCAGAAGTGTTCACAGTGGTGGTGAATGGAACCAGACGTCCACCTCTAAAAGCTTAAAAGCTTCTCTACAGGAAGTTATTGCATGCAATCGTTATGAATACACTGCCTGATGCCTGAGACACTGTTCAATGACAATTTTCTGAGAAACCTTTGGCTGAAAAATGTACTTTAATTAATGCATTTACTGTATTCACAGCGGAGGGATACATTCAAGGAAAATAGTCCCTAAAAAAACTTGATGTTTTCAGGTTTTCCACTATTTTACCACCATTATATATAAACTCACGTGCAGGTTCACTGGTGGGCTTGATAGTAAATACAATGTCTATATTTGTGTTGTAGATATAAAGCCCTCTGGTTCCATTTACCACCACTGTGAAGAGATCAGAGCCTCTACAATCAACCATTTCACACCAAACCACTCAGAATTAAAGTGTTTACATCCCAACCACTGGAATATGTTGACCTTTCTCACTTTATTAGCACTGTAGAAGATCCTGTACATACAATTTTGGCTTAAAATTTTATTTTATTCCAGTTAATTCTATTTATGGTGGAGGGATACGTTAAGATTAAATAGTTCTTAGGAAAAAAAACTTGTTTCTGTTTAGGTTTAGCTGTTTTACCATCACAAACTTTCCATATAAACACCGGTTAGTCATGTGACGGTTCACTTTGCATATATAAAATAATAAAAAATTAATAAAATAATTAGATTTGTGTTGCAGATATGGCAACCCTGGGTTGCCATCACCACCACTGACTTTAAAGAGTCTCTACAGTGAACCACTGCACACCAAACCTCTCTGAATGGCTTTGTTTACATCACAAGCACTTACGAATTTTGAAAGCATGGGTGGGATCCCCCTTTACGCACAGAGGGAAAGCTTGTTTAGGTTTGCACGCCACCAGCTCTGCTGGCACGTGCACAAAACTCCTCAAAAGTCTTTTTGCGCAGTCTGGAGAGTTCAAACTTACCCAGAGAGGAGTAAAGGAGAGCAGCGCGTCCTCCTCTGCTCCCTCCCCCTCTCCCACTCTCTCTCTCCCTCCCTCACTCACTCCATCAGCGTCCGGCTGCGACTGAGTACTTTCATCACCCCGCAGTCTGAGCTGGAGCCGCCAGCGAGTCCTCTCCGAATAGATATCCAAAAAGCGCGCGCGTGCAACGTCCACTGCACGACTGGTCACGTTCAAAGTCCGTCCACCTCGCCCCCCTTCGGCCCAGCACCGGCCCCAAAAAAGAGAGAGAGCCGCACGCGGGAAAACAAAACTCGCAGAGCAGCGTCAAAAAGTGGAGGCGCCAACGCCAGGCGCGCGCTCGCGAGGAACCCCGGGAAGAAAAGCAAAGAGAGAGCGCGCGCGCTCGTCCCGGCTCGCGCTGCTGCGGCTGCTTGCCAGAGCGCGAGAGGAGCTTGCAAAGAGCCCCGCGCGCTCTCGCTCTCGCTCTCGCTCTAGCTCACGCACTCCCTTACTCACTCACTCACCCCCTCACACTCAGGATGAACTTGCCAGTCCTGAAATGCGTTATTGTGCTTTGTCTCCGCCCCCTTTTCCCACAAGCCCCGCCCTCCCGCGCCAGGACTGGGCTGCCTGCTAGTTCACACTCACGGCGATACTACCAGCCAATCCCAGCTCAGGAGGCGGGAAAGGTTACCGGGGGACTGTTGGAGATGGCCCACTGCATAGTGCTGGAGGACTGATGGGTTGCCAAGTAAAGTTGCAGTGTATGCGGGGAAAACATGGATCTCTCCAGTTTTCCTGACGCCGTTCCGCTCCAGACTTATTCCAGGACGTGGGCGGAGCAGGACATCACCTGCATGGCGAACTGCGGAAGGAGGTGTTGGCTGCCTGGGTGGTGGGACAATTAAAGGTGCGGTATGCGATTCTGGAGAACGATTGTTGACATTTGAACTCAACAGCTAAACAAATACACGCCTCCCTGCAGCACTCCTGCACAGGGGAACAACACTGGGTTTGTTTTTGTTCATTGTCCAGACAAATACTGTGATATAATGTTATCTAGGTTGTAGGTTAGCCAACTCTTGCTACAGTTGCTGCTGCGATGCTGACCGGTGGCTAACACAACCTTCAGCACACAGGACTAAATAATACTGACCTTTAATCAAATGCTCCTGACCTGGTTTGCAGAAATAGAGCAACCCCGTGGTTCCTTTATGCTGACCATTCACTAGAAGACTTTAACAGACTCTGAAAAGACGCTCACTAGACTAAAGTCTGACTCCCTCTCACATCTAAAGACTAGTCTCAGACTTTTAGACCGTACTCACACTAGGCCTGGCTTGCTCACTCCATGCTGGGACCCGGTTATCCCCCCTCCCCACTCCCCTGCTGGCCTGCACTCGTCACTGACCTCGCGTTTAAAGCTGGTGCGAGCTACCCGACGCTCCAGCGAGGCGAGAGCTCCGGTCAGTGAATCTTCCCGCAGCAGGATATTTCTGAACAGGCATCTCAACACAAGCCTTAACAAAGTTAAAGACCACCTAACAACCAGAGTCTGTTGCTAACACCAAACACAGCGTTCCTACGCCAATGTCTCCTTCTTCACAGTACGTGAAGTGCAGCGCCTGGGCGGAGCAGGACATGCCGAACTGCGGAAGGAGGTGTTGGCTGCCTGGGTGGTGGGACAATTAAAGGTGCGGTATGCGATTCTGGAGAATGATTGTTGACATTTGAACTCAACAGCTAAACAAATACACGCCTCCCTGCAGCACTCCTGCACAGGGGAACAACACTGGGTTTGTTTTTGTTCATTGTCCAGACAAATACTGTGATATAACGTTATCTAGATTCTCCAGATCATGGCTGTTTCCCGGCCATCTCTCCTTCTTGACAGTACATGGAGCACAGCGCCTAGCTCCTTCCCTCCCCCCGTCCTGTGCACGAGCATAAACTCCCACATCACTGATTGTCTGGAAGAGTGTCTGAGTCACTTCCCGTTTACAGAGCCAGGGCTGTGTACCAGCTAGTGGTCCATCAGAAGATAAACACTGAATTTAACAAAAGCTGTACTGCACTGAAATAGCACACTGCACCTTTAATAGCCTTGGATTCAGTCTCATATGGATACAGTGGTGACGGTTAGATAGAACATCAATTCAGGCCATAAACGTGAAACCTTGTTTAAAACATCTCAAAGAGAATTTAGCCGTTCTAGGTTAAGGAGAGATCTTTAGCTACTCAGAGACTTCTTAACTTAAAGCTTATGGCACAGGTTTACAGTGATGATGCTTTCCATATCTAACACACCGCCGATAAGGCTGTCACTTGTATTCATAGTCAGTGCCACACCTAGAAGTCCTAGAGCAGGGATGCCTAATCCTGGTCCAGAGAAGATCTACTGCCCTGCAGAGCTTCAATCCAACCCTAATAAGATTTGATGCAGGTAATCAAGTCCTCAGAGGCGGCTGATGATTAGAGCCAGGTGTGTTGGAGCTCAACTCTCCAGGGTGGGCGATCTCCAGCATGAGTATTGAGCACTTGAGCGTTTGTTAAATTTAAGACTTTTCTTAACCGATAGGAGGGCTCACTCAGGTAGATCTACATTGATACCACCTAAGGCCATCGCTAAGGTAGGGGGCATTAGAGGAAAGTGGCACCCCTCACTGCTCTGAAACATCCAGCTCCAGCCTAGCTCGCAAAGGTGGATCTACGAAGTTGTTCTGCCGGACTTTCAGGATCGGACTCTGACTCAAACCGATACAGTACACTGTTGTCAGAACAGCCACAGGGACTTGCTGCAAGATGCTGCTCCGGTGGTTGACCAGTCAGAAGGCTTTGGTGGGTTGGAAGTTGTTGGGCCTGTAAGCTCTCTGTGAAGATCTGAAGCCCAAAGTTACACGTCAGAGGGAGGAACAGCTGCCTGAAACACCTTGTTAGGGTTTCAGCCCTTTTCTCTGTTACAAGAAGACATCATCCTTACTGCCCACCTACCAGTAAACATGACACGCCCTCACACGGTGCAGTAAAACCGACCACTCTGAAACATCCTGCTCTGGTCTAGCTTGCGAAGGTGGATCTAGCAACTTGCTCTGCCGGACTTTCAGGTGTCGGACTCTGACTCAAACTGGTACAGCACAACACCCTAAGGATAGCCACAGCGGTGTGGGGGCAGGACTTGTTGAAGCATGCCACTCCGGTGGTTGACCATTCAGGACAGAGTGGGCGAGCTGACTAATCAGAACTCACTGAGCTCTTCCTGATGGGTGGGTATCACGATGTAAAGGATTCTAATGGTTTAACAGGTGTCCTGAGGCCGATGCTGCCCTCAAGTCCATTTTATTGCTTCAAGTTCCTACTCACGACTTTGAGGAAGCCATGGAATTAAGAAGTTGGAAACAAGACTGATGCATAAAGTCATGGTTCTTTTGTTTACTTTACTTTTCTGTAATAAAAGAGTTTGTTTATGTTGGACCACTGCAACAAATTGATAAGCAGATTATAAGAAGAGTAATGTTTTTATCCACTTAGAAGCATAACGTGTGCATATATTTATGTTTTCTGATGTGGAGGATTTTAGACTGCAGTGTTTATGTGTTGCTGCTGAATAACTAAAATACAACCAGTTTACCAGCGGCTATTATAGCTTTCTTGCCGACAGGACCCCAGCTTAGAAACTTAGTGGGGATTTCCTAATGGGATCTAACGGTGTACCAGATGAAACTAGTGGTCTCAAATGGTAATCGTTAAGCCAATTGCCATTAGAAAGTCAAGCCATTAGATTTCAATCCTAATGGTTCTAATGGTTCAAACGTGTCACCAGGTTAGGACTGTGTTACATGCAGAACCTGAATGTAATCAAAACACTTTCTCTGAAAGCCCAGAAGGGCCTAAATGACAGACAAAAAAAAAGTAAATTGAATGCTGCACAGACCAGGTATCTGGAATGACCCAATCAAGGAACAGTTGATCCAACCAGGGAGCAAGGATGATTCAACTAGGGACCAGGGATGACCCAACTGAGGATTAAGAATGACCCAACCAAAGAACAGGGATGATCCAACCAGGAATCAGTGATGGCTCAACATAGGACCAAGTATTACCCAATAAGGGACCATGTGTGACTCAACCAGGGACCAGGAATGATTCAACCAGAGACCAGAAATTACCCAACCAGGGACCATGAATAACCCAACCAGGGACCAGAGATGCCAAAACCATCTACTAAGGATGACCCAACATATGACCAAGTATTACCCAACAAGGGACCATGTGTGACTCAACCAGGGACCAGGAATGATTCAACCAGGGACCATGTATGACCCAACCAAGGACCAGGGATGACCCACTAGCGTTTACGGATGCCCCAACCAGATACTAAGAATGACCCAATCAGGACCACATGTAACCCATCCAGGTTCCAAGTATGACTAAACCAGGGATCAGGGATGACCCAACATGGGATCAGGTATGGCCCCACCAGTGATCAAGTATGGCCCAACCAAGTACTTAGGATAACCCAACCGGCGTTCATGTATGACCCAACCAGGGATAAGGGATGCCCCAACCAGGTATTAAGAATGACCCATCCAGGACCACATATGACCCCTCCAGGGTCAAAGTATGACTCAAACCGAGATCAGGGATGACCCAACCAGGGATCAAGTATGGCCCAACCAGGGACCAGGGATGACCCAACCAGAGATCAAGCATGGCCCAACCAGGGACCAGGGATGACCAAACCAGAGACCAGGGATAATCTAACCAGGGATCATGTATGACCTAACTAGGGATCATGTATGACTCAACCAGGGACCAGGGATGATCTAACAAGGGATCATCTATGACCTAACTAGGGATCATGTATGACTCAACCAGGGACCAGGGATGACCCAACCAAAGACCAGGGATGATATAACCAGGGATCATCTATGACCTAACTAGGGATCATGTATGACCCAACCAAAGACCAGGGATGATATAACCAGGGATCATCTATGACCTAACTAGGGATCATGTATGACTCAACCAAAGACCAGGGATGATATAACCAGGGATCATCTACGACCTAACTAGGGATCATGTATGACTCAACCAGGGACCAGGGATGACCCAACCAAAGACCAGGGATGATATAACCAGGGATCATCTACGACCTAACTAGGGATCATGTATGACTCAACCAGGGACCAGGGATGACCTAACCAGGTATGGGTTGACTTCTTATGCAGTTTCTCACATGATTCTTTCATAACATCTTTGTCAGAGCAAAGCCTTACAGGACAAGGAAAATAATCATAAACTTTAATAGGAGATAATATAACTATAAACTAGAAATACCATAAAACTGTGTAAATATCCTGAACCACATAGCACTACTGTAGAAAACAGACCACATCAGTCACAGGTGTGTAAAAAAGGTAAACAATTAACGTCTATAATCAGAAACATTCTGCGTTGAGTGACATGGTCAAACATAGAGTCCGACTGCAGCTATGGAGCGGCCTACTCCTCCAGTAGCGCTGCAGCGTTTACACAAATATCCACTTGCCCTGCGGCTGCCTCTCGTTTGGGTACTGGGAAGCGAACAGAGCTGCAGATAAGGGTTCGGTGGAGACAATGAGCTGGTTTTAGCGAGGTGTCATGCTCCTGCCAGGATTCATTACAGCTCCCTGGATGAGATTAGAACACAGCGCCACCCCGTTTCTCACCGCCCCGTTCACACATCTCTCCCTCGCCATGTTCGTAATGAGATGATAACTGCGTGAAATAGAAATACAAATGGGAAAGAAGTCTGCGTACGTGTTTGTGACCGCGTGCCCCCCACCCCGGAGTGAAGTGAGGACATTAGGCTGTTTAGCATACGGAGAACGTTACATTTTATTTTCTTGTTTTGTAAAAAAGGAACACTGAGTGGAATTTGCTGTTGGTTGTGGTGAAGGTTGGGTGGGTTTAAGCATAGCAGCATTTCTACAAAGGCAATTAAAAGACGCTCTAAAATGTGTGTGTGTGTTTGTGTGTGTGTGTGTACCAGGTTTATGCCACATTGTGAGGCATGTACTCGTGTTGTGGGGACCTTTTGTTTTTGTGGGGTTCACAAGCTGGTCCATGGTGTAAATAAAAATTAGGGTTAGTGTTAAGTGGTAGAGTTAAAGTTAGGGTAGAGTTAGGGTTAGAGTTTGGAGCTAGGGTTAGAGTAAAGTTAGGGTTAGGGTGAGGGTTAAAGTAAGGTTAGGGTTAAAGTTTGGATAAAGGTTAAGGGTTAGAGTTATAGTTAGGGTAGAGTTAGGGTTAGAGTTTGGGGCTAGGGTTAAAGTAAGGTTAGGGTTAAAGTTTGGATAAAGGTTACGGGTTAGAGTTATGGTTAGAGTTAGGGTTGAGATAAGGTTAGGGTAAGATTAAGGTTTGGGTAAGATTAGAGTTAGGATGAGGGTTAAAGTAAGGTTAGGGTTAGTCTTATGGTAAGATTAGGATTAGGATAAAATTAGGGTTAGGATGAGGGTAAAAGTAAGGTTAGGGTTAAAGTAAGATTAGGGTTAGTGTTAGGGTAAGGTTAGGGTAAAATTAAGATTAGGGTTTAGGGCTAGGTTTAGGGCAAGGGTAAACATAGGGTTAGGGTAAAGTTAGTATGAGGGTAAGATTAAAATTAGGATATGGTTAAAATTAAGGTTTTGGTATGGTTAAGATTAGTTTCAGGGTTAGGTTAGGGTTAAGGTAAGATTAGGATTAGGATGAGGGTTAAAGTAAGGTTTGGGTTAGTGTTATGGTAAGATTATGGTAAGATTAGGATTAGGATTAAATTAGGGTGAGGGTTAAAGTAAGGCTGTGATAGGGTTAAAGTTAGGTTAGTGTTAGGGTAAGATTAGGGTAAAATTTAGATCAGGATTAGGTTTAGGGCTAGAATAAAGATAAAGGTAAAGCTAGTATTAGGGTAGGATATGGTTAAGATTGGTTTCAGGGTTAGGTTAGGGTTAAGGTAAGGTTTGGGTTAGTGTTATGGTAAGATTATGGTAGGATTAGGATTAGAATTAAATTAGGGTGAGAGTTAAAGTAAGGTTGTGATAGGGTTAAAGAAAGTTTAGGGTTAGTGTTAGGGTAAAATTAAGATTAGGATTAGGTTTAGGGCTAGGATAAAGATAAGGTTAGGGTAAAGTTAGTATAAGGGTAAGGATGAGGGTTAAAGTAAGGTTTGGGTTAGTGTTAGGGTAAGATTATGGTAAGATTAGGATTAGGATTAAATTAGGGTGAGGGTTAAAGTAAGGTTGTGATAGGGTTAAAGTTAGGTTAGGGTTAGGGTTAGGGTAAGATTAGGGTAAAATTAGAATTAGGATTAGGGCTAGGATAAAGATAAAGGTATAGTTAGTATAAGGGTAAGGATATGGTTAAGATTAGGGTTTTGGTATGGTTAAGATTAGTTTCAGGGTTAGGTTAGGGTTAAGGTAAGATTAGGATTAGGATGAGGGTTAAAGTAAGGTTTGGGTTAGTGTTATGGTAAGATTATGGTAAGATTAGGATCAAATTAGGGTGAGGGTTAAAGTAAGGTTGTAATAGAGTTAAAGAAGGGTTAGGGTTAGTGTTAGGGTAAGATTAGGGTAAAATTAAGATTAGGATTAGGGCTAGTGCTAGGATAAAGATAAAGGCAAAGTTAGTATTAGGGTAAGGATATGGTTAAGATTAGGATTTTGGTATGGTTAAGATTAGTTGTAGGGTTAGGTTAGGGTTAAGGTAAGGATTAGGTTGAAGTTAGGGTTAGGGTAAGATTAGGGCTTGGTTAGGGTGAAGGTTGGGGTTAGTAATAGGGTTTAGCTAGTAGTATGGTTATGGTTAAGGTTTGGTTAAGTCTCTGGAAAATGTGCAATGTCCCCTCAACTCACAGAACAGATATGAAAGTGTGTTTGTAGTAGTACTGCATTGTGAGGACAAAATTGTCCTTCCTGTTCTTGCAAGTTCAAACATGAAATTGATTTTTTTTACATTTTTCTACATTTAAATATTTAAGAACATGCAAAGTTCAAAGTTTGGTGTGAAACTCTCCATTCTGGAGAAACTACAAAATCACAACTTCATACCCTAGATCAGGGGTATTTAACTAGAGTTCAGTAAGGTCCAGTTGGTGAAAATGTCTTGTGTTTATGATTCAGTGCCATATCCTGTTTACTGACGTAGCCTAGTATCAGCATCTTATACCATCAGCTACTGAAACACCAACACACCACACATACCGTTCAGTATATTTCAGTATTTTTACTGTTTAAATGCTGAACTGAATTAATTATTTATAAAACCTTAAATAACTGTTTTTTGCATCACTTGAAGTAAACACAAGGGCTGTGTTTTTTTTAAAGTGAGAAAAGGTAAATAAGATCTGTGTCTTCTTGTTAACTCGGTTTAACATCTTAACAGTTTCTCTCTCTTGTGTTCTTCTCTCAGACTTTCTCTTGTTTAGTGAGAGAAGGGAGCTCTTGGTTGTCCAGCCAGGACTTTAAACCTGGGCTGAAATGGTGTGAGGGTCATTCTCACACACATAAGAGATATGTGTCTATGTTTAGTTCTCCACGCTCTCAGAACATGTGAGATGTTGGTTTGGAGGTGTCTGTGTGAAGAATAAACATGTCTCGATTCATTCCTGGTTGAAAAGTCGTGTTTCACTGCCGAGTTTTCTTTTTTATATCACGTCGTCTGAATGAGCCTTTCTCCGACTGATGCTTCCACCTTCGTACCTCGTCTGTGTGCGCACCGCGCACCCATATCTGCACAGATCTGATTGGCTGAGGAGCGCGTTTGGTGATCTCACAACGCACGCGATTGGTCAGTGAGTTAACTGCACCGCAAAGCCCGTATACCGTAAAGAGAAGAAACGTTCCTCCGCTTATAATAAACACTGTTTGGGTCCGCACTGGACAACGTCTGGGTCTGGACCCAGACTGTGGTCCACCTATTAGTGACCGCTGGCCTAGATGGTAACGGAAGACAATAAGACAGAAGCATAACCTAAGGATGAGAACAGAGTCTATGAACAGGAACAGATACTATAGACAGGTAACATACAGCTGACTGGAAATAACGAGACTGACTGGAGAAGTTACGACAGACAGGAAACCTGATACAACGAATGATCAGGAGCTCCACAGGGTCAGTATACACGGCCGGGCTGCTATAGCCAAACCTTTGGTCACTCGTGCCAATGCCAAACGTCGGTTTCAATGGTGCAAGGAGATCAAATCTTGAGCTCTGGACAATGTGAACCATGTACTGTTCTCTGATGATCCACCTTTACTGTCCACATCCGGGAGAGTTACGGTGTGGAGAAGCCCCAAAGAAGCGTACCACCCAGACTGTTGCGTGCCCAGAGTGAAGCATGGGGGTGGATCAGTGATGGTTTTGGCCCAATACTTGTGCTAGATGGGCGCGTCACTGCCAAGGACTACCGAACCATTCTGGAGGACCATGTGCATCCAATGGTTCAAACATTGTATCCTGAAGGAGGTGCCGTGTATCAGGATGACAATGAACCAATACTTTGGATTGGATTACAATGCCTATATTTGTGTTGCCAGCATCATGACCCCTGGTTCCCATTACCACCACTCTATTGAACTCTTTCTCATCAAACCACTCTGAATGAATGTGTTCAACAAAATGTGTTCAACAATTGAATAATGCATAAAATTCAGCCGCATTTTTAAAAATAAACAAATAAATAACTAGTAAAACATCTCTGATACAGTTCAACCCACCTGCCAGTATAGGAACACATGACGTTTTTGTGTTTGTGTTGATCATTTATGAGCCACAGCTGTGAAATAATATACTAATCAATACTTCGGATTCTGTGCCGTGATTGGATGACATAATCAAATGGCCAAATGAGATTTTGTGGTTACTGAATTAAATTGTGTGTTTGTGTGTCTGTGTCTCCTATTGATCGTCTTACTGAACCATGTCCGTATGTACGGATCATGTGCAGTACTGTCACGTTCCATTACTCACAACTGAGGCTTCAGGAAAACAATCAAAGACGACTTACTTCATTCGTTTTTGATCAGAAAAGTGAAACCGTTCAATCTGACTGCCCGTCTGAGGACATCACATTGACAAAAGAAGTGGACATAGGTAGAGAAGAATAGGTAGGTTGAGTAGAGTAAAAATACTTAAGTACAGTTACTCAGGTCTGTTTCACTGTTCTATGTGAAAACTGATCACGTTTAGATGTTTAGGTGGAGATTATTTAGTAAACTGGGCCTCGAGGTCTATTTAGTGACGCATCATAAATAAAAAAGTTCACGTCTATAAATCCGGCTTTAAGCTGGACAACTTCAGAGGCAGTTGTTAACTGGACGTTGGGGAACCAGCCTGAAGGTCATTGGTTCGATTCCCCTAAACCAACAGGACACAACTGAAGTGCCCTTGAGCAAGACACAACACCCAGGGAGCAGTTGGGGGACAGCCCTATCCACAGCACCCGGGGAGTACTTGGGGGACAACCCTATCCACAGCACACGGGGAGCAGTTGGGGGACAACCCTATCCACAGCCCCCGGGGGGCACTTGGGGGACAGCCCTATCCATAGCACCCGGGGAGCAGTTGGGGGACAGCCCTATCCACAGCACCTGGGGAGCAGTTGGGGGACAGCCCTATCCACAGCACCTGGGGAGCAGTTGGGGGACAGCCCTATCCACAGCACCTGGGGAGCAGTTGGGGGACAGCCCTATCCACAGCACCTGGGGAGCAGTTGGGGGACAGCCCTATCCACAGCACCTGGGGAGCAGTTGGGAAACAATGTGGGTGTTTAACTGCTCCATAGTGTGTGTGCTCACTAGTGTGTGTGTATGGGGGTGTTTCAGTTCCCCCTAGTGTGTGTGTTCACTAGTGTGTGTATATGTGGGTGTTTTACTGCCCCCTAGTGTGTGTGTTCACTAGTGTGTGAAAGTATGTGGGTGTTTCACTGCTCCTCAGTGTGTGTGTTCACTAGTGTGTGAGTGTATATGGGTGTTTCACTGTCCCCTAGTGTGTGTTCACTAGTGTGTGAAAGTATGTGGGTGTTTCACTGCTCCTCAGTGTGTGTTTACTAGTGTGTGAGTGTATATGGGTGTTTCACTGCCCCCTAGTGTGTGTGTTCACTAGTGTGTGTATATGTGGGTGTTTTACTGCCCCCTAGTGTGTGTGTTCACTAGTGTGTGAAAGTATGTGGGTGTTTCACTGCTCCTCAGTGTGTGTGTTCACTAGTGTGTGAGTGTATATGGGTGTTTCACTGTCCCCTAGTGTGTGTGTTCACTAGTGTGTGAAAGTATGTGGGTGTTTCACTGCTCCTCAGTGTGTGTGTTCACTAGTGTGTGAGTGTATATGGGTGTTTCACTGCCCCCTAGTGTGTGTGTTCACTAGTGTGTGTATATGTGGGTGTTTTACTGCCCCCTAGTGTGTGTGTTCACTAGTGTGTGAAAGTATGTGGGTGTTTCACTGCTCCTCAGTGTGTGTGTTCACTAGTGTGTGAGTGTATATGGGTGTTTCACTGTCCCCTAGTGTGTGTGTTCACTAGTGTGTGTGTATGTGGGTGTCAAAATGTAACTGTGACAATTTGTTCCAATATTTTCAGAATGTAATTGTTTTGAAAAAAGGAGTTATTATTTACATTTCTACATTTCTTGAAAATAATAACATTTTCAAAAAAGTGAGTCAATATTTTGAGAAAATAAGTCTTGATTTGCAAGTCAATATTACACTGTCACTATTTTTCTATTATTATTAATATAAACAAACAAAATATTATTTTGACATTGTAAGTCAGTGTTGCTAGAAAGTGAGTCAATATTGCTGAGAAATTAAATTAATATTTCAAGAAAGTAAGTAATTATTTATGTTATTTATAAGTTATTATTTAGACATTTTAATCAAAATAGTCAAGATATGTCTTTATTTGCAAGTCAATATTACACTGTCACTGTTTTTTCTATTGTTATTTATATACACAAACAAAATATTATGTTATAAAATATTATGTTGACATTGTAAGTCAGTGTTTCTAGAAAATGAATCCTTGAGAAAAGTGAATTATTGAGAAAGTGAGTCAATATTTCAAGTAAGTAATTTTTTGGAGAAAAAAAAGTTAAAATAAAATATTTCTAGAAAATAATACATTTTTCAGAAAAGTAAGTCAAAATTCTGAAAAAATATTTAGACATTTCAATTTAAACTTTCAAGAATTTAAGTCTTTATTTGCAAAGTCATTATTTCATTGTCAATATTTCGTCTAGTATTAATCTACACAATAAATATTTTGAGATGTTATGTCAATATTTTGATATAGTAAAGCCAGAAACTGAAAATAGAGATTTCTTTTCTAGTCTTGTTGCAGGAATGAAAAAAAAATATGTTAATATTTCAAGAAAATAATCATTTTTTAAGTGAGTCATTGTTTTGACATTGTAATCAGTATTTCATTATTGTTATGCCATTATTGTTGAGAAACTAAGTCAAAATTTCAAGAAAATAAGTTATTATATAGACATTTTTTATTATTTTTTTTTAAAGTATGTCATTATTTTGTGAAAATAAATTTTTAGACAAGTATGTAGACATTTTGATCAAAAATTTAAGTGACATTTTGTCTATTGTTACACAAACAAGATAAGTACATTATTTTGAGATGTTATGTCAATATTTTGATATACTGAAGCCAAAACCTGAAAATAGAGATTTCTTTTCTAGTCTTTGTTGCAGGAATGAGCTTCAATACCTTCTATAACTTCATACACAGCGTTTTATACAGTCTCACATACTTAATCGTGATTTCTTTTCTAGTCTTTGTAACAGGAATAAAGAGTATGTTAATATTTCAAGAAAGTAAGTCAGTTTTTTATTTACAAAATAAGTCAATATTTATACACTGCAAGCCAATATTTCAAGAAAATAGCTTTTTTAAGTTAGTCAATATTTTTAGAAGTCATTATTTTGACATTTTAATCAGTATTTCATTATTGTTATGTCAATATTGTTGAGAAACTAAGTAAATATTTCAAGAAAATAAGTTATTATTTAGACATTTTTTTATTATTTAGATATTTTTTCAAAAAAGTATGTCATTATTTTGTGAAAATAAATCTTTAGACAAGTATGTAGACATTTTGTCTATTATTATTCTACACAAACAAGATAGATCAATTATTTTAAGATGTTATGTCAATATTTTGATATACTGAAGCTGAAAACTGAAAATAGAGATTTCTTTTCTTGTCTTTGTTGCAGAAATGAAAAAAATATGTTAATATTTCAAGAAAGTAAGTCAGTTTTTTATTTAGAAAATAACACATTATTTATACACTGCAAGCCAATATTTCAAGAAATAACTATTTTCAGTTTCTGGCTTCAGTATATCAAAATATTGACATAACATCTCAAAAATATTGTGTAAAATAATAATAATAATAATAATAATAATAATAATAAATAATAATAATAGACAAAATGTCACTTATATTTTTGATCAAAGTGTCTACATACTTGTCTAAAGATTTAAAAAACTAAGTCAATATTTCAAGAAAATAAATTATTATTTAGACACTTTTTTATTATTTAGATATTTTCTCAAAAAATTAAGTCAATATTTCAAGAAAATAATTGATTATTTAGACATTTTTTATTATTTAGATATTAAAAAAAATTAAGTCAATATTTCAAGAAAATAATGTATTATTTAGACATGTATTTTATTATTTAGATATTTTCTCAAAAAACTAAGTCAATACATCAAGAAAATAATTTATTATTTAGACATTTTTTATTATTTAGATATTTTCTCCAAAAATTAAGTCAATATTTCAAGAAAATAATGTATTATTTAGACATTTTTTTATTATTTAGATATTTTCTCAAAAAATTAAGTAAATATTTCAAGAAAATAATTTATTATTTAGAATTTTTTTATTATTTAGATATTTTCTCAAATAACTAAGTCAATATTTCAAGCAAATAATTTATTATTTAGACATTTTTTTATTATTTAGACATTTTTTTATTAGTATGTCAATATTTTGAGAAAATACCTATTTTGAGAAGATACCTTCTAGAACTTCATACACAGCATTTTAAACAGTCTGACATACTAAATCACCTACACATGCACAGTTTTCTACACAAAGCACACATTAACCGGCCGTCTTTCCGCCTGCTCGGCTGCTCTTGCATCAGATACACACACATGCACTCGTTCGTCTACGCTACCCAACTCCTCCATCAAGCTTTTTCCACTCGCTGTGTCTGTAGCTCGGCCTTTTTTCCCAGTAATTGAACAACACCAAAGACTCTCTCACCCCCACCCCCCACACATAGACCCCAGAGAGACCTCAGTTACTGAGGCTTGTATCTCCTTCTTCTCCTCCCTCTCCGTTCTAATGAACACGCACCTCCGTCCCCCCGTGTGCTGGAAACAGGAAATAGGGGGCACATTTTTTTATAAGATCTTGCTTCATGTTTGTGCTGGATGGAATCTGTGCGCCAGGAACTTGTTAAAGGAGCACCGTGAGAATAATTTGGGAGTGAGGTTTTAGCAAGCAACCATTTAGGTGTAATGTGCCGGAGAGGTGCGGAGGACGAGGAGCCAATCAGAGGCTTTTTAACATGAAACAAACGTCTATTAGGGGAAGAACAATGCCGTCTTAGCCGTTCCAGCTCCGCTCTGGAGTTCAAAGGAAGTCCGTGTGCCTGGAATTCATGTTCCAGTGCTAATCGAAAAAGGGCCCGCTGGTGAGCCCTGAGGGACTCCGCTATGATCAAAACATTTGCCGTGCTTTTGGGGTTCGAGAAGAAAGTAAAGCTTAAAATAACCTAAACAACTGGATGCGTGAGCCGACTGTAAACTGCTCAACATCAGTACCTGACCTCACCAATGTTCAATCAAATCCTCACAGCAATGTTCAATATCAGTACCTGACCTCACTAATACTCAATTACATCCTCACAGCAATGTTCAACATCAGTACCTTACCTCACTAACACTCAATCACATCCTTACAGCAATGTTCAACATCAGTACCTGACCTCACTAACACTCAATCAAACCCTCACAGCAATGTTCAACGTCTGGTGTAAACCATTAGCAGGAGAGTAGAGGCTGTTACTGCAGCAATGGAGGAACATACATTAAATCAAATGCTTACAGCATGTTCACCATTGGTACCTGACCTCATTCAATCAGATCCCTACAGCAATGTTCAACGTCTAGTGTAAAGCATTAGCAGTGGAGAAATAACCTTCCTTTCAGAATGAACACTGAATGCGAAGGTGTCTACAAACTTTTGGACACACAGTGCTAACCTACAGTGATAAAGGAGAACTGCTGGGAAACTCTGGTTCTTACAGGGTTTGTTAAACCAACTCAAGCGAATGGTTAGGAACGGCTGAGGTTAGGTCAGGTCTAGAGTCGGGCTTAGAGGCTGCAGCTTTTCTAAGCCCTGTGTTTGTGCGGAATGCTCCGGAATGTTTTGGCTGATAGAATTCTTACAGTTTCTGCAGCGAGAACCGGCTGTCAAATTCAATTTGCCTACGAGGACACGGGCAGGAGGCTTGTTTGCCGGGAGGAAGCACTCGAATGAGCGCAGCTCCTACACATGCATACACATTCATACATATATTAATAGGGAACATGCAGCCTGACATACATACATGCATGCTCTGCGAAATCCCTGGAAGCCATAGATCATTTGAAGTTGTGTCTCAAGTGGCTCCATATCTTTGTGGGCTTTAATGCCTGTAGAGCGCTTTTCTCCTCTACCTGTGACCTTTGAAACACATCCAGGGGATTCGGCTGGTTAAAGAGCGCTAGAGGAAAACACCGAACGCTGAGCGTCAGAGATCTTCTCCGACAACAGTAACGGCCACATGCTGCTCAACTGGACGGATGTGATTCCTGAAACGATCTCTGGAATGTCTGCGGAGGTCTTTATCTCTGGTTGCGATTGACTGAATGTGGCGGAGATTGCGTAACAGTGTTTCAGGGTAGGTTACAGTAATTACTCACAGTCTGAGGGCCTGTATTAATATCTCCGACCGGCACGTGGCTGCCCACCTGGCTGATCCTACCTTTCAAATCTAGTTCATTTCAGTTCGGTGGGCTTTACTGGCGTGACCGCTTCATGAGCAGTATCACCATCGATTTGTAACGTACACTGACCAGCCACTTTATCACTTTAACTCCAGCAGCGCTGCTGTGTCTGATCCACTCACACCAGCACAACACACACTAACACACCACCGCTATGTCAGTGTCACTGTAGTGCAGAGAATGATCCACCACACTTAAATGTATAAAAATATTTAATACTAAAATACAAAAAATACTAAATACTAAGCGCTAGCTACCAAAATAGTAAAAAATATTAAATATTAAAATACTAAAAAATACTACATACTGAGCACTAGATACCAAAATACTAAAACTAATAAATATTAAAATACTACAAATACTACATACTAAGCCTTAGGTACCAAAATACTAATACTATTAAATACTAAAATATTAAAAACTAAGCACTAGGTACTAAAATACCAAAAATAGTAAATATTAAAATACTACAAATACTAGGCACTAGGTACCAAAATACTAAAAATATTAAATATTAAAATACTAAATATACAAAATACTAGGCGCTAGGTACCAAAATACTAAAATATTAAATATTAAAATACTAGAAATACTACATACTAAGAACTATGTACCAGAATACTAAACATATTAAAGAGTAAAATACTAAAAGCTAAGCACCTGGTACTAAAATAACAAAAAAATACAAAATATTCAAATACTAGAAACACTAAATACTAAGCACTAGGTACCAAATACTAAAAAAATTAAATATTAAAATACTAAAAACTAAGCACTAGGCACTAAAATATTAAAAATACTACAAATATTAAAATAGTAAAAATACTACGCACTGGGTACCAAAATACTAAACATATTAAATATTACAATACTTAAAATGCTGAATACTAACCACTGGATTCTAAAATATTAATTATAATAATACAATTTTGAACACTAAATAAATATTAAATTCAAAAATACTAAATACTGAATATGTAATATGTATTTGATTGGAGGTGTTTAAATTTGGTATAGGACTGTATATACTATTACATCATAAGGGTGTCATGAGCATTA
Organism: Megaleporinus macrocephalus; assembly: GCA_021613375.1. Lineage (NCBI taxonomy): Eukaryota > Metazoa > Chordata > Actinopteri > Characiformes > Anostomidae > Megaleporinus > Megaleporinus macrocephalus. Next base: position 5,474,621 of record CM038712.1, read on the forward strand.
AAATGAATTTAATATGACCCTAAATGTGCTGTAGTTTTAGGACACTTGGGGACATTATTATATATAAAAAGCTACTTATTTCAGACAGGAATCTTTTATTAACTCAGTAAACACAATTTATTATTTAAATATTAATCAGTACTAATAGAGTAAGTAGTGCTTTTACATACGTCAGTGTGTTTATTTAACCCTTTCCAAGCTTCTCCTGGTCTGCTGAAGCATTAAGAGTTCCTTCCAGTGGAAATAAGGGTCCGAGTCCAACCTCATTGGATTGCCAGACGGAGAAGCGTGATTGGTCACTCCAGAGAACACGTCTCTGCTGCTCTAGAGTCCAGAGGCGGCGTGCTTTACACCACTGCATCTGACGCTCTGCATTGTTCTTGGTGATGTAAGGCTTGGATGCAGCTGCTTGGTCATGGAGGCCCGTTCCATGAAGCTCTCTACGCTCTGTTCTTGAGCTGATCTGAAGACCACACGAAGTTTGGAGGTCTGTAGTGATGGACTCTGTAGAAAGTTGGTGACCTCTGTGCACTATTCTCCTCAGAATCCTCTGACCTGCTCTGTCATTGTACGTGTTCTACCACTTGGTGTCTGAGCTGCTGTCGTTCTCAATCACTTCCACTTTGTTCTAACACCACTGACAGTCCACTGTGGAATATTTAGTAGTGAGGAAACTTCACCACTGGACTTGTTGTACAGGTGGCGTCCTATCACGGTACCACGCTGGAGATCACTGAGCTCCTGAGAGAGACCCACTCTTTACTAATGTGTGTAGAAGCTCTGCATGACCAGGTGCTGGTTTTATATATCTGTGACCATGGAAGTGATTGGAACACCTGAATTTAATGATCTAGCTGGAGGAGTGAATACAATATACAACTGGTTTGGTACATGAGAAATCAGCAAACACTGCAAATTGGTGGCTGGAAGATTGATGTAAGTGTGTAATTCACACTCATATGTGTGTGTAAACACACTCATATGTGTGTGTTCGGTTCAGACACAGAGAGGATGGTCAGTCTGCTCTCCAGCAAACGTAAGCACTCATCAGGAAGCGGCGAATCCGGGCACGTCCGGCCACAGCGGCCAGATTATAATGGGCAGGTGTGGACATACGGTGCCTTGACCAGATTGTGAACCAATCACCAAGCGCTGACCACAGAATACAAATGCTATTACAAAGTGTGGACTGAGCAGTGGTCATGCACATGAGGGTTTTTTTTGGTGCATGCAGTATATCACCGCTGTATCTCCATTTTTTCATTTTTCAGTTTTTGTCATCTTCTGAAAACACACATTGTTCTTTACATCGTGTGTAAATTTTAAGATGAATAGACGAAAAGAAGTGGCCAAAAATTATTGGTAAAATATTCTGGTTCCATTGACTTGCATTCAAAGTAAAGTAGGTTTTTTCCTTCTCCTGTAAAGTTACCAATTTGGCTCCGACTGCAACGACATGCTTATCATGCTCCACGTGATTATAATTATGATTATAAATAAATGAATTATTTTAAGTATTTCAGTGTCACTGCTGGACTGAGAATCGTGCACCGACCAAAAGTATTTGGACAACAACGTCCTGTGGGCAGCATCCTGTGAGCATTGATGAAGGACTAGAGAACCCAAACTGTGCAGCAGCAGATGAGCTACTGTCTCTGACTTTACATCTACAAGGTGGACCAGCAAGTAGTAGGAGTGTCTAATAGAGTGGACAGTGAGTGGACACAGTATTTAAACACTCCAGCCTAATAGTACCTGCTCTGTGGTGGTCCTGTGGGGGTCCTGATCATTAAAGAACAGAGTAATAAAGTATACAGAGAATCAGATGAACTACAGTCTGTAGGTGGAGGTCCTGTATGGTCAGTGGAGCTGATACAGTGGACAGTGAGTGGAGATATCACTCTGCAGGTGTAGATGCATACGTTGTCTATGTTTAATAAATGAAAGGTGACCCTTGCGCAGTACTGTATTCACAGTGGTCTGAAGCTGGTGGTGTCAGTGGTCTCTCAGAGGGTGTGTGATGGTTGCTGCCGCCGGGTGTTTACTGGTTGTGGATCTTGATAAAGCGAATGGAACATTCTCCATTTCCTCTACTTCACACCTGCTGGACCGGGCGCTGCCGTGGAGACCAGCTGTTCACACAAAACTCAACAATGCCACAGCATCCAGGATACGCCCACCTCTCTCTCTCTCTCTCTCTCTTTCTCTCTCTCCCTCACTCACACACACACACACACTGTAAAGAAGGGTGTGTTAAGCTACAGCGTACAGTAAATACGATGTCATTGTTATATCACACCTATTATTGTATCCAGTGGAAAAACAAATACTCAGCGGTTCTGATCACCACAGAGTCCGAGTCACTCCAGAGTCTCTCTTTATTCACTTGTTGTTACTAAATGTACATTTTCAAACAAACTTTTAAACACTCCGATTTAGATTGCAAGTTTTGTCGATTTTAAAATGAGTGAAAATAATTTAGGGGAAAGTTTCAACTGAAGTAAAGCACACAACTTAAAACCCAGTAAATATACAGTGATGGTGTATGAAAATGTGGGGCGTATGACTGTATAAAGCATACAGCATATATTAATGTAAGCAAATATATTTGGAAATTCAGTGCCAAACAATACACATACTTATTACATACATACTAACATATGTTACAGTGATGGTATAATGAAATATAGCATTGCTGGCCAAAGAACAACATGTATTTCCAAAATAGTAACTCTTAAAACTTACAGGGGACGCTGTGCAAATCAATTAAACTCTATATTCAACTGAAAATCGTACAAAGAGAACAACATCAAATGTTGAAACTGAGAAACTGTATTGACAGATATACGTTCATTTTGAATTTGATTGGCCATGGGGGAGGGGTCATCCAGAGAGACAGAGTCTTTCAGTAGTAAAGAGGGGGAGGGATCATCCAGAGAGGCGGAGTCTTTCAGTAGTAAAGAGGGGGAGGGGTCATCCAGAGAGGCGGAGTCTTTCAGTAGTAAAGAGGGGGAGGGGTCACAGACAGAGGCAGAGTCTGTCAGAGGAGGGGGAGGGTCACAAAGAGAGAAGGAATCTTTCAGAGGAGGGGGAGGGGTCACAAAGAGAGGTGGAGTCTTTCAGTAGAGGGGGAGGAACTAAATATTCAGGACTAAAATTCTCCTTTTTATATGTGAGCTGGCTCTCTACGTCCTGGTGGAGCTGAAGTCGTCTTCCTAAACTTTTGGAGGACTGGGAGAATCTCCTTAAATGCTTTGTAGATTTGTCTATAACCCTCTTCACCTGGAATCAAAAAATATTTCACACTGTTTAAACTGTGCTTACATTAGGCAGTGCAGTTATATCTGCTGAGCGCTGACGCCTCTAGAACAACCCACTTAGACGATTAATGGAAATTATTATCAAACAAAATCTCACCTCTAATCACCAGTCCTCCATTGGGGTATATTTTGAGTTGGGTTTTGGGGTTCGGCATTCTGTAGAATAACTCGGGGCCTAGTTCAGGTTCATACCTGTAATGAAACATTTGACAGACTGATTTGTACTTATATGTAATGGAGGTAGTGTAGGGTCTTGTGTTAATAGACAGTCTTCAAGCATTACGGTTAAACGAAGCATATTCAAATATTTGCTTTGGTCTCAGGTCCCAGTAGAATATCTTATATTCTAAAAAGTCAACAGTGAGATGGAAAAAATCTAACCAGCAGAAGCCGCCATGTTCGGCTTGAAGGATCTCCAAGCGAATGGGGAAGCCAACATTAAATGTCCCTTGAAAGTGTCCCATGTATGACTGGAATTCTGCAGTAATTCTATATTGTCTCAGTCTTCTGGTGTATTCCGCCACCAGGTCGGACTGAATCTCACTGCAGTAACGAGAACACAAGGCATGCAAACTTATCATTCAGTGTAAACAAACAAACAACAACAACAACTGCATTTCATTCATTAATTACACTTAAAAAAACCAGACCATTAAAAAGATCAAAAGGTTAATTTCGTTTGTCTGTATCACATCTGCTGCTTGTTCCTCTCCTTCCCTACAGAGGTCACCATCACCTGAGAACTACATCTGTTGTCCACAAAAGACTACAGCGCTGTTTAGTCTATTGCAAAGTCCTGCCTGCCATTTCTGACCATCCTGTCTGACCGTTCCTGGTTACGAGTCTTTTCTTATGATGACTGTGGTTTTGGATTCTTGGCCAGAAGGACTGCAACCCTGGCTGTTAACCACAGTGATACGGGTTCATAAGCTTACACTTGACTCCTACCTTTGCTATGCAGTGCTTCATGAGAGAGTGCACTGAAAGCCCTGAAGGTATTTGTCATGGAGTGATATTTGCTTACTGTTTTTGCAACTAAATAAGATGAAGTTGTGTGTGAAGATGGCCCTTAAGAAAAAATAACCTTTTCACTTAACACTTAAACTGTAACACTACCTTCACCTACCTGTGTACAGGTAAACTGTAAACTTGCTATATATAGTAAATGAATGAACAGTACTGACTTGTGCATATGTAGAGAAAGAAAGACCTGTTCAATACAGCACTGTACACAACAACAACTTCAAATCAAGTCCAGATCCTAAAACACGAGCAATGTTTAGTAGATAATGAGTAGATTATAAGCAATGATTAACAGAAGTGAAGACAGATCAACTCACACTACTGGTGGGCCGGGGTTGGGGTTCTCTGCAGCTCTTGCGGCAGGGGAGGAAGGAGATGGTGGAGGGGTGCGGTTGCAGGGCCTGTTGGTACGACATTATAAAATGGGTTTGTTTGGTTTGTGAAGACTCACATTTAAACTTTAAAAAGCTAAAAGAGGAATTTCACCGATATTTCTAAATTTCTGTTAAATGTAGTGGTTGAGATGTAATACAGTGTGAAACTAAAAAAAAAAAAACACTCACCGTATAACACTAACGTGGGCCCGTCAGTTAAAATTGCTGTGTCACTGAGAGTTGGCCACGTACAGAGTGCTCATTTACAGTCATGAAAACGTAAACCCCTGGAGACCACGGTCTGTGAATACTTTTTTTTTCCAACTCATTTTAACAACTAAGCCGAATTTTTGATTACTAGAAAAGCAGAGAGCTGAGTTTCCTCGATTCCACGGCTTCCTCGACAGCTAGGCAGCTAATTTATGCTAGCTAATTTGCTAGCTAGTTAACGAAGCAACTTAATATACATGAAATGCTGCTCTTATATAGTAAACAAGCTGCACTGGCATAGCAAGTAAACATCAAGCGATCAAGTACATAACAAGAAGCTAAAAAAGGGCAAAAAGACTTACATGGTATACTTTGCCGTCAAGTGTTTCCGAGGAGTGCTTCAGTATATGTCTGGACTTCTGGCGGTCGCATTGGCATGACGTTTTTTTTTTGGGGGCGCACCACGCATGACATCATTTCTGAAGAAAGCATTCACGTTCAAAGTGGGGGGAACTTGAGCAAAACAATTGAATCCAAAAACAGTGATAAATAAATAAATAAATAATAAATCAATCAATTAAGGACTTTACATGACTTTGATGCTAACTGAAGCAATGCCATGTCATGTTTACAAATGGGACAATGCTTTTTAATAAGAATCGTTTGAATCATATCTCAATTAGACTAACATACGCTTTAAATAACATATACATATAAAACATGATAATAAGAAATGAGCGTTGGTTATATGGGTCTCCAGGCCTTGGAGAGGCTTCATTCGACGAAGCATCAAGTACATGGAAATGGGTTCGAAATATTAAAGAAATGCGACAAAAACAGAAACAAAACAAAAGTTGTAGGCTTGTGCCAAACAAGTATTCAACCCCATCATCTCCTTAATCTTCTCCAATCATCTCCAGCCTCCTCTTGGCCTCCTGCGTCTGGGTTGAATATTTAACAGGAAATGTCCATCTATCTGAGTCCGGTAAGAATCCTCAGTAGGAAGGTCCAGTTCTGTTTTCCTCAGGATGACCAGTGTTGTTAATATATATCCACAAGGCATCTCCTCCGACCAGAGCATCCTCATATAATGTCTGTTTCTACGTTGCAGTCCCTCTAACGTCTTTCCTCTCATCCAGAAGCGCACACGTTCTTGTTCGTACTGTTGAGAAAATAGTAGGAATAATGTGTCACCTCACTGCACCAAGTTAAAGGTCTGTGTTGAAGGTCCAACTGCAAATGAGACTCTACACTGAAGTCCTTTCTTCTTTGTTAGATGCGTTTTCATACATTTGCATGTGACATTCAAAAATTTCCTCATGCAGAGGTTGGAAGAAGTATACAGAACATATACGGTAGTGGTGACGGGAGTGGTACGGTAATGAAAGAAATGTGATCTATTAAAAGCTACAAGACTATGGACCTTGTGAAGGTCAAGATTGAAACATATTTAGGTAGATAATCTCGTAACTTGCCGTCAGAATGAAGAGGGAGAACAGTTCAGACTACAATCCTTATTCTTAGGATACCACGGTACAGATGTTCTGAGAGCTCTCACGCCCTGGTCTGGTCTGAACATGGTCTAACTTCAAACACTCTGTATTTAAGTCCTGACAACAGGTCAACCAGCTTCAACCCACTTGGTCAGATCATTATCTCCTAGGCTTGGGCTAGCAGGATCTGCTAAGCCATAAACCCTAAACGACTGGTGTCATAAGGCCCTGGCCTTCCCGCGATCTCTATGGCATTCCGTGGACCCATCTGTATACGCTTTTACCAGACGCCATGATATATACAAATATATTTAAATAATCAATAACACATAAAAAATCTGCACCAAAAGGAATCCAACCCAACTGTCCATTCAATACTGTGTTAGGAAGAAACAGCCATTATTTAAGCCATGTGTAGTCTTGACATTCTGTATAGGTCTGCTGTCCAAGGGGCCAGAAATGACCCACCTTCACTAAAACCCAACAAGAAAGCAGCTCAATTGAATCTCCAAGTCAAACAACCCGTCATTCATCACAAACTCTGGGAATATCTGGATTTTCCCTCCTCACTGAGCAGAAAGACTGCGGTTAATCCATGGAGGCCACTCACAGTTATTACAACACACTAGACGTATCTGTTTTCTTTCCTATGGTTGAGGTTTATTATAATTATTACAGACTCACGTCTAGCATCAACTTTTCTTTTACCACAGTCTGTAAGCGTCTGGGAAGTAAGGAGACCAACAGCTGGGGTTCTGGGAGAGGAATGGTGTCCTATACTTGTCTGATATAGGATTCTAGCTGCTTAACACTTGTTTCACTTGTTTCATGATGCTCCAAAAGTTTTATTGGTGAAGGTCTGGACTGCAGGCAGGTCAGTTCAGCAGCCGGGCTGATGCTGTTGTGATGGATGCAGTATGTGGTTTATCGTCTTGCTGACATATACAAGGTCTTCCCTGAGAGAGACGCTGGTCTGGGTGGAGTAGATGTTGTTCTAAAACCTCTGTATATGTTCAGGGCTGATAAGAGTCTTTCCAGATGCTTGAGCTGCTCAGGCCATAGACACTAATGCAGCCCCAGACCATCAGAGATGCAGGCTTTTGAACTGAGTGCTGATAACAAGCTGGATGACGAACATGACGAACGGTGTTTATAGACAATGATTTGTGGAAGTGTTCCTGAGCCCATGCAGTGATGTTCCATACAGAATCAGGCCTGTTTTCAATGCAGTGCTGTCTGGGGGCCCAAAGATCACAAGCATCCAATATCAGCCTTGTGTAATGTGGTGGTGCTGATATATTGTTATAGCTATCAATAAAACCATATGTATATAATTATATGAGACTAAAAAGAAATTGGCATACATGTGTAATTACAAAAGCTGTACTGCTGTAATCCTCCGGTAACACTGGCTACATCACTAGTAGTTACACTGTTGTTGCATGTGTTGTTCATGTGTTCAACTCCGCAAACGCTTAATATACAGTGGCACCAATTCTTTTTATTAAAGCAAAAGTATTAAAGTAAGCAGATTTTTAAGTTAAGACCTGTGTTAATGTCGGTGACAAACTATTTCCGTCATAGTTTTTTCGTCAACGAACCTTTTTATGACGAAAACGAGACGATAACTAAATGAAAACTTCTAGGATTAAAAACTATAATGAAATAAATCGACACTTTAGTCAACGAATAAAAACGAGACAAAAATTTAGTTTTGTGAAAGGCAGGGACGAGTTAGGAAAACATCCAGTCATAACTCCTTCAGGGTATATGGAGAGGCGGGACAAGCCGAGTAGCTGTCAATCAAACGCACACTTGAACAAATTTGGTCTAAACCCGGGAAGAGCATACAAGCCTGTCCCAAATCTCTCCATACACACTAGAAAGTGCATGAAACAGATTAGCTAGTTTTATTTACAATGAATTAGTGCACGTAATGTGCAGTGTGTGTCTCTAGTGAACATTGTGATCTAGAAATGTGGCTGTTTTTCATTTATTGATGTACTGTTATGCTAAAATTTATTTGAATACTTTCATAGCAAAAAGTGATAAATACAATTAAAGTAGATTAGTTAATCACAGCATGTAATTTAATTAGATTGACAGCACTAGTAACAATTATTAAATAAATAAGAGATAAATAAAATGGTGATACAAGCATAAAATCACAGTTTTCTATTATTTACTTTGCAGTTACAGAAGATGTTGTTTGTTAAATCTGTTTGTGTGTGTATTGGTCTTTCAAACATGAATAATATTCCATAACTGGTTAATACATGTTTAATTTCGTGTAAGTATATATAATAATTTTAATAATTGAAGGGAACAGGAGAAAAAGCATTTACATTTTACACCCTAATATATATATATATGTATATTTAGTCTAGACTATATTCTTATGATAATTAGTCGACTAAAACTAGACTAAAAGCAATTCAGAAGACTAAATTATGACTCAAACTAAATGTTATTTTAATCGAAAGACTACGACTAAAACTAAATCAAAATTTGCTGTCAAAATGAACACTGGTTAAGACCTTTTACTGTTGACTTAAAAACCATGCTCAAGTCAATTAGTGGGGTGGGCCAACATTGAGTACATGAAATGCTAGCACCCAGAGATGAGCACATTTCCTTTTCCAGGAATGACAGTAAAATCAATATTATGTAACATTTTCTGCTAATAATGACCTGCTACTGACACCCATGTATACTGGGATGCCATCTTTCCTAGCACCACATAAAAGCAGGTAAACTAAGTAGGGCTTAGGACTTAGTAGGGCCTAGTGTGATGTGTTGGGCTTCTGTGTGCACAGCTCAGTGCCTCAGTGTTTTCACCTGCACCTCTATGGCAAGTGGGTTAGCAGACAATAAGGTCCCAAACAACATTTACTGTAAATATTCAGGTCAGGAACAAGCTAACAATTTCAACCGCTCACTTTGTGTTGGGTGTCCATCTCCCACCATCAGTCCTCGTCCCACCAGCAAGAATTCTGTTAGGTCAATGGGGATTGTTGTGGGAGATTTCATAAAAAGCATCGTTCATAAAATAATATAAAGGGGACATGCCATTGTATGGCAGGGGTGAACGATCAAGTCCCTGAAGCTTCCAGAAATCTCCAGTATATGTATGCAATAACAATATGACCAGTGTAGTAAAAGTGAAAGTAACCACAGCAGACAGTGCACAAGGAAGAAGCCTTATCAAACAGCCATCAGTGATTAGTTAATTAGATGGAAAGATAAGAGCAGCACTGCTGCTGCTGTTCTACAGGTTTGGTGAATATATGCTCATATACATTGTAAGGATCATACTTAGCTTGTATGGCTCTTGTTAAATACTGTTAACAGAGCCGATTCGCAAACCCTTCTCCACAGAGGTCGAGCGTAAGCAGCATATCATCGCTTTCCAAAGAAGAACATGCATCTCCATATTTCCCATTTCCCACCACCAGTCCTCCTCCTACCACTAGTCGTCTTCACACCACCAGTCTTCCTCCCACCAACAGTCCTCCTTTCACCAACATTTCTCCTCAAACTACCATACCTCCTACCATCACCAATCATCCTCCCACCAACCAGTTCTCCTCCCATCAACAGTCCTCCTCCCACCACCCGATCAAAAAGATCTCTCCTAATAGAGAGCATTACTCTAAAAAGAGATGTGAGATAACCTCATAGTCCTGGACAAGGAACAGCTGAGATCCTGTCTTTAGTGCACAAGATCACTGAGATCTTTAAGAAGAAATGTGAGAATGCTGAGAGATGTTTTCTTCTTAGAAACATCTAATGAGGCTTAATGAGGGCATTACAACTGCTCTGATAGATGATCCATTCATATGGCTGCTTATTGGCTGTGCTCCTCCCATTACTAATCCTCCTCCCACCACCAGTCCTCCTACCATCACCAATGATCCTCCCACCACTAGTCCTCTTCCCACCTCTAGTCCTCCTCCCACCACTGGTCCTCCTCCCACCACCAGTCTTCTTCCCATCACTAGTCCTCCTCCCACCACTGGTCCTCCTCCCACCACCAGTCTTCTTCCCATCACTAGTCCTCCTCCCACCACTGGTCCTCCTCCCACCGCGAGTCCTCCTCCCACCACTGGTCCTCTTCCCAACACCAGTCCTCCTTCCACCACTAGTCCTCCTCCCACCACTGGTCCTCCTCCCACCGTGAGTCCTCCTCCCACCACTGGTCCTCTTCCCAACACCAGTCCTCCTTCCACCACCAGTCCTTTTTCCACCACTAGTCCCCCTTTCACCACAGGTTCGTCTCCCATAACCAGTCCTCCTCCCGCCACCAGTCCTCTTCCCATCACCAGTCCTCCTCCTACTACCAGTCCTCCTCCCACCACCAGTCTTCCTCCCACCACCAGTCTTCCTCCCATTACCACTCGTCTAATTTCTGGTAGCAATTCATCAACTAAAGGCACGTTCTACAAGAAAAGAAATGAAATTGTATTACTTTTTCTGAGAGAAGCTCAGATGGACTTATAATATAGATTTTAATCTGTGCTGACCGCACGGCTACACATAACTGTAAAGAATGCTAGTACAGAGTGACACGTTCACCACTAACAGAGATGTAATGTTTCCATGGAGTGTAATGAGTCTTCAGAGATAGTTATAACAGAAAGAGCCCAAAGGAAGAAATGACAAAGATCATTTAATTACTTTGTGTAGTGTGCAGAGCAGACAGCGAGCGCTGGAGTCGAGGGGGACGTCCCTCTGAGTAGCAGTCTGCTGCTATAGATCAGCTGGAGGCGGTGCTTTGATTAGTAAAGCACATTTAATATCACCCTGCTGCCCAAAGTGCTGCACAAAAGAAGCAGAACGACTCGGTACAAAACAGAGTGAGAGGGAGGAGAAACGCAAAACCGGAGTGAGCTCGTCTGGTTACTGACGCCCTCGCTCCTATCCTCACACCACAAACTATACTGTATATACAGTTTAACATGAAAATAGACTTTTGGAGCCCCACAAAACTCTTGAGTGACAAAAACACAACCAATCATGTTCATCCAACCCCGTTTCAGTACTTCAGAGTCAGCCAATGTGCTTACTGCCCCCTAGTGTGTGTGTGAGTGTTTCAATGCACGGATGGGTTAAACGCAGAGATCATGACTTTCCATCTGGGATCAATAAAGTATCTATCTATGTACATATGGTCACTGTTCAAAGAAAAACATGTACCTCCATTTTTGTCGATTTACATTTTTCTACATCATTTGAACACGACAGCCGCTCTTTTATGCTGGAAATATTTCTGCTTCCATTGACTTACATTATAAGTAAAGACAGTTTTTGGCCTCTCCTGTAAAGTTGCAGTTAAAATTAAAGATACTTGTTTTTCTTTGGACAGCTACTATATATATACACTACTGCTCAAATATTTAGGATCCCTTTAGAATTTCATTTAATGCAATTTTCATGCAATTCATCCAATTTTCATGCAATTCACAAACAATACTGTCCATTTCACATTTAATGTAAGTGTATCAGATGATTTGTAAAGAATAAAAATGTTTGTATTAAAGTCTATTTTTGTATAGAGGCTTATTTTACATATAGTCCTATTATCAGTAATTCTCAGTCCTCTGTCTAAATCTACTGGTACGACCACCAATCCAAGTTAAGGATGTTATTGGACTAATTGGTTGTTAGGACACTCTTGCTCAATTGTGATCACAGCTGAAAATATATATATATATATATATATATATATATATAATATCAACAGATGATATCAAACAGATGAATCTATTTTAATCATCAGTTACTGAATGTCCGGCCAACAAACTTGCTCTTACAACCTTAAACACTAAAGTCAAGCATCCCTCCTTATATCTCCACTCACTGTCCAACAGGAGCTACACAGACTGTAGTTCATCTGATTCTCTGTATACTTTACTACTCTGTTCTTTAATGATCAGGACCCCCACAGGACCACCACAGAGCAGATACTATTAGGGTGGTGGATGATTCTCAGTCCAGCAGCAGCACTACTGTGTCTGACCCCCCCACCGTGAGTTTACGACCTTGACAAACTTCTGACTGAATACTCCTGTAAATCATCTCCACAGCACAATAAATTCTACCACATGTTCTGCTGCACATTTTCTGCAATTACATCTTTCCACCAGAGAGGTCTCCAAATCCCCAAATCTTACGTACTGCAGCTTCAAAGTCAGATCATCAAGAAATGCCTGTTTAGGCCACAACAGGGTAACAACTGTTCACTGGTTTCCCAGAAAGGAATGATCACGTTTGTTGAAACTGCTGGAAGTTCCCTCTGCTGATCTTAATGGGATTCAAGTTTCTGTTGTCTGCTAAAAGGGGGGATTGATTCCCCTCTCTGACAAATAGCACATCTTCCCCTGTAACTTGTAAACGGTCTTTATTAAACTTCTCCGCACGACTGTGCTACTAATTAGTGACCTCTCTCAGGCTGTGCATGCGTAATAATAATGATAATATTGTGTTGGGAAATGTTTAGCAGTTCAAAGCAATATCCCTCCCCTAATGAAGAGCTAATCACACCAGACCTGCAGAGCACAGGGTTTTTAAACTGCAGGGCTGAGGAGTTAGAAACTTGACCTGCTGAGAGATTCACAGAGCAGCGCTTGGGTCTGAGGGTGAATGTCAACCAGTAGAAGATTTCTCTGCTGTTTTTCTAAATTTGACTTACATTGCATACTTACTTACATGTGATAACACAATTACATAGTTATTACATAGTTAATAAATGACTCATTCCTGATTAATGGACCAATAGAAGTTAATTCTGGTTCCATTAACTTACATTGAAAGTAGTTCTCTCTAGTAAAGCTGACAGTTTATATATAAACATATAACCACAACCAGATACTTCATTCAGTTGCAGGAGTAATTATTTATTAATATTATTACTATTAAAATAGTGTTACTAGATTAAACTTGATTAATATTAAAATAGTGTTACTAGATTAAACTTGATTAATATTAAAATAATGTTAATATTTGTTAATATTTGTATAATATATGTTAATCAATATTAAAATAGTGTTACTAGATCAAACTAGATTAATATTAAAATAGTGTTACTAGATTAAACTAGATTAATATTAAAATAGTGTTACTAGATCAAACTAGATTAATATTAAAATAGTGTTACTAGATTAAACTAGATTAATATTAAAATAGTGTTACTAGATTAAACTAGATTATTTTTAAAATAATGTTACAAGATTAAACTAGATTAATATTAAAATAATGTTACTAGATTAAACTAGATTAATATTAAAATAGTGTTACTAGATTAAACTTGATCAATATTAAAATAGTGTTAATAGATCAAACTAGATTAATATTAAAATAGTGTTACTAGATTAAACTAGATTAATATTAAAATAATGTTACTAGATTAAACTCGATTAATATTAAAATAGTGTTACTAGATTAAACTCGATTAATATTAAAATAGTGTTACTAGATTAAACTAGATTAATATTAAAATAATGTTACTAGATTAAACTCGATTAATATTAAAATAGTGTTACTAGATTAAACTCGATTAATATTAAAATAGTGTTACTAGATTAAACTAGATTAATATTAAAATAGTGTTACTAGATTAAACTTGATCAATATTAAAATAGTGTTACTAGATCAAACTAGATTAATATTAAAATAATGTTACTAGTTTAAACTAGATTAATATTAAAATAATGTTACTAGTTTAAACTAGATTAGTATTAAAATAGTGTTACTAGATTAAACTAGATTAATATAAAAATAGTGTTACTAGATGATCACCTTGGTATCTAAGATGGCTGCTAGGGTATCCCAGATGATTGCTAAGGTGTTACTGTGTGGTATTCCATGTGGATGCTAGGGTGTTGCAAGTAGGTTGCTATTGCATCCCAGATAGTTGCTAGTGTGTTGCTATTATATCCAAGGTGAAAAAAAAGGGTTGGGTGTGACTAGATGGTCACCTTGGTAACAAAGATGCTAGGGTATCCCAGGTGATTGGTAGGGTGTTGCTATGAGGTAGCTACGGTATGTCAGGGGGTTGCTTGTTTGTTCTCTTCACAATTATTTACTAATATTATTACTATTAAATAATTGGGTGGGAGTTACTAGTTGGTCATCTGGTAAAGATGGTTGCTAGGGTATCCCAGGTGGTTGCTAGTGCGTTGCTTGGTGGTTGCTAGGGTGCTGCACAGTGGTTGCTATGATACCCCATTTGGTTACCAGGTTGTTTCTATGAGTTTGCTATTGTAGCCAAGATAGTTGCTATGGTGTTGCTATAAGGTTGCTACGGTATGCCTTGTGGTTACTAGGGTGTTGCTTTTAATTTGCTGTGGTATGCCAGGTGGTAGCTATTGCATCCCAGATGGTTGCTAGAGTGTTGCTATTATATCCAAGATAGTTGCCAGGGTGTTGCTATGCGGTAGCTATGGTATGCCAGGTGGTTGCTAGGCTGTTGCAAGGTGGTTGCGATGGTATGCCAGGTGGTTACTAGGGTGTTGCTATGAGGTTGCTAATGTATCCAAGATAGTTGCTAAGGTGTTGCTACGAGGTTGCTATGGTATGCCATATGGTTGCTATTGCATCCAAGATGGTGGCTAGGGTGTTACTATTGTATCCATGGTGCCAGGGTGTTGCTAAGAGGTTGCTATGGTATGTCATGTAGTTGCTAGGGTGTTGCTAGGTGGTCATCATGGTATGCCAGATGGTTGCTACAGTATCCAAGGTGGCTGCTAGGTACTTGCTTGGTGGTTGCTATGGTATCTCAGGTGGTTATTAGGGTGTTGCTATGAGGTTGCTATTATATCCAAGGTAGTTGCCAGGGTGTTGCTGTGAGGTTGCTATGGTATGCCAGGTGGTTGCTGGTTTGGTATTTTCACAAATATTTACTAATATTATTATTATTATCGAAATAATAAAAATAAGAAAAACCTTAAGTTTCTCCAAACTTTTGACTGATAACATAATTCTATTTGAGGTATGAGGGCGGAGCTTATTTACACAGAGGTCCATTTTATTTTGTCTATGTTGCTTCTGTGTGATCATCACAGCATCTCACTGTAAACCAGCCAATCAGAGCAGAGCTTATCAACATATTCATGAGCTTACCAAACAAAAGTAACCAGCTTAATTCAAGCATCAAATCATGGAGTCTAAAATCGGAACTGGTGCTGGTGGTGGCTGGCTAAGAGGCCTGTCAATCATATAACTGCTAAAGATCAATGATGCCTTTAGATTTAAAATATTTGACATAAATATTATTTTGAAAAAATACGGCTGCAGATGCCGGATGAGTTGTTTGAGTGATCATTGCGATGATCACTGCAGGTAGTTTTCCAGTTTAAATAGAGCTCTTATGGCCTCAGTATGATTTCCATTCCTTCTCACTCTGAGCGGAACACCATCTATTCCCAAATAATCCGTTCCCCACACCTTCGACTGCCTTAAATCAGCTACAAAGCAATCAAATCCAAATTTCACTCGCATTGATTGCAACCATCAAAGTCACCGCCCAGAACCCGTCGCCTCATTACGGCTCTTAATTGATCTCGTCTCTGTCTAATCAACCTGGAGACGTATTAACGGCTCTGTTCTGGAATATGTTTCCCAGATGATTCCCCGAATCCGAGGTCTCACGCTTGATTCTCAGCCTCCTCAGTATTTATTGACTGCTGTGATACCCCAGGCCCGTCCGGGGCGTGAAGTTCATTCCAATTTCTGCTCTCTCCGGGGAATCCGTTCCGGAGAGTTCCTTTCATTCCACGTTTTCTCTGCTGTGGCCCTGCGGCCAGTGCTGCGTTTACAAGACATTCTTCTTTTTGGGTGGACAATATATATTTCATTGTTGTGTCATAGAGTGCCGGCAAGCTGGATTTTCATTTTGCCTCGTGGCTCCGAAACAGTTCTGACTGAAGAACTGCAGCCACAACAGAAGAGGTTAAACATATCGTTCATACTCGGCAGGCGGGCCGCCGCAGAGCAGATCCAGTGGGAGACGGGGGGCTGCACTACTGAACTCAGGACCATAGTTAGAGTGTCAGCATCTGTGAAGGGGAAATCCACCAATTGTACTAAATTTCTGTATCATTAACTTCTTACAGAGTCAGAACTGATCACAGTGGTGGTGAATGGAACCAGACGTCCTCCTGTAAAACCTCCCCAGAGAAATTACAAAACTGTTGCTTGATGGTTGCAATGGTATTCAAGATGGTTGCTAGGTGGTTGCTATTGTATCCAAGATAGTTGCCAGGATGTTGCTATGGGGTGGCTAGGATATAGTAGGTGGTTGCTATGGTATCCCAGGTAGTTACTAGGGTGTTGCTATGAGGTTGCTAATGTATCCAAGATAGTTGCTAGGGTGTTGCTACGAGGTTGCTATGATATGCCAGATGGTTTCTATTGCATTCAAGATGGTTGCTAGGGTGTTACTATTGTATCCATGGTGCCAGGGTGTTGCTAAGAGGTTGCTATGGTATGCTAGGTAGTTCCTAGGGTGTTGCTAGGTGGTCGCCATGGTATGCCAGATGGTTGCTACAGTATCCCAGATGGCTGCTAGTGACTTGCTTGGTGGTTGCTATGGTGTCCCAGGTGGTTATTAGGGTGTTGCTATGATGTTGCTGTTGTATCCAAGATAGTTGCTAGGATGTTGCTATGAGGTTGCTATGGTATGCCACATGGTTGCTAGGGTGTTACTATTGTATCCAAGGTAGTTGCCAGGGTGTTGCTATGAGTTTGCCATTGTATGCCAGGTTGTTGCTAGGTGGTCGCCATGGTATCCAAGATGGTTGCTACAGTATCCCAGGTGGCTGCTAGGGACTTGCTTGGTGGTTGCAAAGGTGTCCCAGGTGGGTACTAGGGTGCTGATATGTGGTTGCAATTATATCCAAGATAGGCACTAGGGTGTTGCTATGAAATTGCTTTGGTATGCCAGGTGGTTGCTATTGCATCTAAGATAGTTGCTGGGGTGTTACAATTGTATCCCAGGTAGTTGCCAGGGTGTTGCTATGAGGTTGCTATTGTATGCCAGGTAGTATGCTAAGGGGTGGCTAGGTGGTCGCTATGGTATCCCAGATGGTTTCTCCAGTATCCCAGGTAGCTGCTAGGGACTTGCTTGGTGGTTGCTATGGAATCCCAGGTGGTTATTAGGGTGTTCCTAAGTGGTTGCTATTGTATCCAAGATAGTTGCTAGGATGTTGCTATGAGGTTGCTATGGTATGCCAGGCTGTTGCCAGGTTGTTGGGAGGTGGTTGCAATGGTATTCCATGTGGTTGCTAGGATGTTGCTCTGAAGCTGCTATTTAGTGTCATCTAGTGGTTCTTATGGTATCCTAATCCAGAGGAGAAGTAAAAAGAGGAGTTGAATTCTTAATAAATAAATTAATAAATGACTGAATGAATGAATAAACGGATGCTGTTGGTGAAAGAGAAGCAGTAAGCCCACCGGGAAGTGAAGCCCTCTGTAAAAATATCAAATGGCTGCTCCCTCCAAACGGTGTCGCGCTCCGATAACAGCAACCTGCCAAAACATGCTGGAGGGATTGCGGAATTTTTATATTTCCACTAAAAAACTGAAAACAGGAGTGATTTATTGTTGAATCTCTCCTTTAAGACCCCCTCGGACCTCAAAGAGACACAAACAGAAGTCAGGGGTTAAAGGGGAATTCCACGGATTGTCCCAGATTCCTGGAGTCCCTCTGACAGGTTTGATGTGGGAGCAGAGTGAGGAGCATCTGAACTGGTCATTGTGTCCAGACCACAGTTAAAGCACACAGGTCGATTAATTCCAGGGAATTGTGGGATTGAGAGGTTGTTATGTAAGCATGTGTGAGTTACTGGCAGCCATTCATCGAGTTCAGCTCTGAGTCCAGCTGCCCTGCAGGACCTTCTCTTCCACCTGTCTGAGAGCATTCAGTCAATATACTCGTTCTCTCTCTCTCTCTCTCTCTCTCTCTCTCTCTCTCTCTTCTTCTTCTTCTTCTCTCCCTCCCCCTCTCTCTTTCCCCCGTCTCGCTCTCTCTGTATCTCTCTCTATATACTTTCTCTCTCTCTCTCTCTCTCTCTCTCCTTCTTCTTCTTCTTCTTCTTCTCTCCCTCCCCCTTTCTCGCTCTCTCTGTATCTCTCTCTATATACTTTCTCTCTCTCTCTCTCTCTCTCTCTCTCTCTTCTTCTTCTTCTTCTCTCCCTCCCCCTCTCTCGCTCTCTCTGTATCTCTCTCTAAAAACTTTCTCTCTCTCTCTCTCTCTCTCTCTCTCTCTCTCTCTCTTCTTCTTCTTCTCTCCCTCCCCCTCTCTCGCTCTCTCTGTATCTCTCTCTAAAAACTTTCTCTCTCTCTCTCTCTCTCTCTCTCTCTCTCTCTCTCTCTCTTCTTCTTCTTCTTCTCTCCCTCCCCCTCTCTTGCTCTCTCTATATCTCTCTCTATATACTTTCTCTCTCTCTCTCTCTCTCTCTCTCTTCTTCTTCTTCTTCTCTCCCTCCCCCTCTCTCGCTCTCTCTGTATCTCTCTCAATAAACTTTCTCTCTCTCTCTCTCTCTCTCTCTCTTCTTCTTCTCTCCCTCCCCCTCTCTCGCTCTCTCTGTATCTCTCTCTATATACTTTCTATATCTCTCTCTCTTCCTCATTTTCTTCTCTTCCTCCTCTCTCTGTATCTCTCTCTCTTTCCCCCTCTGTGTATCTGTATATTCTCCCCCTCCCCCTACTCTCTGTCTGTCTCTCTCTTCTTCTCTCTCTCTGTATATTAGTCTCTCTTCTCTCTATCTATTATCTCACTCTCTCTCTCTTACTCTCTTCTCTCTCTCTGTCTCTCTCTTATTCTCCCTCTTTCCCTCTTTTTTCTCTCTTTCTTTTTCTCTCTTTCTCTGTATCTCAGTCTCTCCTCTCTTTGTCTCTTCCTCTTTCTTTTCCTCTCGCTCTCTATTTCCCTCCCTGTATGTCAATCAATCCTTTTTCCTCTCTCTCTCTCTCTCTCTCTCTCTCTCTCTCTCTCTCTCTCTCTCTCTCTCTCTCTCTCTCCAGTGGAACTGATAGAATCAGTACACCTCAGTACTCTGCTCCGCTCCTGGCCAGCTGTGTGATGGAGATGAACCGAGTTCCGAGTCCTCAGCGGTGCCTGCAGGGTTGCCAGATCCAGCCCTGCAAAATCCTTTCACTCTCCAACACTCCATCACCTTCAACTAATCAAAAGAGCAACGAGCCTCAGCCTGAATACTAAAACAACAGACCCTTCAGACCCCTCGCTTCGGTTAACCACTACAAATCCAGAGCACATCAGAGTCACATTAGATCATCACAGGTATTCACTTCATCACAGTTATTAATATTTCTAATCACACAGTTATTAATATTTCTAATCACACAGTTATTAATATTTCTAATCACACAGTTATTAATATTTCTAATCACACAGTTAGTTATATACTCCATCAAACGAGGCGGACAGTCAGTGGTCACCTACCGCTATTTTCCATCCGGCTGTCCTTCGTTCTGGAGACTCCGACTGTGTGCTGACGGGTGCAACTCTGTCAGTTCACTAATAAACCAGATTTAAACGTGTATAACTGATGAACATGCTTCAGAAATTAGCATACGCTAATTAAACAACATCACAGTCATGGCTGCCATAAATCTCTGGACAGCTGTGTACTGACACTGACAATAATGTTGCATATAAATAGACTATATGGTCAGCATATGTGGACCCCTGACCATCACGCCTATATGAGCTTGTCAGACACCCCGTATCAAAAGCGCGCCTGTCAATATCTATCTATCTATCTATCTACACCTGAACTCAACAATTAGAAGTGGTGTCCACATATTTTTGGACATTTGGTGTAGCTATGCTGAATGGCATCAGCATAGCGGTTAGCATGGTGGTGTAGTGGTTAGTATGGTGGTGTAGTGGTTAGCATGGTGGTGTAGTGGTTAGCATGGTGGTGTAGTGGTTAGTATGGTGGTGTAGTGGTTAGCATGGTGGTGTAGTGGTTAGTATGGTGGTGTAGTGGTTAGTATGGTGGTGTAGTGGTTAGTATGGTGGTGTAGAGGTTAGTATGGTGGTGTAGTGGTTAGCATGGTGGTGTAGTGGTTAGTACGGTGTTGTAGTGGTTAGTATGGTGGTGTAGTGGTTAGTACGGTGGTGTAGTGGTAAGTATGGTGGTATAGTGGTTAGTATGGTGGTGTAGTGGTTAGTACGGTGGTGTAGTGGTTAGTATGGTGGTGTAGTGGTTAGTAAGGTGGTGTAGTGGTTAGTACAGTGGTGTAGTGGTTAGTACGGTGGTATAGTGGTTAGTACGGTGGTGTAGTGGTAGTACGGTGGTGTAGTGGTTAGTATGGTGGTGTAGTGGTTAGTATGGTGGTATATTGGTTAGTACGGTGGTGTAGTGGTTAGTATGGTGGTGTAGTGGTTAGTATGGTGGTGTAGTGGTTAGTATGGTGGTATAGTGGTTAGTATGGTGGTGTAGTGGTTAGTACTGTGGTGTAGTGGTTAGTATGGTGGTGTAGTGGTTAGTACGGTGGTGTAGTGGTTAGTATGGTGGTGTAGTGGTTAGTATGGTGGTGTAGTGGTTAGTACGGTGGTGTAGTGGTTAGTATGGTGGTGTAGTGGTTAGTATGGTGGTATAGTGGTTAGTATGGTGGTGTAGTGGTTAGTACTGTGGTGTAGTGGTTAGTATGGTGGTGTAGTGGTTAGTATGGTGGTATAGTGGTTAGTAAGGTGGTGTAGTGGTTAGTATGGTGGTGTAGTGGTTAGTATGGTCTAGTGTGCGAGTTGACTGGCTGTGGCGCCCCCTGTAGAAGAGATAAAGCTGAAAGATGTGTGTGTGTGTGTGTTGGACACAATGGATTTTTTCTGTAAGTTTGCTGTATATTTATTTCAGAACAGTGTTTAAAGCAGATGTAAACAGTTTCTGATGCGGCTTCGGAAAAGCACGGCCTGGTCGTGGTTCCACTCTCAGCCGACCCGACCGCGCTGACCTTTTCCCACACAGTGGAGCACCTAGACACCCACATCCTAAAGTACAGCCAGTTCATCAGAAACTCAACAGGAAGAGAATAACAACATGAGCACAGGCACCGTTTCACTCACAGCGATGACACGTACAGGAAAAACTAGCCTTCCAAATCCCTTTAAACACTAAACACCCAGCACCCCCACCCCAACCACACACACAGCCCCCCACCCACAAACACAGAACAAAACCGTCCCGCTCCATACGCAGTCTGTGAGATGAGATGAAACACACACCGCTAATAAGCACCGATGTCCCGCTTAATGAGATCTCTCGAACGGAGCGCTTTCCATCCTGCTGCTTTCTAAGCACCACTACCCGAGCCCCCCACACACATGCCCACCCTCAACGCCTGACACAATTTAGCCAAACCACCGAAGTGAAACTTCTCCTGCCCCCTCGTTCCCTCCTGGAGAGACTAAATACGCAGTGCAAGCAAAAGCAGCCGGGGGGCCGCAGTGTTTCCTCATAGCGATAGCATGCTAATTACGCTGCTCCTGCTTTTGCTAATGTTTGTGAAGCTCCAGCACCCCAGGCGTCAATATGGAGCGGGAAAAGAGGAGACCACCTACAAAACGCAGCAGACCCCTGACATGGGGTCTTCACCTCTGTGGTCAGCGCAAGCCCCATTATCAGTAATGTTCTTTACTGAGACTTTTAATACTATTAATCTGCCTATTAATACTATCTATCTATCTGTCTATCTATCTATCTATCTATCTATCTATCTATCTATCTAAATATTTCTGTTTTCTGAAATTTAGCGTATATCGAACAGCTGGAAGACCAATTAACACTAATTAGGTCAATTGACAACATGATTGGGTATAAAAAGTGCTTCTCAGAGTGTCAGTGTCTCTCTGAAGCCAAGATGGTAAGAGGATCACCAATTCCACCATTGTTGTTCAGAAAGATAGTGCAGCAATACCAGAAGGGTGTTACCCAGCGTAACATAGCAAATACTTTTAAGTTCTCATCATCAACCGTGCATAACATCATCAAAAGATTCAGAGAATCTGGAACAATCGCTGTGCGTAAGGGTCAAGGCCGTAAAACTCTACTGGATGCTCGTGATCTCCAGGCCCTTAAACGTCACTGCACCTCAAACAGGAACGCCACTGTCCAGGAAATAACAGAATGGGCTCAGGAACACTTCCAGAAAGCACCGTCGGTGAACACAATCCACCGTGCCATCCGCCGACACCAGTGGAAACTCTACAGTGCAAAGAGGAAGCCATTTCTAAGCAAGCTCCACGAGCTCAGACGTTTGCACTGGACCAGGGGTCTTTTAAAATGGAGTGTGGCAAAATGGAAGACTGTTCTGAGGTCAGATGAGTCACGATTTGAAGTTCTTTATGGAACACTGGGACCCCATGTCATCCGGACCAGAGAGGACAAGGGTAACCCAAGTTATCATCAACGCTCCGTTCAGAAGCCTGCATCACTGATGGTATGGGGTTGCATGAGTGCTTGTGGCATGGGCAGCCTGCATGTCTGGAAAGGCACCATTAATGCAGAGAACTATGTTCAGGTTCTAGAACAACATATGCTCCCATCTAGACGTCCTCTCTTTCAGGGAAGACCTGCATTCTTCAACAAGATAATGCCAGACCACGTTCTGCAGCAATCACAACATCATGGCTACGTAGGAGAAGGATCCGGGAACTGAGATGACCAGCCTGCAGTCCAGATCTTTCACCCATAGAGAATATTTGGTGCATCATAAAGAGGAAGGTGTGACAAAGAAGGCCCAAGACGATTAAACAGTTAGAGGCCTGTATTAGACATGAATGGGAGAGCGTTCCTGTCTCTAAACTTGGGAAACTGGTCTCCTCTGTCCCCAGACGTCTGTTGAGTGTTGTAAGAAGGAGGATGCCACACAGTGGTACAAATGGCCTTGTCCCAACTTTTTTGGGATTTGTTGACGGCATGAAATTTTGAAACAACATATTTTTCCCTTGAAATGATACATTCTCTCAGTTTAAACTTCTGATCTGTGATTTGTGTTCTATTCTGAATAAAATATTAGATGTTGGCACCTCCACATCATTGCATTCAGTTTTTATTAACAATTTGTTTAGTGTCCCAACTTTTTTGGAATCCGGTTTGTATGTACCTTTCTGTTTGTATATCAGTCTATTTATTTCTGTTTTTCTGTATGTATGTATGCATCTATCTATCTTTCTATCTACTATCTATCTATATGTCTATTATATGTATGTACGTATATATGTACCTATGCATTTATGTATCTATTAGTCAGTCTGTCTATCTATTGATCTATCTATCTATCTATCTATCTATCTATCTATCTCTGTCTATGTATGTATGTGTCTGTCTGTCTGTCTGTATATATGTATGTATTTATCTATTTATCTCTGTTTGTCTATGTATGTAAGTATGTATGTGTATGTCTGTCTGTATGTATGTATCTATCTATCTACTATCTATCTATATGTCTATTATATGTATGTACGTATATATATACCTATGTATTTATGTATCTATTAGTCAGTCTGTCTATCTATCTATCTATCTATCTATCTATCTATCTATCTATCTATCTATCTCTGTCTATGTATGTATGTGTCTGTCTGTCTGTCTGTATGTTTGTATCTATCTATTTATCTCTGTTTGTCTATGTATGTATGTATCTGTCTGTTTGTCTATTTATTTGTTTTTCTGTATGTATGTATGTATGTATCTATCTATCTATATGTTTATCATATGTATGTACGTATATATGTACATATGTATCTATCTATCTATTTCTGTTAGTCTGTCTGTGTGTATGTATGTATGTATGTATTTATCTACTATATGTTTATCATATATGTACGTATATATGTACATAAGTATCTGTCTATCTATCTGTTTTTGTTAGTCTGTCTGTGTATGTATGTATGATAATGTACGCTATACACAAATAACACATCACTCTATCAAGGAGAGAAGAATGTCTTTCCTAATCCAAGAGGAGCTAACAGGAGAACCACTGCGGTGTTTAATTGTTTATAGAAGGAAAGTGCTTTACGCTGTATTTCTGCCTGTTTCCAGCGCTGAGCTTCCTGCAGTCTGTTCTAAAGCATCTCAGTTCAGGATTTTAGTCCAGTAAACATTCTCTGTCTTATTACTGCAGAAAACTCTGCACTCTCTCACAGTAAAGAGCCATCTGCAGCATCGCTACGTAAAACTGACCCGCATGGATCTGATGTTGCTGAGACGCTCGCCTGTATTTTACTGAGGTGAACTGAGCCTGGAAGAACGCTTCTGCACGTTGATCTTCAGAGAAGGAAAACAGAAAACGCTCCGCTTGGATTCACATGTTCCAAACGTATAGATTCCCTCCAAATCCCAGCTTCTGAGAGCAGCAATGTTGGTCTTAGTGAATGTCAGTGTGTGAGCTTTCTTCTAATTAACGAATGATCTACAACTAATAATGCTATAGTACATGGAGGCATTGAATTGGACTTCATTAAGCCCCTCATTTCTCAGGAGCATCGTTTTACAGTAATTGCTGGAGTTAATGCTCTGAAAAAGCAACATTTGCTTTGTTTATGACCACATTGGATTAAATCTTGAAGTTTGTTGGGTTTTTCTGCTGCGGTCTAATGGGCTGTAATTCACACCAAGGCTCTGCACTCTTAAAAATGGTGTTGCTGATTATAATCAACGGAAAACAGCTGCCGTAACCCAGTAAGACTGTCTCTTTTGTGACCAAGTAGACACTCGGAGGTCTAGATCACTGCATCATCCCTTCTGTGCATAGTTCAGTACCTGGTCAACTATATTAAGTGAGGCCAAACCTAATTCATCAGCTACAACAACATTAAGACTGACTCTACCAACTCAACAGCTAAGTAGGAGGAGCTCTAACGTTAATGAGGGGAACAATAAGGCTCTAAGTAGGGCAGGGCAGTATGGAATGGTAGGGCTACTGATCCAGATCTGAAACAATGTGTTTATCACATAATAGTACTCATGAAGTTGGGAGTTGATTAGATTAATCAGTGGTCCCACCAACTCAGTACAAATATGGGCAACTATTAGACTGGGTAAAAGTAAGTAAGATTAAAGACTGTTAACTCTACGACCAAACAACAAAAACCTAAGGCAAAGGCAACTAAGATTACAGATGGGCAACTCGTAAACTATGTAAAGTTAGCTAAGACTAAAGATGTGCAATTCTAAGACTAATAAAGGTAACTAAGACTAAATATAGGTAAAATTAAAACTAAGTAAAGGTAACTAAGACTAAATATGTGTAACTCTAAGAGTAAGTAAAAGACTAATAAAGGTAACTAAGACTAAAGGTAGGTAACATTAAGACTAGGTAATGGTAACTAAGACTAAAGATGTGTGATGTTAACGCTACTTAAAGGTCACTTGGACTAAAGATTGGTAACATTAGGACTAGGCAATGGCAACTAAGACTAAAGATGTGTGTTGCTAAGACTACGTAAAGGTCACTAGGACTAAATATAGGTAACATTAAGACTAGGCAATGGTGACTAAGACTAAAGATGTGTAACGCTAAGAATACATAAAGGTCACTAAGACTAAAGACTGGTAACATTAAGACTATGTAATGGTAAGACTAAATATGTGTAACTAAGACTGCTTAAAGATCACTAGGACTAAAGATAGGTAACATTAAGACTAGGCAATGGTAACTAAGAGTAAAGATATGTAACACTAAGATTACGTAAAGGTAACAGACTAAAGATGTGTAACTGTAAGACTATGTAAAGGTAACTAAGACTTAAGATAAGTAATTATGATAAAGTAAATGTAACTAAGACTAATAATAGGTAAAATTAAGACTACATAAAGGTCACTAAGACTAATAATAGGCAACATTAAGACTAGATAATGGTAACTAAGACTAAAGATGTGTAACGCTAAGACTATGTAAAGGTCACTAAGATTAAAGATGGGTAACATTAAGACTATGTAATCATAACTAAGACTAAAGATGTGTAACTCTAAGACTCCATAAAGATCATTAGGACTAAAGATAGGTAACATTAAGACTAGGCGATGGTAACTAAGACTAAAGATAGGTAACACTAAGACTACGTAAAGGTAACAGACTAAAGATAAGTAATTATGATAAAGTAAATGTAACTAAGACTAATAATAGGTCAAATTAAAACTAAGTAAAGGTAAAAAAGACTAAATATGTGTAACTATGATAAAGTTAATGTAACTAAGACTAAAGGTAGGTAACATTAAGACTAGGTAATGGTAACTAAGACTAAAGATGTGTAATGCTAACACTACGTAAAGGTCACTAGGACTAAAGATAGGTAACATTAAGACTAGGCAATGGTAACTAAGACTAAAGATGTGTAACGCTAAGACTACGTAAAAGTCACTAAGATTAAAGATAGGTAACATTAAGACTGTGTAATCATAACTAAGACTAAAGATGTGTAACTCTAAGACTCCATAAAGATCATTAGGACTAAAGATAGGTAACATTAAGACTAGGCAATGATAACTAAGACTAAAGATAGGTAACAATAAGACTACGTAAAGGTAACAGACTAAAGACGTGTAACTGTAAGACTATGTAAAGGTAACTAAGACTAATAATAGGTAAAATTAAGACTACATAAAGGTCACTAAGACTAATAATAGGCAACATTAAGACTAGATAATGGTAACTAAGACTAAAGATGGGTATATTTTAGACTAAGTAAAGATAATTAGTGTTAATGATGGGTAACTCTAAGACTAAGTAAATGCAGATAAGACTGAAGAAGGGTAAATCTAAGACTAAGAAGTAAGTTCAGTACGTTTGGTATTTTGGGAAAAAAGAGCAACTGTATTCAGCAACAGAGCCGCTCAACGACGGGACAACAAAACATCTGACCTCAGAACAGGTTTAAAACAGTGCTACTCTACACAGTCAGCAGAGGCCGGGACTGGATGTCATGATGACAGAACAGCCATTCATGGGATTCTGCATGTCAGTCAAACAGCCTCCTAGCAGTAAGGAGGTCTGGGCCACTTGTAGTCAGCACCACTTGATGTGAGTCCAAGTCAAGACAGGGTCACATAATGTCCAACTCATACCGCTTTTGTGCTGTCTGCTCAGGGGTCTTTACAAATGAAGCTTTCAAGCAACGGTTTACAACGTCACTCTGAAACACAGTGAATGTGTATCTTAACATTCGTTTCAATTTTTCTTTTTTCAGCTTCCGAATCAGCCGTCTCAGACTTCAGCTTTGTGTGATTAAGGCTATCAGAATATTCTAATATATATACTATTCTAATATATATCCTATCCTAATGGAAGTTAGTATATATTTATGTGGGAAAGTTTATTTGAACAATGTAGAGTGAGCACAGTTCATTAGAGCACCGGCTAGTGTCAACATATACAGTAGAGTGACTCATACAGCAAAGTGACTCTTATACAGCAGAGTGATTCTAACACATTTGAGTGACTGTAATACTGCGGAGTGACTAATACAGTCGAGTAAAGAGCTAAACTGTAGAATTAATCTTGATAAAATTAAAATAAGACTAAAGACTCTAGATAACTAGAGTAGTAAAGATAACTAAGGCGATAGATGATTAATAATAAGACAAAGTAAAGATAACACAAATTAAAGATTGGTAACTCTAAATCTAAGTAAAAGGGAACTAAGACTAATTATGGGTAACTCTAAGACTGCGCAAGGGTCACTAAGACTACATATGGGTAAATCTAAGACTAGGTAATAGTAACCAAGACAAAGATAAACTGAAGAGTAAGACTAAAAAAGTTAAAGCAACTAAAACTATAGATCTGTAACTGTAAAACTAAGTTAAAACAACTAAGACTAAGTAAAGGTAACTAAGACTCAATATGGGTAATTCTAAGACTAAATAAAGGTCACTAAGATTAAATATGGGAAATTCTAAGACTTGGTAAAGCTAACTAAGACTATGTAAAACTAAGTTAAAGCAACTAAGACTAAAGATGGGTAAATCTAAGACTTAGTTAAAGCAACTAAGACTAAAGATGGGTAAATCTAAGATTTAGTTAAATCAACTAAGATGCATTATGGGTAACTCTAAGACTAAGTAATGATACATAAGACTAAAGATGGGTAACTATGATGAGGTAAATGTGACTAAACCTAAAGATGGGTAACTTTTAATGGCGCTAAACAAATGAGCCTAATTTAGTTACAGCTAGCGGTTCATCCAGGAAGAGGTGCTGTCCGTGAAACTCCCTCCGGCCAGCTGCCTGCAATTCCTATCTGAACCACTAGGTGGAAATACATACCCTTTCATTTTCAACAGACTGACTAAAGCAGCGGCCTCGCGAGAACAGTTTACAGCGTTCACCGCATGTGCTGATAGAAAACATGTCGTCCGTCTAGCAGTGTTTACCGTATGTGACTCAGACTCATTCAGGACATTTTAAAATTGTTTAAAATCAGCATGTCTCGTAGGGGAACCAAGACAAAGATATTTGATACTAATCTGATACGACACTGCACACAGCTGAATAAAGTGAGTATCAGTAAACAGCAGAGCTAGCACACACAGCTAGCACAAAACAAATAACCCAGAACACCTACAGACCAGATCTGACCGGTACCAACAGAACAGCAACAATTCAAGATCTACATTTAATTATTTCAGTTTTTAGTTTAAAATAACAGAGTCTGTGTTTAATGACTGCAGTTTTTACTGTATTTATTTAATTATCTTTTTTAGTTTTAAATTAAGGGTCTAATGTAATGATTGCAGTATTTGGGATATCTGTTTGATTTACTTTGTTTATTTACTGTTAATTTTGTTAAAAATATTATGCTGTTTCATATGAGCTCGTTAAAAATGGTAATAAACCAGTTTAGACCAGGTTTTATGACTTGCTTGCGCTAATAACTACATGTAGCCCCGCCGTGGCATATAGCCCCGCCCTCTATCGGTATCGGCTATTGGCCGATCACACTGAAAGGTGATCATTAACATGTAATCAGGGTGGATTCACTCTCTCAGTGCTATAAACTTGTTATGTAGCCTACATATGATGGGAGTTCAACAAGGCAGCGATTAGCAATGAATAGGAGTATATGTGTATGGAGGGAGGGGGGGCGGGGGGTCACGCCAGGTAAGGATGACAAGGCCTCACACCAATCTGCTGTGTTAAAATATTAGATGTGAGCTTACATCACTGCTGCTCTCTCTGTCTCGGATTCTCTCTCTCTGTGTTTTGATCCCTCGTTCTAATTCCCTCTCTCTGTGTGACTCTTTCTTTGTCTCCTCATATCTGATTGGATCTTTCTCTGTAGTGCTTTCTCTCTCTCCCTCTGGCTGAATCTTTTGCTGTCTGACTCTCTCTCTCGTTCTATCTCTGAACTCAGCATGCTGGAGGAAATTGGCAGCACCCTCCGGACTTGGGACGGCTGAGGCTATTAGGTACGAACCAGTGGCAAGTCTGGACTGTTAGAGCTTCAGTCTTCAGTCTTCAGACTTCAGTCTTCTGTTTGGGCAATAAAAGTCAAAAGTTGGTGAAGTTGTGAATGAGAAGGCGAGTGTCTGCTGGCGTACATACGGGATTTCGAATGATATGTCAGCCCCAAGCTAAAACCGGGACGAGTTTTTTGTGCTGTTCTAGACGAAACATGGACTTTTGAAGCTCGTCCAAATGTTCTTCATGAAACTAGTAACAAACATTTACATATCATGTATGAACACAGCTGCTCAAGCCGAACAACTGAAACCTGAAGATGAGGCTTCATAGCAAGAAACACCCTATAAAACCACATACTTTAAAACAAGAACATCCATAACGGGCCTGTTTAGCTTTTGTCAACATGATTTAGAAATCAGAATTTTCATTTTCATGCAATATCATATAACTATACTTGAATGTCATTGTCATGATATCATTGAAAATTGCAGTTCATGCAAGAATATTAGTTCAATATTAGTTCAATATTAGTTCAGTACGAGATCGTTTGACTGGTAGTGTACTAAAATGTTTGGCTGGTAGTGTACTAAAACGTTTGGCTGGTAGTGACCTAAAACGTTTGACTGGTAGTGTATCTAAAACGTTTGACTGGTAGTGTACTAGATTGTTTTACTGGTAGTGTACTAAAACGTATAACTGGTAGTGTACTAAAACGTTTGACTTGTAGTGTACTAAAATGTATAACTGGTAGTATACTAAAACGTATAACTGGTAGTATACTAAAACGTATAACTGGTAGTATACTAAAACGTTTGACTGGTAGTATACTAAAACGTATAACTGGTAGTATACTAAAACGTATAACTGGTAGTATACTAAAATGTATAACTGGTAGTATACTAAAACGTATAACTGGTAGTATACTAAAACGTTTGACTGGTAGTATACTAAAACGTATAACTGGTAGTATACTAAAACGTTTGACTGGTAGTATACTAAAACGTATAACTGGTAGTATACTAAAACGTATAACTGGTAGTATACTAAAACGTATAACTGGTAGTATACTAAAACGTATAACTGGTAGTATACTAAAATGTATAACTGGTAGTGTACTAAAACGTATAACTGGTAGTATACTAAAACGTATAACTGGTAGTATACTAAAATGTATAACTGGTAGTATACTAAAACGTATAACTGGTAGTATACTAAAACGTTTGACTGGTAGTATACTAAAACGTATAACTGGTAGTATACTAAAACGTTTGACTGGTAGTATACTAAAACGTATAACTGGTAGTATACTAAAACGTATAACTGGTAGTATACTAAAACGTATAACTGGTAGTATACTAAAACGTATAACTGGTAGTATACTAAAACGTATAACTGGTAGTATACTAAAACGTTTGACTGGTAGTATACTAAAATGTATAACTGGTAGTATACTAAAACGTTTGACTGGTAGTATACTAAAATGTATAACTGGTAGTATACTAAAACGTATAACTGGTAGTATACTAAAACGTGTAACTGGTAGTATACTAAAATGTATAACTGGTAGTATACTAAAACGTATAACTGGTAGTATACTAAAACGTATAACTGGTAGTATACTAAAATGTTTGACTGGTAGTATACTAAAATGTATAACTGGTAGTATACTAAAACGTGTAACTGGTAGTATACTAAAACGTATAACTGGTAGTATACTAAAACGTATAACTGGTAGTATACTAAAACGTATAACTGGTAGTATACTAAAATGTATAACTGGTAGTATACTAAAATGTATAACTGGTAGTATACTAAAACGTATAACTGGTAGTATACTAAAATGTATAACTGGTAGTATACTAAAACGTATAACTGGTAGTATACTAAAACGTATAACTGGTAGTATACTAAAACGCATAACTGGTAGTATACTAAAACGTATAACTGGTAGTATACTAAAACGTTTGACTGGTAGTATACTAAAACGTGTAACTGGTAGTATACTAAAACGTATAACTGGTAGTATACTAAAACGTATAACTGGTAGTATACTAAAACGTATAACTGGTAGTATACTAAAATGTTTGACTGGTAGTATACTAAAACGTGTAACTGGTAGTATACTAAAACGTTTGACTGGTAGTATACTAAAACGTATAACTGGTAGTATACTAAAACGTATAACTGGTAGTATACTAAAACGTATAACTGGTAGTATACTAAAACGTATAACTGGTAGTATACTAAAACGTTTGACTGGTAGTGTACTAAAACGTATAACTGGTAGTGTACTAAAACGTATAACTGGTAGTATACTAAAACGTTTGACTGGTAGTGTACTAAAACGTATAACTGGTAGTGTACTAAAACGTATAACTGGTAGTATACTAAAACGTATAACTGGTAGTATACTAAAACGTATAACTGGTAGTATACTAAAACGTTTGACTGGTAGTGTACTAAAACGTATAACTGGTAGTGTACTAAAACGTATAACTGGTAGTATACTAAAACGTATAACTGGTAGTATACTAAAATGTATAACTGGTAGTATACTAAAACGTTTGACTGGTAGTATACTAAAACGTATAACTGGTAGTATACTAAAATGTATAACTGGTAGTATACTAAAACGTATAACTGGTAGTATACTAAAACGTATAACTGGTATTGTACTAAAATGTATAACTGGTAGTGTACTAAAACGTATAACTGGTAGTATACTAAAACGTATAACTGGTAATATACTAAAACGTATAACTGGTAGTATACTAAAACGTATAACTGGTAGTATACTAAAATGTATAACTGGTAGTATACTAAAACGTATAACTGGTAGTATACTAAAACGTATAACTGGTAGTGTATCTAAAACTAAAAATAACCGACAGTTATTGCCAGATTTCATTGAGGCTTCTCTGAAAGCCTAGAAGACCCTGAAGGCTCCTCCACTCATACCAACGCACGATGCATCCAACACATCTCAATGCAAACAGACACATACAAAGATCTGTCAGAGACAGCAAACAGGAAAACATTCCTCTTCACTCGACTCGGTCTGAATCTCCTTCACCGCCCGAATAGAACAGAAGATCAGAAATGCATAGAGTGAATTATGCAAATGTGTGAAATATATATGCAGCGTAGCTGAAGATAATGTATGAATCTTTCAGAGATGTGATGTACCGCCATGACATGAAAGCCCTGATCTAACGGAGGAGGCGAAGCGCAGATGCTGCTGTGACTGTTTACACTCGCTAGAGCTCAAAGACGATCCACGGAAACGACTTCAGGAGCGAGTTAGAATTCTCAGAAAACAGAACAAACACACAGAATCACTCGGATGGAATATTAATGTTTTGTTGTTGTTGGTTTAGTTGAGAGTTTATATTTATATATATTGTTACTGTCCAAAGAAAAACATATATCTTATTTTTCTACATCTTTGGAACACGACAGCTGTCGTTTACACTCTTGGACAATTTCATGATGGATGGACCAATAGAAATGCTCCAAAATAGCTTGGAGAAAATTCTGGTTCCATTGACTTTAAAAATTTATATTAAAATTAAAGACTCTCCTGTAAAGTTGACATTTTAGAGATATTTGTATTTCATTGAACAGCTGCTGTTTTACTAACCGGTATGAATTAATAACACTTTGTTGAACATCTGCTGTGTGGTTGGTTTTACTAACCAGTATGAATTAATAACACTTTGTTGAACATCTGCTGTGTGGTTGGTTTTACTAACTGGTATGAATTAATAACACTTTGTTGAAGATCTGCTTTGTGGCTGGTTTTACTAACCAGTATGAATTAATAACACTGTGTTGAACAGCTGCTGTGTGGTTGGTTTTACTAACCAGTATGAATTAATAATGCTGTGTTGAAGATCTGCTTTGTGGCTGGTTTTACTAAGCGGTATGAATTAATAACGCTGTGTTGAAGATCTGCTTTGTGGCTGGTTTTACTAACCGGTATGAATTAATAACGCTGTGTTGAACAGCTGCTGTGTGGTTGGTTTTACTAATCGGTATGAATTAATAATGCTGTGTTGAACAGCTGCTGTGTGGTTGGTTGTACTAATCGGTATGAATTAATAACGCTGTGCTAAATGCATGGTTGGTTTTACTAACCGGTATGTATTAATAACTCTGTGTTAAACAGCTGCAGTGTGGTTGGTTGTACTAATCGGTATGAATTAATAAGGCTACACTAAACAGCTGCTGTGTGGTTGGTTTTACTAACCAGTATGAATTAATAATGCTGTGCTGAAGATATGCTTTGTGGCTGGTTTTACTAACCGGTATGAATTAATAACTCTGTGCTCAAGGCATGCTGCATGGTTGGTTTTATTAACCGGTATGTATTAATAACTCTGTGTTAAACAGCTGCTGTGTGGTTGGTTGTACTAATCGGTATGAATTAATAACTCTGTGCTCAAGGCATGCTGCATGGTTAATTGTAGTAACCAGTATGAATTAATAACGCTGTGTTGAACAGCTGCTACTAAAACATTTGACTGGTAGCGTAGACAAAACTTTGGCTGGTTATATATATATGTCTTAACTTCTACAAGTATAGAATATTGTGTAGAAGTGTTTAAGTGTGTTTTCTTGACACATTTTAGAAAAGATTTCCATTAATTTACATAAGACCATATACAACCATCTATCTGAAGAACCTTGTAGAACCATCTTCTTTAAGCGTGTAGCTAGAAAACCTGAAAAATATCAAAAGAAACATCCATTCCACTTCCATTGTTGTGATTTTTCAATTTTTGAAACAAAAGGACAAACAGAACTCAAACAAGGCAATGTATGTAATTAACATTAGTTTCTGATTAACCACATATGAATAGTAAAGCAAAAGGCCAGAAGTAGCTCAACCTTCGAGGGTTCAAACCTACAACCCTTGCTGTACAGCGAGCTCCTTTTGCACCTAGAAGGGCCATGCAAAACACGATCCTGAAAATAAAGCAGAATTATTGATATTTTTTCTCCTTTAGCGTAACTGACTGTGACCTTGTGCCGCTGCGGTGGGAAGCGTGGGCGTGTTCCTGCACCCTCTGTGCACTGAGAGAGGTCCTGAGTGCTCTTCTGCTGCAGCAGGTGGGAGGAACACCACCAGGCCTGGAAAGAGTCCTCAAATATCCTACTCAAGTGGAAGAGCCGTTCCTTTAATAAAAGCATTACATAAAGGGACGGCTGGAACGGCGGCGCAATTCGTGCCACCGCAGCGAGAGCACAATGAAGCCGACACTTCAGAAGAGTGCCAGATGATGAAGTGAATGCAATATACACTCACCGTCCACTTTAGGAGAAACCACTACTTTACGCGTCCTCTCACTGGCCGCCTTAATCGAAACGCCACCCTTATACGTTCAGGAAAGATCAACCGCCAAAGATATTCAACCAGGAGAGGCTCTGCAGTCAGAAACTGACCACTGGTGAATGGTTTGTGAATGGCTAACATATATTTGTGCCCCAACAGATCTCGATCAGTGCGCCAGGTGGAGCTACAAAGGGTTTCCAATTATGCAGACAATAACAGCAGGTCCCAGGCTGGCCAGCAAGTGCCTAAAGATGTACCACAGAACACACCAATCATAGTCAGTGGACGGTCTCCAAATGATCATGCTGGTGATTAGGACCAATCACAGTCAGTGGAAGGTCCTAGAATGATATTGCTGGTGATTAGACCCAATTCCAGTCAGTGAACGGTCTCCAAATGATCTTGCTGGTGATAAGTACTAATCCCAGTCAGTGGACGGTCTCCAAATGATCTTGCTGGTGATAAGTACTAATCCCAGTCAGTGGACGGTCTCCAAATGATCTTGCTGGTGATTAGGACTAATCACAGTCAGTGGAAGGTCTCAGAATGGTCTTGCTGGTGATTAGGACTAATCACAGTCAGTGGAAGGTCTCAGAATGGTCTTGCTGGTGATTAAGGCCAATCGCAATCAGTGGAAGGTCCCAAAATTGATCATGCTGGTGATAAGTACTAATCCCAGTCAGTGGACGGTCTCCAAATGATCTTGCTGGTGATTAGGACTAATCACAGTCAGTGGAAGGTCTCAGAATGGTCTTGCTGGTGATTAGGACTAATCACAGTCAGTGGAAGGTCTCAGAATGGTCTTGCTGGTGATTAGGACTAATCACAGTCAGTGGAAGGTCTCAGAATGGTCTTGCTGGTGATTAAGGCCAATCGCAATCAGCAGAAGGTCCCAAAATTGATCATGCTGGTGATTAGAACCAATCACAGTCAGTGGAAGGTCCTAGAATGATATTGCTGGTAATTACTAATCACCAGCAACATTCCACTAATCACAATTAGTGGAATGATACTCCTGGTGATTAGGACGAATCACAGTGAGTGGAAGGTCTCAGAAAACAAAACAGTGATTTGAACTCATCACAGTCAGAAGGAGATCTAAGAAAGATCTTGCTGGTGATTAGGACAAATCCCAGTCAATGGAAGGTTTCAGAATGATCCCGCTGGTGATTAAGACCCATCATAGTCATTAGATGGTCCTAGAATGATCTTGCTGGTGAGTAGAACAAATCCTGGTCAGTGGAATGTCTGAGAATGATCTTGCTGGTGAGGAAGTCTTAGAACAGATGTAAATAATCATACATACAATACAAAGTAACATGAATATGTTATTGTGAGAGAAGTAGATCAGATCTTGAGCTCCAGTTTGAAGAACAAAGTTAGGTTCCAGATTTCTCCTGGACGCCCCAGACATTGTATGAACGTGTTCAGTTCCTTCAGCAGCAAATCTTGATTTAGCTTAATGAAGTACTGAGCAGTCAAAGCAGGTATTAGATGAGAACTGTAAATAATACTGGGTTGTTTCCACAAGGAGAAGCTTGGAAAAGGTTAAACTACTTACTCTATTAATTGATTGTTTTTAAAACTGTGTGTTTATTTCTGAGTGGTAAGTGTTTTATGGGGTTAATGGAGAAAATAGCACATTCAGCACGAAGACCTCCACGCTGACCCCTCTGTTGTGCGTAAGCATCATTGATGTGATGTGTAAAGGACACTCCAGGGTCCTTTCAAGTCTTGACTGAAAGCTTCGTGCATCTTTGTGACAGGACACTGGGAAACCCTGCTCCCAGTAAGAAATCATTGGTTTGCATGCAGGATACGTATTTTTGTGCTTTCGAATCCCACCAATCTCAGCTTTGGCATGTTAAGGCTTTGAGAGGTGCACGTGAAAAAAACACCTGCACTGTTTACTCCCTGCAGATTTACCTATGAAGCCGTTCTCAGTGAAAGGATTGGAAATTTAAGCTCCATGTAACGCAGCACCAGAGCACGTGTGAGCAGAATGTCAAATAGTTCAGCACAGCACAGCGTGCACACATACAACACACAACCACAGAGCGTGTGCAAAACTAGTGCCTCTGTCTGTGTAACCTGCTCTGTTTACTCATGTGGGCAGATTCTCATTCATAGTTTTCAATTAAAGAAAAGAGGAAATCTGGCCAGTCATGGTTAAGAAACCAGCCATGAGACCACCAGGTTGCCAGTTCAGTCCTCAGAAAAGTCGGGGCACGACTGAAGTGCCTTTGAGCAAGACATCTAACCCCCAGCTCCTCCCTGGGCACCGTGGATAGGGCTGCTCACCACTCCAGGCAAGTGTGTTCACTGCCCCCTAGTGTGCGTGTTCAATAGTGTGTGTGCATGTAGGCATTACACTGCCCCCTAGTGTGTGTTTATTAATGTGTGTGTTTACTTTTGTGTGTATGTGGGTGTTTCACTAACCTCTACTGTGTGTGTGTGTTCACTAACATGTGTATATGTGGGTATTTCACTGGCCCTTAGTGTGTGTGTTCACGTAGGCATTACACTGACCCAAAGTGTGTGTTTACTTTTGTGTGTATGTGGGTGTTTCACTAACCTCTAGTGTATGTGTGCATGTAGGCATTACACTGCCCCCTAGTGTGTGTGTGTTTACTAATGTGTGTGTTTACTTGTGTGTGTATGTGGGTGTTTCACTACCCTCTAGTGTGTGTGTGTTAGTAAACACATGTGTATGTGTGGGTGTTTCACTGCCCCTTAGTTTGTGTGTTCACTAGTGTGTGTGTGCATGTAGGCATTACACTGACCCATAGTGTGTGTTTATTAATGTGTGTGTTTACTTTTGTGTGTATGTGGGTGTTTCACTACCTCCTAGTGTGTGTGTTCACTAGCGTGTATATATGTGGGTGTTTCACTGCCCCTTAGTGTGCGTGTTCATTAGTGTGTGTGCGTATGTGTGTGTGTTCACTGATGTGTGTGTTTACTTTTGTGTGTATGTGGGTGTTTCACTACCTCCTAGTGTGTGTGTTCACTAGCGTGTATATATGTGGGTGTTTCACTGCCCCTTAGTGTGTGTGTATGTGGGTATTTCACTGTCCCCTGGTGTGTGTGTTCACTAGTGTGTGTGTATGTGGGTGTTTCACTGCCCCTATTGTGTGTGTTCACTAGTGTGTGTTTACTTTTGTGTGTATGTGGGTGTTTCACTACCTCCTAGTGTGTGCACATGTTTATTATTGTGTGTGTATGTGGTTATTTCACTCTCCCCTGGTGTGTGTGTTCACTAGTGTATATGTTATCTAGTGTTTGTATATGTGGGTGTTTCAATGCCCTCTACTGGTGTGTGTATATGTGGGGGTTTCAAGGCCCCCTAGTTTGTGCGTTCACTAGTGGGTGGGTGTGTGTGAGTGTTTCCCTGTGGTGTGTATGTTCACTTGTGTGTGTATGTAAGTGTTTCGCTGCCCCGTGGTGTGTATGTTCACTAGTGTGTGTATGTGGGTTTTTCACTGCCCCAAAAGCACTTTGGCTTATGGGAACATTAGCAACGTTAGTAAGTGCCCTGGACACTCTCATTTCTAATTTCTAACCTAAATTAAATGCATAGTTGCCCTGCTGTCAGGGGTAAACTCCCAAACTCCCATCCTGTTATACAGATACTTAACTCACCTAGAAAGTCATTTGCCATGGAGAAAAGGCCCCTGTGATCCGGGGAAGTCTTGTAGCTGAGGTGTAGCATAGCTGTGGTGTGGCGTAACTCCAACAGCAAGCCTGAGAAACCTCATAGCTGTGATGTAGCGTAGCTCCAACAACAAGCATATAAAGCTTAGGTGTAGTGAAGCTCCATCAGCAAGCCTGCAAAGCCTCGTAGCTGTGGTGTGGTTCCAGACACAAGCCTGCGAAGCCTCAAATCTGCTGTGTAGCGTAGCTCCTGCAGGAAGCCTGCGAAGCCTCATTGTTGTGGTGTAGCATAGCTCTAATAGCAAACCTGGGAAGCCTTGTGGCTGTGGTGTACTTTACCTCCAGCAGCAAACCTTGAAGCCTCATAGTTGTGGTGTAGTGTAGCTCCAGCAGCAAACCTTGAAGCCTTGTAGCTGTAGTGTAGCGCAGTTCCAGTAGCAAGCCTGCAAAGCCTTGTAGCTGTGATGTAGTGTAGCTCCAACAGCAAGCCTGAGATGCCTCGTAGCTGTGGTGTGGCCTAGCTCCAGCAGCAAACCTGAGAAGCCTCATAGCTGTGGTGTAGTGTAGTTCCAGCCACAAGCCTATGAAGCCTCGTAGCTGCAGTGTAGTGAAGCTCCAACAACAAGCCTATGAAGCCTTGTAGCTGCGGTGCAGTGTAGCTCCAGCAGCTAGCCTGAGAAACCTCATAGCTGTGGTGTACTGTAGCTCCAACTTGTAGCTGTGGCGTAGCGTAGCTCCAGCAGCAAGCCTGAGAAGCCTCGCAGCTGTGGTGTAGCAGAGCTCCAGTCAGATACCTATGAAGCTTCGTAGCTGTG